>VKOC01000006.1:12838369-12851108 GCA_009364415.1 Spea multiplicata | reverse complement strand
TCACAGTCTAAATGCATAAAAGGATATTCTGATGAATCCCCCAATGCATTTGGACAGAGGAAAAAAACATGCATTAAACACATGCATTAAATTGTACCCTAAATTTGGGTTTAAATAGATCAAACTCAGTGGCTCTGTATTGCTGTGGTTACAAGAATACCGGCAGAAAAAAAAAACCATTAAGCCTGTCTAGTTTCCCAATTTTCCTCATGTAAAGACCTACACCTTAATCATTCCTTAGTCATAAATTCCCATGCATGTTTACATTCCCTCACTGTATTGGGACTGTGTCACTTCTACTTGGAAACTGTTTTCTACTGCACTCTGCATAAAGTAAAACATCCTTTCATTACTCATAATGTGTTCATTTCCATCCATATGTCATTGCCATATGGATAAAAAGGCACCGACATTGGTATACAATGGATTTGAAACCCCACTCTTGAACCAAATGTGGGCTGAAATCGAAGCATCATGTCCATATACACCACAAGGGCTAATCTGGCTAATCTGTAATAGAGACATGATACTAGATTGTAAAAAACAATGTTTATTGTTAAACAATGTACATGACTTTATATCAATGCAATTTGAATATTGGAAAAAATCAATAAAAATGTTTTGGGTAAAAATAAGGCACCTAAAGTCTCCATGTCGTCTATTGATGCAATCCAATTATGATCACTTCCTGGTAGTATCCGATCTGATGAAAATACGTCTAGTATTGAATATCATGAAGTCTTGGCAGCTTTCAGGTAAACTAACCCAAAATCTGTACACTTGATACATTAATAGGAGAATATAATCTTTAATATACTCAAGTCTGTACAAAAACATTCTCACTGAACCCATTGGTCAAGTATAACTTTAATTACTTTCCAAAAATAAAGGACGCAGTATAAGGCTTAGATGTGAATTGTACATGTAATTGAAGTTGGTATAAGAAAATAATTTTTGATTACACTTTAATCTCCATTCAACACACAGAAAACAGCAAGAACACCAATACAATTACCACTGGTTTTCCTACTTTGAATAAGAGACCATCTGGCGACACTACCAACAACAGACTTATTAGGAGCATAACAATGTAATGTAAAGTAATCACCTCATCAGTACACGCAGAGCCTCTTATTTTAGAACAAAGTAGATAAATACAAAGATTTTGCATGAATTGTGTTTTTCCTTGCACTTCACAGTTCTGCTGAGGTCATCCATAATGATGTAGTTGGTTGTGCATTATATGAAAAAAAATGTACAATGATGTATGTTTGTATATTCACAGATGCGCCATAACATTATGACTACCTACCTAATATTGTGTAGGCCCCCTTTGGCATCAAAATAGCCCTGACCCTTCGAGGCATGGACTCCACTAGACCTCTGAAGGTGTGCTGTGGTATCTGGCATCATGGCATTAGTAGCAGACCCTTTATGCTCTGTAACTTGAGAGGTGGGACCACAATGGATGCATCCTGGTGCCTTGTGTTCTCCCAGTCAACGACGCACACTCACCTGGCCATCCATGTGTAAAGAAAGCATGATTCATCAGACCAGGCCACCTTCTTACATTGCTTCATGGTCAAGTTCTTATGCTCACGTGATCGTTGGAGGCACTTTTGGCAGTGGACAGGGGTCAGCATGGGCACCCTGACTCTTTGGCTACTCATATGCAACAAACTGCAATGCACTGTGTGTTCTAACACCGTTCTGTCAGAGCCAGTATTAACTTTTCAGCAACTTGGGCTACAGTAGTTCATCTGTTGGACTTGACCACATAGACCAGCCTTCGACCCCCACGTGCATCAATGAGCCTTGGACGTCCATGACCCTGTCGCCGGTTTGGCGCTTTTCCTTCTATCGACTACTTTTGATAGGTACTGACCACTGCACACTGGGAACACCCCACAAGAGCTGCAGTTTTGGAGATGCTGTGACCCAGTCATCTAGCCATCACAATTTGTCCCTCGTCAAAGTCGCACAGATCCTTACGCTTGCCAATTTTTGCTGCTTCTAACATATCAACTCTGAGGACGACATGCTCACTTGCTGCCTAATATATCCCACTCACTGACAGGTGCCACGATAACAAGATTATCAGTGTTATTCACTTCACCTGTCAGTGGTCATAATGTTATGGCTGATCAGTGTATCTCATCCATGGCAAATAAATGGGAGCTAGGAAAGGGGTAAATGTTGTTCCCTTCTTGACAGAGTGCTCTGATATTGTTCCTGGAATCTGTTGGAGCCACTCTCTCACCTCAGGAGTAACAGGCCCGAGTGCTCCGATGACCACTGGGACCACTTTGGCCTTCGCTCTCCACATTTTCTCTAGTTCTGTGTGGTGGGATGGGGTAATACAATAAACCATCTCTAGAAACACAGAGCAAATGCTTGGTTTCCCCTTGTGACTCCACCCCGTGATGGGATACATATAAATAAAAATCTTAAGGGAAAATAAAGGCACGTAAAATCTCTGAGTAGGCATGTGCCCACCACACTTCTCCCCTATCATGTGGGATGTTAGGGGGTTAATGAAATCTCCCTACCCCTTCACCAAGACAAAGATTTTTTTAAAAACCTGCTACAACCCGCTATAAGAGGTAAGAGGATGCAAGACTATAAAAATGCAATATCCATCCAGCAACATTATATTAAAAATATATTTTATTGTGACATTTACCTATGTTTAAAGTAACATATGTGACATCAAATGCTGGCCCACTTCTTCAACAAGAGTCATTGCATTCCGAAGGAGCAGTAGCAGAAAAAATTATTGTCATTTATCACCATACCACTTTAGTCCAACATCTGGTACATGGATGCATTAAAATCACTGTTGCCCTTCATGACAAATTCTTAAGGGTTAAAAGGGAAGGTGTGTGACTAAAAGTGTGGCAAGAAGTGTAATGAATCTGCAGTTTCTCATGACTTTGCTCCTATTGTTCACATAATCTTCTTTGTAATAAACTATGAATATTAGCCATCTCACAGATATATATAAACCTGATTTGGCATTCACGTTCAACGCAGCAAGAGCTAAAGGTAAGCAATGTAAGAGCTCAATAATTCACTTCAGATGCATATTTACTAAATCAATGGTATATATATATATATATATTTACATATATATATACATACAATAGATATATATATATATATATAAAATATTTCAATGACATATTCAATTACAACTCTTCTTTGATTTTGTGATACATATTTCCTTTATAAGCAATCTAATTATTTGTCCAATTGCTTCATCTATAGAGAATCATCTGGTACAGAAGGTGTAAACATAAACATTACCGCCACAAAAAATATATTTAGCCGGTAAGCAAGATTACACCTTGACATGGCCTTACCGGATAAGGCGTACAGCCTATTGGCTCAAATGCTTATCATTCAAGTTCTTCTTGCAAAAATCATGTTCTGTGGGAATATATTGATTTGGCCAGCAGAAGGAAGTCACTGGCTAAACATTAAAAATATCATTGATGAATTGATAAACAGAGGTCATAATGTGACCATTTTGGCTTCCTCTGGATCAGCTTATATCCGGCCAAGCCAGAAAACTTTTCCAGAGACGTACGAGACGTTTTACGTTCCATATGGAAAAGAAGACATTCATTTGCTAATTGAACAATTTGTCAAGTTGTGGATGTATGAAAAACCAAACATTACTTTCCTTCAATTCTACCAGCGTTTAAGCATTTTGACTTCAAAGTGGCATCAATTCAACAAGGACAATTGCAACAGTGTTCTTAAAAGTCAGGAGCTATTTATGAGATTAAAATCACAGCAGTTCAATGTCTTAGTATCTGATCCAGTGACTCCATGTGGGGAACTGGTGGCTCTGGCACTGGGAATCCCTTTCATGTATTCCCTAAGGTTCACACCAGGCTTAGCAGTAGAAAGACACTGTGGCAAAATATCCACGCCTCCATCTTTCACCCCAGCTGTTCTTTCCGAGCTGACTGACAGAATGTCATTTTCTGAAAGAATGAAGAACATTGTGTCGTATCTAATACAGGACTACATATTTTTCTCACTCTGGAGAGAATGGGATCAATACTACAGTGAAATTTTAGGTAAGGTATATATGCATAAAGTTTTTACACTTCAAATGTAGAAATGTTTGATATGTATAACACATACTTTTGGAGTCATCCTCCTGTAGGTGCTGGTCAGGTATGTCCTGCCATGACTACATAAGAAGAATAGATAACAGCACAGGTAACCTCTCCTTATTTTATGCACACATAAAATGTGAGGCCAGTGCTTTGCTGCCAGTAAATAAATGATCTAGAACTGGCTTTTTGATAGGCTGATACTGCTGTGGTTAATAGGGGAGCAAATTGTAGATCACTAGTAGAATCCTTGCACTTTGCATTTCACTCAAAGTCAGTTTTGCATAGCTCGGTGGTGAGGAGGAATGAACATTGTTGCCTAGGCCAACTAGGGCAGTTGCTCCACTAGAAAGCAGCTTTCCCTACAGGATGATCATCCTCTCCTCTGCGCATCTGCTCAATAGTGAGAAGATTAGTGATCTAGTGATCAGTCAATTTAAACTAAAGTCATCTGAGCCTAGCTGACCCACCCTCTTTTGTATCTATTCCCCTGTAACAAGTGCCATTCTCAGATGGATGACATCATGTCACTCTGCACATAAGATACCCAGAGTAAGGAAGAAGAACATCTGAGGTAACTGTCTATTGAGTGAAAAAGTAAATGTTATTACCCTACTGAGTTTGTTGGAAGAAGCTTATAGCTACAGTGTTGCCCCAGGGCCTCACATGGTACTCACCTGCCCCTGTATGTGTATGTGTGTGTTCTCTATTAAGTGCATACAGGCATTGGGAATTTTCAATTATATTAAACATGGGTTGATTGGCAAACTAGTCTAAACTCTCTGTATGAATATAGGGTAGCCACCTTTCTTGCAAAAAAATACCGGCCATGATAATTTGCATAATTAATTATATATGCGTGACATCACAGAAACATAATGTGCACCTACGCCCCCCCAAAATATTTCCTGCCACAGAAACATAATGTGCACCTACCCCCCCAATATTTCCTGTCACAGAAAAATGTTTGCCTACCTTAGTTTACATTTATCAGGGCAGGCAGGAGTAGGGACATAAGGCAAGCTTGCACAGGCCGGTCGGTCTACAGATGCTGCCTTACTCCAGAGCGCTGGGGGAAGTGACGTCATGAAATTAAACATCACTTCCCCCCAGCGCTCAGCCTCCGCCAATCACGCCAATCATGGCCGGTATTTTTAACATACCGGTAGCAGCAGGGTGCTCTAAATACCTTCTATGCTGGTGAAATACCAGCCAGGTGGCAACCCTATATGAATACCATGTATATCATATTAACATCACCTGACCCAACTTCTTACTTTGCTGTGAAACAGGAATTAAGCCTACAATGTTAAAGAAGCTTATATTGATCTAGTAACAATGACCCATTTATTTAAACGGATGATTGCATGTACAATATAATCCGATAATACGTGATTGAGATCTATAATTCAAAACATCATTTCGCACAACAAACCATTAAATGCCTGATGTATTATTCATGAAACTTTACCCATTTACCATGAATATATCTAGGTTGTTAGCTAATCATGTTCTCTAGTTACACCATACATTGATGTGAGTACTGTGCCTTGCTTAAAAGGACACCTGGGAAACTAAAAATAGTCCCTTTTTGTGTGAATAAGCTATTGAGCCCAATGACGTATACATTTTCTATAAATATTAAAAGGAAAATGCACTTTATTTGAAAAATATTGAAAAAGTAGCACACTTAGTTAATGAACAATTCTCCTTATACCTTAATACATTTTTTTTATTATTTAAGGAGTCATTGAACTTTAGAAAATGAGAACATGATTGTATGGAAGAAACTATTTTTTGAAAATGGTGTATTGCTACTAAGATACCCGAAGCCTATTAGATGACCAGTTGCAAACATGCTATGATGTTGTTAGCATGCTTTAAAGCTAATAGGCTCATCCAGTGAGAAATACTCTTTTTCAACTTAAATCAGTAGTAGTGGGCTCAGGCCAAACTCAGCCACTTAGGAGCCAAGCTGGCTAAAACACATATTTTTCTTCTGGACTCTCTGTATCCAGATGTGTACCAACCTATAGAAAAGATGTATTCAAATTGGCCATAGAATGTAGAACTTTACAGTTGAGACATTAGAGTTAAGAAAGGTATCATCAACCTATGAATTAAACATATTTTGTGTAGTTTCAACACATCAACCTTAATACATCTTTATTAGCGAGATGCCCTGTAAGATGTCTATAGAAATCTATATTATATTCATGTATTTTATGGACTGGACATGAACAGGAACTCTTTTATTCCTATCATGCAATTTCTTTATAATAGAGTGCAGGAAAACGTATAGGAATTATGTGGATTTCGTCATTATTGGTCATTATAGTTGATCTTATCTTTAACTAAGTTACAACAATAGACAAACACAGACTGCTTGAACTAGTAACACACAAGCAAATACACATTTGCATGTCTTTTTTGCTGCAACTATATACATAACTTTTTCAGTAACAAATGTCGTAGGCTTTTCGAATTACGGTTACTTGCCATTTATGTTTACAGTGCACATTCAAATCTGTATTTTATTGCAGTGGTGCAGATTACAATTGAAAACATGATGATGTTCTATGCTCCTTGTAATGAACCCAGCAACACTGAGCTTTAAAAACCTTCCACACTATCAATGATCACAATATGGGCCAGTGCATGGGGACCCAAGACTTCTCATGGCGGCACTGGCTGTTATGAACGTTCTTTGCCATCCCCTGTCTGTCTTCAGAATATTCCATCCTGCCCTGAATCAGAAGTGCAGCCAAGTTATTTAGTGTTCTCCTTCAACTTCCGGTCCCTAATAGTCAGTTTGTACCGAAAACCAGCTCTGTTAACACGTAGTGCATATGAGAGTACTGTGAAAAATGGCGGCAGCAATTAAAACCGTGTCTTTGTACATCCCATTGTGATTGTCTCAAATGCCTCCTTTTAATGGTTTTGACGCTGGCAGGGGTAGCAGCGTTATAGCCTACATTTTCAATAAGCTGCTGCATGACTGCACATTTGGCTAAAGTACTTAAAAAACAATTGCTGCTTTTGAGCACGAGAAATGAATTCAACTATGTATCTGCTTTAAAGCAGCTGGAAAGCTTTTATACGACATCTTGAATCTTTAACTAATTTAATGATTCCTTTTAACTTAAAAAATCTTATGTACCAACTCCTTGATTTCAGTTGATGCCCTGTGAAAGGCTCATGAGCTTTACTTCACCATTTGCTTGAAAAAAGCACCTGTTTTCTGTTCCTTTAAATCTATTAGAATTTTTGCTAAGCCATTCCCACTTGATATGAAAATAATCCACTCCATGTTTTGCTGTATCAGGCTATAGAAGAAGCCACTTAGTCACTCTACCGAAGCATGAATATTTGATCATATTCTCAGATACAGCATGCAGCAGTAGGGCACAGGGATTCACACATATCGTGAGTACAGCTCCTGCCTCGTCGTATTATCAGTCTGTGATGCTCTACAGAAATGCTATTTTTTCAGTGCATTTATAAATCTTTTCTACTCTACTTCTTGCTGGCTGGAAGATGTCTTTGTGGAAATGTGATAGTATGGCCAGCAGAACACAGTCATTTAATGAGCCTGAAACTGATAATAGGGGAATTGATAGCTAGGGGTCACAAAGTCACCATGCTGGCACACTCAGCCTCTATTAATCAGGCTGCTAAGGAATCATCAAGTCTCCACATTGAAGTAGCAAAGGTGAATTTTACTTCCCAAGAACTTCAATCAGTTTGGGAGAGGTTTCTCCAGTTTTGGGTGTATGAAAGGCACCAAATTTATTTCTGGAAGATCTACAGCACATTGAGGGCCCTTTCAAGAAACGTAACTTTCATCCACAAGCAAATATGTGGTGCCATTGTTGGAAGCAAGAAAATGTTGGCCAAGCTTCAACGGTCAAATTTTGACGTCCTCCTGTCTGACCCAGTGCTGCCTTGTGGAGAACTGCTGGCCCAGAAACTAAATATTCCCTTTGTCTACTCATTACGGTTTTCCGCAGGTTTTGTTTTTGAGAGATTGTGCGGAAAAGGCCCAGCTCCTGCTTCGTTTGTCCCTGCTGCCACTTCGGAATTGCAGGAGCAAATGGGTTTTTTGGAGAGGGTCCAAAACTTTGTACTCTACCTTGTCCATGATCTGTTTCAAGTCTTGGTTTGGAAGGAATGGGACTTTTATTACAGCTATATCCTTGGTGAGTTGCAACAGTTTTCATTCCATCCGTTAATCTACATTTCTTCATGCATCACTTGCACAGCTAAGTACCACAACAGGGATCAAAAGATGATAATTTGTTATATTCAACAGTACAAGTTCATATGAGTCAGAGAATTGCATGGGTGAGTAAACAGTCCTGGAGCATGATTATTATAATATAATATAGACAGCATGGGTAGAAGCCCTCTTACCTTTATAGATGGGGAGGTTCAAAAGGGAGGGCATTTACAACTTATAAATACTCAGCTCTTCCCCACACTGATTCAAACTCACAAAAAATAAACACACAGACTACACTGACCACTCTCAATAACTCTGGCCACTCACAGCCAAACTGACATGTTTTCAAACACACATTGCAACCAAGGTAACTTATGATGGGTGAGTGGCGCCTGGGTGCAATATTTCTTCAGCACCTCCTCTGTACTACAAAACATACAAAACATGCAACCTTGCTCTAACACTGCCTCACTATTTCCCACCCTCCTCGCCCTTGTAACATTAACCCTAGGCTCACCACTGACACAATATGCTGGCACACACACAAACACCATACACTAACAACACATACGCTCTGACACCAAATACTAACAAACACACATTCTAACAACATACACTAGCACACACTCAAACACTATGCTCGCATACACGCACACACATACATACTCGTGCTAGCACCATATACTCAAATTTACATCACTTCCATCCACACACACATCACAATGAGGTCTATTCCCTAAAGGGAGAGTTTGTAGGAACTCTCTCACTGATTATAAGATGTCTGCAGTTATGATACCCACCGCAGGCCCTGAGCTCAAGCTTAACTTGTGTGAAACCTTAAAGATATTGATATGTTGACAATATTAATTTGTGACAGTATGGCACGTGATTTATGAATAACTGATATTACCTCTTGTAAGAAAATATGGGCCAAATACAAACTTCGATCGGGAACAACACATAAATATGTATGTGCGTCAAAAATAGGCAGAGTCACTTAGATGCAAACAAAGGTAAAACATTTAATACGAACAAAAATAAAAGAAGAATATAAAAAGAAGATAACAAAAATAATACGGAACAAGTCTTACAAAAGCCTTGGATGGAATTTAGTTCATTACATCTGTCCTATGCATTCCTGAGGATGGAGGGAGGGAGTGTTGGGACGTGAAGTGTCCATGGATGGCAAGTACATCTTCTCTCGACCTCTCTTCCCATGCCTCTCCATGTCTTACACAGGCCTAGCTTATATGTGCCTTGGATAGTGATGTCAGTGTATTGGTCTTCACCTAATTGGGTAAACATGCTCACTAAGATCTTTACGTCTAAACCCTATTTTAGGTGGCCACTGTACGCCTACTGTAATGCCCTTTTACAGATTCAACTACCATGCATTAACAAGTTACCATCCTATCTATAGACTGTATGTTCAGCAAATCCTTCATTCCATAATTAAGGTTAAGGAAACCTTGAAACCTATCATTGAAACATATTAATATATCTTTAATTATCATTTATTTATGCCCAATGATTACATATCTTTGACTATTGCCTATACTAATAATTTCATATGGTCTTTTATCATATTCTTAAGGTTAGAAGAGATGTTAAATGTGTTAGAATATTTTACACCTCTGGCCCGATACATACCCATTATATTTTGGGACTTTCTAAAATATCACTATAAAACTGAATAAATGTGATAGTTAAAATGCATTATTTTTGATTATGGCTCCCATATAAAATATGATGATGCAATGTATGCAAATTGCACATGTGCATTGTATAGAAATATACAACTATCCCTTTATTTTCAAATATAAGATGGTCAGAGGTTAAATGTAATGTAAGGAAATTTTGCATGCCAACAAACGTTGTAGAGACTATTTAAACATGCATGGGATAACCATAAAGCTATTGTGAATCTAAGACAAGACCAGGGACTGATTAAGGCCTGAGTCTCTAGATCTACAAAAAAATAGGCATGAATTGTTCTTATCTACCAACACATTTGGTGTTTCAATATGTAGCATATCTCCAGCGGTTGGATTACCCCTTGGAAAGCAGATAAAAGGCTGTGCAAGGAAACCAGTGTATATTTTGTTGTTTAAGCATAGAGAGCCTTAAATTGTCTTTTGCACCACAGACCAATAAACTATGGTTCAACCATCACAAATGGTCGCAGATGGGTTACCAGATCTTTCTATATCTCCTGTCTCAACATATTTTACAGGGGTCTGTCATAATGAAAAAAAACGAACGTAAAAATTACAGCATACACCTGATCTGATCTCCTTCTTCCAAACTAGAGCAATACCTACTAGGGACTATTTCAGTTTTTTTGGCTAGCATTGCTTAACTTTTGGACTCATGGCTTGCTGGGAGGATGGAACATTGAACTAAATATTATCTATCACTCTGTGGAGTTACTTTTGTTTTTTCTGTTTTCTTTCTATTTTTTACATGTATCCATTTTCCCATTTTATTTTGTGTTCGATTAGGAAATAGCACCATAAACATAGATAAATGATACAATGTACACAATTGTTTTGCTTGCTTCTATTTATTGTTTTGAGCATAATCTTTTGCATATACTTGAAGTTCATACCATTATACCATTAACTGTGGCTACTTTCGGGGTAGCCACTGGCTTTTACACCCCAGGAATTTCTGAGTGCCCGATTGCTCTATAACTGTCTAACATAGAACCTTAATCTTTATACAGTTTGATGTAGAAATCCGCTGCTGGCTTGGCCTAAGATCCTGTGAGACTCCTAGACACACTTTCCCCACACATACACACACACAAATCATCTTCCCTGCCAGGTATCTGGCTCCTCTCCCCCTTGCCCTGTTCCTGGCTACAATACTCTGGATAGCCAGTCACTTGAATGTATATTTTGGCACCACCAAAAACAATAAATAGGAAGATGTTTAAGACAGTATCTAGTTTGCCTAATGGACAAATATTTATATGGTCATACCTCCCTTAATGATGAATTCAAACATCAAAACAGCATACTGCTCAACATTTTAGTTATAAAAGAGTATATTTTATTTGCATGGTTTAATTCCTAAATCCATTTCTTTCTTCTATACACACACAAGTAAAATGGATGTAGCTGTATAAGTCCAACAGAGTCTTTACTTGAAGCTGATACCTTTCTGTGGACCAAATATGTCTCAAAAGCAGGGGAGGATAGAGGGATGGATGGATGCATTTGAGTCCCAAAGGGAAGCTGTCCTTCCTGAAGAGGGGCACATTGGAGGTACTCATATATATGGGTTGTTTACTCAGTTGAGCTGTGCTAAAAAAAATTGGGACATAGTCTAAACTTTAAAATTACATTCAGGCAAAACCATCTATTTTACATAATTTTTGCTTTGTTTTCTAACACAGTGTCTATTCTTGTAATGTTATTAGGTTAATGTTGGGACTCATATTTGAATAGTACATTTTTTTAACAAAAAAACATAATAAAACAAGACAATAATTAGCGTACAGGCAGCTATTCTGCCCTGTGCTAATTGGATGTCAGATACCTTAGCATTTGTTAATGTCTTTATTTAATGTACCCTTTACTTTGCTTAATTTCATATGCTCCCTCCAGAATTTCACTCTGGTAATTGCTTATTTGGCACCACATATCTGAAACTGTTCCACTCTGATTATCAGGATTTTTCCCCTAATTCTAGGATAAAAGGGGCAGATTGAGAAAGTATTCCGTGCTTCATAATATCTGAGTATCCCAGTTGGTGCTTTTTCTACTGGTAACTCCATTTTTCCATATGGCTGATTTCATTTAGAAAACCTTCGGACAAGTAAACTAAAATTGAGCCTTTACGATCAACTTTTAAAGGGTTAATATTTAAAGCATATCATTTTCACCTAATTGAGAAGTTAGATTTTTTCAACATTCTCAGGATTTGAGGTTGATGGGACCACTTCTCATGGCCACACAATCTAGAAGGGGCAGCTTCTCAGCTTATACATGGGAACTCTCAGCATTTGAATCCGAGTTTGAAAGCCGAGGGGCAAAATATCAGTGTCACCAAGTCTAGGGGTCACTGATTCATACTCTACATTGATCTGATGATATCTAAGACCCCTAATTAGTGTGTTAATGTTGATATCCCAGTCTGAATGCATGCTACTCAAGTGTGTCTTTAAATACTGGCAAGTCAAGGTCCCCATGAAAACAAGTATTAGAATCATTTGGTTAACCCACTTGATTGGTCTCAACAACCTGCATGATGGACTATTAATGGGTTAATATCTCAAGAGGTATGATGATTAAATAGATCGAGGGAGAACAAGTGAGAGATGATAAATGCGTTTTGTGTGATTGTAGCTATAGAAGCTAAATGTGAATAGTAATACGTGTTGAAA
>VKOC01000006.1:12807127-12835901 GCA_009364415.1 Spea multiplicata | reverse complement strand
TGTACTATTTCTTATTTATTTTTATATATACACAATATTAAAGGATTATTTTACCTAGTATAGATTAGTTTGATTTTTTTGCATATTTATCCATATTATTGATTTAACACCTTGCACTATTAGTTTTTTTTTTTTCCTTTATTAGAACCTGCGCCCCATTTTTCTTTGGTTTATTCGAGTTTTCACACCCTGAGGAGGAGTGCCTTTTTGGGTCGCTGCAGGCTTATTAAGGAAATATCACTATATTTGTTTACCCACACACCACACGTGACTTGAGATTTATTTCTATAGCTTCTCATCCAGTCTACCCTGATGTAAAGATTCAAAGCCTAACTCAGTATTTGGTCTAGTCTTAGATTCAGTCTATAGATTCCAGTCTATACGATCATGTTTAAATTCCCTCGCTGTATTAAGCTCTACTGCTTCCGGTGAGAGGCTGTTCCACTTATCTGCCACCCTCACAGCAAACTAAAACTTTCTTATATTAACAATATGGGGAGTACAGCGGTAATGTTGTTACCAGTTTATTGTGTGGTGTGTGTGTTGGAAGAGACTAATTTAACTTTCTATTCAGGTTGTGTTCTACATGTCCGCTCGGAGGTAACGAAGGCGGCTGAGTGTCATTCATGGTGTCCTTCAAAGGCTGCCTTGATACTGGAGCAACAAAGTTGTGTAAGGAATGTAAGGAAGTTTTAGTTTGCTGAGAGTGTGGTAGATAAGTGGAACAGCCTCCTAACAAAGGTTATGGGAATTTAAACATTTTACTGACCGGAAAAGACAGGCTAAAAGGTTCTTATCTGCTGTCAAATTCTACATTTCTATGTTTAACTCATTGGCGTGTGCAGTGTTACAGTTATAAGGCATCTACTACCCTCCCTGTGAAGCAAATGCTCAATGGGTCAAGGAGAACAGAAGAAAAAAAACAGGACTCTGTTTAGTGAGGGGTCCTTTGGGGACAACCAGTTAGCCAAGAGGCCAAAAGAAAGGAAAAAACACTTAACAGGTTTTTCATTCTTTCTCCGTCACATATGGAGCATGTAAATCCGTTTCCGCGCATCCTTTGGGGAGATACGTACAATAATATGTATGGAATATTACATTTTTCACTCTGCGTGATATTAACATTAAATAACCTTCAACAACTGCCATCCCGGCATGGAAGGAGTCTCCGCTCCCTCTCCCGCCTGTCGTACTCCTCACAAACCAAGATCCCAAATATTCTCCCTTTACAAATTTATCAACGATGTCAACGCATCCCACTCTTGGGACTGGATTCTATAGAACGTGGAGCAGCTGCCTGCTCTCTGCTGACGAATCTACATTAATTTTAATGTAGGCCAACAACACAGCACATTAATTAAGGACCACGGTGAGAAGACTTACTGTATGAAACACGGCACATCTGTCCAACAAACAGGAACGGTGTCTACATGCATTTTTTCATGGTTACATCTGAGCTTGTGAAGGTATCTCTTATAGGATCTGCTGGATTGTAATTGCCCCCTATTCGTGCCCAAACAGTGAGCCCCCGGTAAAAGATATCGGAAGTGGAATGGGGAGGAAAGCCTTTTTACTATTACTGTATTGTAGAAACCCTAATATAAATGTAAATCTATAGAAATGTCGGAAACCAAGGTTATCTGAAATGCCATTGTCATGTTAAAGATGGTTTCTAAGGATACTGGTTGGAAATCTCTAAAAACAAAAGTTTTTTATTTATAGAAATGTATTAACCCTATTGTTGAGACATCGTTCATCGTGGCTATAAAACAATAAGACACAAAATGTCATTAGTCTACAATTCGAAGACACAAGGGGTGAGGAGGGCCCTGCTTAAATCTAGAGGTAGCGTCATTTATCGAAGACAACGTTCTGAGAAAGTAAGCAGAAAAAAAACGGACAATATAATCTGTGAATTCAGCAGGACTGTAGTAAATGCATGGTACGCAGATTGGTCAAAAAACAAAAAAAAGGGAGAAGCAAGGAGCAGGAAATAATAGAAGAGCTCATTAAGAAACAGAGGCAGCAAATGGGGAGGGGAATTTTGAGGGGTACAGGGGGAATAGGCAAGTAATGCGCTATGAAAGAAAAACGGACAAATTTATCACTATGCTGCCAAGTTTCTATTTATTTCTATTCCATGACAGGCCTGTTAAAACGGTATTATCGGGAGCCTTGGTTTCTCTGCCATTATTACATCACACAGTAGAATAGAAATATCCCGGTTGGTCTGCAGAACTATTGACTGTTATCTCTTACATTAGAATATCCTTCAAATCAATCTACTCGGAGAGGGAGCGACGTTTCAGTAATAACGTTTAATTAGACAGAAAAAAAAAGAGATGAGGCTAATGTGTGCTAAGAGATGGACAGTCCGTCGAATCTGAGATTCCTCAAGTTTCTAAATGTTCTGAAGTTCTTTCATTTATTTAAAAGGAACTTTCCAGGGTCTGAGGTTGCAAGTGAACCATCTCTAGAAAGGAGACAGATTTGTTAATAATGTCCACATTAGGATAGGATTATTCACTTTATCAGAACAGGAACTAGAGACAAGAGTCGCGTCATCAGACTCCTTTCACAAAGAACCTAGTAAAAGTTTCAGGTCTGTCAAGGTGTCCAGTTCAAATCAAGAGAGACTATGCTGGACAACCTAGGAGGGCTTTGAAAGCTAATTTTGCAACAAGTCCACCTACCAACGCCAGCTAGTGAATGTATGTACGCTCCCAGTGTTCCTTCAAAGCCAACATGTACCTTAACTGGTGAAATTACCATTGACGCCAAGGGACCAGTTAGAGTTCATCTAGACAGCCCCCCAGAATTAGGCTGGGCTTTACCTTAATTAGTACCCAAGATCAGAGATGTTCTCCTCTAGACCTCAAAGGCAATGATACAGAAAAAGAATACTTCTATTGCATATTCTCTGTTTAATTCTTCCGTTACATTTGAATCGGAGATCTCTAAACCCTCGATGACCAACCGGGGTCTCCTCTGTCCAAGTCAGTCATGCTCATTGTGGAGAAAGACTACCCGCGTACTGCAGCTTGTTCAGCCCATAGTGAATACATTCATTTTGTGGATTTTTTTACTTCCTACCATCATGCTGGTGGATTTATCTCCGCTTAGTCCGATTTAAAAAAAAAAAAATATGAAATCCATTTTCTGAAACTCTTTAGTATTTAGTATTTTATTTTTCCCTTAACCCACTTTTTTTCATGTGATATTTTGGGTGGCCTGTCCTGCTGAAACACCACACTGTGTTAATGCCAATGACGTTCCAGGAATCATGATAAAGGAATCATTTTCTCCTTATAAATTCATTAGTTAGTATGTCTGCTGAGTAATTAAGACTGAGAAGCTCTATTGGTAGTATGTTTACTAAGTTCCAACCTGTCATGATGTCTCATTAAACACAAACTATTATTAGAATTTTTATCATCATTTTTATAAGCTGGTGACATAAACTTTACCAAACTGACACCGTAGAATATTTTAAAAAGGTATCTTTGCCTTTTCTCAACGGCATCTTGTATTTGGCTTTATTTATTTATAGCTCCGTACAGACGTGAGCCACCTGAGATATTGTACAAAAACAGAAGATCTGAACAACCTCTGTCGATAAGAAAAAAAAAAACAAGACAAAAAAAAATAAAATAAATGAATAAATAAATAATATATATATATACCTGAAATGACATGTTTGTATGCGAATTATTATAACATTTATGAAAATCATTTTTTTAAAATCATTATTATATATCAACGCATGTCAGTTTTCAAACTAGACGTTTTTGAAATAGTGGAATATATCAGAAACCTTCAACAACCAAATAAGCAACATTGTATTAGACTGCATATTCTACTATGCTATGCTTTCTAAGTTCCAAATAAGTACTTTTTCCTCGTTTACATGCCATGATCTGATAAATGACCGTTCCAATTACAGGATGAATACTTAGAGCCGAAAACAAGCGCAGGAATACACGCGAAATGCAATGGTCTTACCCTTCGAGGGAAAATCGCCGTATCCTACACTCGGAATCACCAAGGGAACCTTATATGTAATCTGCAGTTAACAAGCCAGAAACATAAAACGTTTGTAAGCAATATCCACAAGAGCAGAGGTAGTAAATTTCCATTCCTTGGGTAACCAGGTCATGGGACAGTTGAGGTGCGTCTGACATTTAAGAGGATAAAGCTATTATGCTTTTATGAAGATGTAGAGACTCTGCGATTCCAAACCTAGATATTAAACAGTAAGGTAATTTTCCACTGTACACACAAGTACGAACATGCGCACGCATACCAGCATCATGAATAACACTGTAATCGAAATCTCCTTAAAGCAACATGCGGGAAGTCAAGAAAAGTAAAAAAAAAAATGTGAAAACTTACAGAAAATAATAAATGTTAAATATCTCCAAAATGATAAGATTGGAAAAGCAGGATCACCTAGTAAACAGAAATCGGGTAAGTTTCATATAGAACGTTTTAAAGAACAAACCTTTAGGAGTTACAGAGCTTCCAGAGAGACCTTCAGGTGCATGAAATAAAGGCAGCTTTGAAAATGGCAACTTCATAATAATACTCATTTTAGGGCAATTATTTCGAGTTTTGGAATGACTCAGCCCCTGGTTGTCTTATAGAAACTATTTTTAACGTCTTTAAAATGATTTATAATGCCTGAGAAATGCAGTGATTCGCTCGGAGGACAAATGACACGCGCAAAGCCTAGGAGAGCCGAAGGAATTCACTCATACACAGCAGGTATGATGTCACACCATTCATTGCCGAACCTGATCGAATAGGAACCCACCAGAAATTTCTTGCTGGGTACATGTACAGGCTTTGTCATTAAGGGGTTAAATCTTAATATGACACTGTGTGCAAGAGGGGGAAACATGAATTATTCCTTTTTACCAAAACGTAAAGGTTAAAAAAGGGGGAGCTTTGATGAGAACATGGAATAAAAAGACAACACAGTTTTTACAGAATACCCAGATTTCACACAAAGCAAAGACATTAGAATTTGCACGCCGAACAAAAAGGGACAAAATATCCATATCAAGGTTTACTGAAAAAGAAAATTTCCACCAGTGCAGAAAATTACCTTTTATGCTCTACTGGCAATAAAACCAGAGAAGCATAAAAGGCGTATTGCCCGGTATTAACAAACCTTTATCTATAAAAATATCATGTTTGTTTTTTTTGGGGTTAGAATCTGTGTTAAAAGCGAAGATCAACAATTTCCATTAAGCTCTGGTGGAAGCCATGCCGAGTGCAGAGATTTGTTAATCCAATGGTATAGCTTACACTTGACATGCCTTGCCATCATCAAGTCCAGCCCGTCAGGGCCGGTCTTGGCACCCGGCACCCAGGGCCTAAATGAGATGGCATCGTTTTCCTAGAAAGATCCGGCAGCCCCGTTGATTGGGGTATATTGCCTTATTGAGGTCGGAATACCTCTACAGCCCTAATAACCCCAATAATGTATTTAGAAACAGCAGGAAATGGGTTTATAAATTAAATTCAAACAATCATTATGTAGCATACAAGAAATATTTAAGTGCAAACCCCAAACACAGCCAATGCTTGGACCCGTAATTGCGAGTACCGCTGCTGTAACTTAAAACTAGAATATTTGCATTTATTCACGTTAAGCTAATTATTTCCGCCTTGATGAAGAACCTATTATTGGTTTAAAACAATGGTTTTGCAATGGGAAGTGAATGTGTTTTTTTCTTTACGTTAATTCTAGACTGGCTGTAACATTTTTTAGGAAAGGTTTTATATCTACATGAAAATAGCCCTGCCTTATTACATAGTGGGGGGAAATGTTATATATAAAGACATTTTGCTGTGTGTGTGTGGTTGCAAATAGAGTGGAAAAATACCGCCCCCCGGTGGTAAAACTCGTACAGGTCTATTTGAAGGCTTTTTCAGGTGTTCTTCATAACCCTTTATTTACCAACAGCGTGTTCTCAGAAGAGTTAAGCAAGTCACAATCTTGAATTTCATCTCATTTATTAAACACCAGCAGGTCTGTGGTTTTATGATTACCTCTCTAGGTTAAATCACATAGAAACAAATACAAAAAAAAAAGAAGCTTTTTTTAGTTACTACGGCAATACCCTATCGGTGCTTGCTTTTGCATCACATGACAATTGGGTGTTCCCGGCACAGTTTACAAAACGAGCAACATTTTACTTCTAATTATTTTACTACTAATTATTTCTAGGATGTGTTTTAGCGTTCATCAGCGCAAGGAATGATGCTATTAATGCTGCATTTAGTTCCAAATGGGAAAGACTGGGTGGAAAAGTATCTTTAGTCGATTAACTGAGCGCCATTTCCACGCCGACATCACTTCTAAGTGGGGAAAAGCCATCAATTATAATGAACAGCTCACTTTAATAATTAATAGCTTCTTGTAATTCAAAGGCAAAAAGGTGTCAAAGTACAATCAAATCACCTAGTAATGTGTTTTTTAAACCACCCTCAATCTCAGCCATGTTTTGTTTTTTTGTTTTCTTTTTTAAGATATGTTATTAATATTGATATCCTCTATGTATCTAGTTTGGGTAGATCAGAGTACAGCACTGAGACAAAGAGTCCGGTACTCGGTACCTTGAAATCATGAACCAAGGATAGGGAGCTCAAAGCCAGCTTTATACTAAATGCAAAGTATTTTAACTCACGGTACAAGTGTAGAAAGGAATGCTGCAGATCCCGGTGTCAACCAGAAGAGGGCGCCAAACGCATGCAATTTTACATGCAAAACAACGCAAGCCAAAAACAGTACATATAATTACAATGTACTCCATACTGTGCATTTCCTTTTCCCTGTTAGTCCCACATTAAGCAAGGCTGGAGTTCCCACTGTGTAGTAATTACTAATAGTAATACAACGCAAACATATAGTAATGAATTAAACATGCTTACAATAAGAAAAGCCATTTCGCTACAAACCAAGCTGAATTTTCGTATTCAATGTTATTTAATGTTTTTAATTTGCAACAAAAATATTAAATCTGCCCAAAATTTATAAAAAAAACCCCAAACAGCTGCTTTAATAAAGTACTTTCCAGTAGACCCAATAAACCTGATTGGCCAAACCAGAATCAATGGTTCCGACACTCCACATTCCGATGGTGACCTCAATCAAAATGGGAACCCGGCAAAGACCCTCCACGGGAACTCGTAGATGCGCTACCTACACGCAAAATTGGATTTCTACGTTATTTCCTTACGTTTTTCTGGTATCTACACCCCTGCCCAAAACACCAAACAGGTATAGAAATGCCACACAAAGTTTCTGACACTTGATCATTGTTGAGATAACAGCACTTAAAAAGGAGATCAATTTGGAATAGAAGGTAATGAAACCTCGGAATTCCCCATTGGTTCCGTCCAGAGGGAATAGTTGTTGATCTGGAATGGCACGCTTTATTTCGCCCCACATGGTCATGGTAGTAACATACTTCACATTCCTACCATATGATGCAATGCGTAAACAAGCAAAAGCTTTCGGCTTTAAAGAGCCACTAAACCTTAACAAAAAGTTTCTTTTCATTTGGGATTCTTAAAAAGCGAGGTGAACCGATCAATTCTCGGCCAATCAGTTCATACAAACCCGTATATTTTCACATGATAATCACCCTGAGTAGCAAACAACCCGGACTGCCGGGTTTATAAAACCTTGTAGGCAGAAAAACTTTTTTTTTCCGCGTTTTTTACGTTTGCTCCCCGTATAGAAATCACTCTCAATGAATAGAAAATGTGTGCTCGGAGCTTTACGTTCCCCTTCCTGATGAGCAGCCTGTGTTACACATTTCATAACACGTTTAACCGAAAATAACATGCCTAAAGCTGCAGTGCCACTCAAAATGTTTATTGCCCTCCCTGGAATGGTAAGTAAATGAACCTTAGCAGATCTGTCGTCTTAGTTTTGGATCTGAAAGTTAATCTCATTACCCCTCGTTTCTGTAAGCGGAATTATGCGTCCCGCAGGGGGGGGCTCTGGGTTACCAGGTATGCGTATTCTGCATTCAGTCCTAAAGTCTTCACACAAAATCTTTTTTTTAACCCCCCCCGATAACCGCTTTCTTTAGTAGCCCACTATTTGAGGCACCGACCCACGTGTGCGCTGAAATATTTAGGTTCAACGGAGACCTGATTTACTCAAAACCTCTTTCCAGCCTCGTTGAGGCGTCTCTCTCGTGAATAGCTGAACACAGCAGGCATTGTTATCTGACTTGTATTCCTGTTATCTGAGAATACCAAGAAAATCGGTCATGTTCATGTGATCGGCCGGCTGGCCTGAGTCACCGGCTGGAAGCCTCCTTAACCTACTTTACTGAACGTCTCAACTCTGTTCGATTGTCTACGAGCCCCATATATACCCCCCGCTGTAGCCGGGGGCACTATGGAAACAGCTGCTTAGCATCTCATTTAAATTATTGCAGTAAAAACAACAAAACTGCCTAATTATACTTTCCTAGATTTCAATGAATTTCCTGTCAGCAAATTCTATTGACCCAAAAGTCATATGCAACGCTCACTGAAAACCCACTTACAATCTATCCTGCAAGTACCCACAACCTGCATCATCCTCAGATGAAATCATCTATTCTCCGCACCTACGAGATCTCCAGGCCACCGATTCCTCGGCTTCACCCTCATTACTTATCGAATAATCTTCCCCTAAGCAGTCCCTCTCCTTCCGTCTCATTCCCCCCTCAATCTCCTAATAGATTGCAAGCACACTAGTGCAGCACCACTACGTCCATTTTCACCCTATTGTAATAATGCAACAGAACATGCCGACATTTTACCAATAAATGTATTTATTTAACATTATTCTATAAAAGTGGTTGTAAACGTGTTTGACCATAATGCAGTAAAATAAATCTGCCCGGTAATGTATTACCCACGGGCGCTACCCTAGAACCGACCCAGGCCAGCAGCCCACGCAACCAGCTCGAGCGCCAGGACACAACGCCATATCCCAACGCTCCATCTATTACAGATGTTTAGCACGGAGTCATGCGTTCTATGGGCCAGTTGTGTTGGGCTCTAGTGGCCCATCTGGGGGCATGGTTGCCCATGGTTGGAAGGCATTCACCCCCTAGATTAGAAGAAGCACCTAATGCCACAGCCATCAACGGACGTGGAGGGTATATGGACACGACATAAAAGAGTAGTTATCAAGGAGAAGGAGGAAGAATTCTTATTTAATTATTAAAAAACGTCAAATTAAATATGACACTTCTTACACTTGATTCCTATGGGGAAAAAAATCCAAAATCTAAAAATAAGTACATCCTACGGGATGGTAAATTTACAGGATGAAATGTAATACATACAGAGATCAATAAGTGTTTCCTTCCCAACGATGATCTACGGTATATGAGCAGAAGGCAGGACACTGCGGCTCGATCATCTTCTTCTCGAAATGAATGAAACGAACTTTGGTTTGCCGTACAGAAAACATACTGCTGATTCTCCCTCCCTTTGGAGGGATTTGGCTCTAAAGGATGAGTATTTGTAATCATACGGCTCGAAGCGGTGAACGTGAACAGCTGCTACAATGTTGCCAAAAGGGCATAGAGAGCTTGAAGGCTAAGCCAAGCTTCTCTATACATGCGCGGTGGTGGAAGCTGCCAAGGGCTGTATCTATATTTTTATTTATTGTGAATTAACAGATTTACTTCGCACTTTACAATATAACAAAAAGTACAGTCATTAACAGTCTGCGGACCTTTGATTGAGGAATACATTAGGAAAGAGGTCCCTGGGCCGTGGAGCTTACAGTCTGAGAAAAAGATATACAGAGTTTGGTATGCGCTTTGGCTTCAGAAATATAAATAAGAGAAATCTATTTTAAATTTGAAGGCAGCCGGCTTTTAATAGCAGAGAGAAAATCATATACAATAGGAACGTATTCACATAATAAAGCCCAGAATCACGGAGCTGGCCATGTAAGCTTGGGGGGGGATTATTATTATGGTATGGTATGGTATTATGGTATTATTCCGTTCAACGGTACCGAGGGAGACTAATATGTATCAGTTGTATGAATAACTGTGGTCCTATATTCAGGGTTTGGGGGTCAATGTCCAGGTACAACGCTGACCCCTTCTATACGGTGTAGCTGACTGAGGCGGCTGCCTACGGCGCTGGCCCTGAAGGAGGCAACACCAACAGATCTGCTCCAATGTTGGCAAACGCTCGCGTACAGAACGGGTGAGCCAAAGAGAGCGCTAGCGAGTTAGGCACCCGATGACGTCTCGTTACGAGACAACGTTAAATGAGAAGGGGACGCTCTGCCTTCTGCAGACAAGAAAAAAAATTACTGAAATCACAAAAAAATCATCTATTCTCCCCTCTACTACCAATGCATTCCAGTATGTATTATAATATAAACTTGGCAAACTACAGTTATCTCTCTTTAACTCTTTGTACCCCACAGTTGGTGCCTGGATGTTACGTCTCCTTTCCTTTCTCTCTTATTTTTCACGTTCTGGCACGGCTTGCAGGGAATTAGCCTCCATTTCACACATCTTAAGGCAGCGCAGCTCAAATGACAAAGTGCATTTGCTTTCTTGAACGCAGGGTAATGGGTTTGTTGGCAAACTGACGGGTTGAGATTTTTTTTTCCACGCCGTAAAGCTCAGCGAAGAAAAGAAAAATCAATAATTTAAATAAGCAATCCGTATATCTGTGTGGTCTGTGCCAGGGAGCAGTAATAAACACTGGCAGCTGTAATTTAAAATGAACACAACTAGGGGATAGTGTGTTAGAGAAGAAAGAACATTTAACACGAGATGTCTTCGGATTTTATATATGGAAAAAGAAAAATAGTTATTAGATATATTTTACAGAAACCAAAAATTTGTTTTTCGACACAGAAAACCCTTTCTGTTCCAACTAAATATTTTCTCTCTCTCTGCTTTGCAAAAAATCCACCACCTTCTCATCATAACACATCGTACACGTGTGCAGCTGAGCTCACACTTCATTTTAACACTTTCACCGCCTGCCTTACAGTGACCTATTCACCAAAAAAAAATTCAGAGCTATTTCAGTTGTTTCTGTCATTCGTTTTATTCAGCATCCATCCTTGTTTTTGGACATTTCTACAAAACGCACAAATTTAGTAAAAAATTAAAATTTGAATGAACCCGAAAGCACAAGTGAACTAAATATTGGTCTCAAAGACAATCTCCCAACCATGATACCTTCAGATGTAAAAGTATCACAAAGTTCTAATGGGATATAAAAACAGGATGATATCAGAAATAAATTTACAGGGGGGGGGAGTTTGCGGATAAAGCAGTATTGAACGTGACGGGCTTGCGTTTTTCTAAATGACTTTGCTCCTAAGTTAGAATTAACATGAGAGGCCGAGAGGTATTATAATTGGGTTAATTACATAGATATCTTTCTGATGCACCATATCTTGGTCATAGCAAACTTGGGTATTAAATATTAATGTGCACTTTGCCCAAAACCGATTTGAATAGTGATGTCGTTCCAGAACCCAACCCATGTAACTGTTCCGTCAGTCCTCACATTGGAATTAGTCAGATGTTTCCTAGAAAAAAATGGTCGTCATCATTCCAATAAAAGCAAATTAAAATAGGTAATCGTTCATTCTTTATCTTCCCATACAATATACTCAGCATGTATTCACTGGCCAGGAGGGGCTTTGGACCATTTGTGGTGCACTATAAATGATAATTAGTCAAAAGGATCTGTGCAGATCTGCCTCATCGCTCTCGACATGGACAGGAGACCATGGATGGATCCATCTTGGATGGTAGGTCTACAGGTTGGCTCGGGGTGCTTCCCTGGGTGTGATTTAGGGCAAATACCCCATAAATACATCCTTGAATCAAACATTTGCTTAAGTAACTAAAACAAGGCTCTAGGGGGCAGCAAAAACAGAACAGATCTTACATTTCTGTACATTAACTGCAGCATCATGGGAGGGATCAAGCTATCCATTAGTGAGGTTTAGGTTTATTTTTAAGTTCATATTAAAACACTCCCATAAGAAATTGATTACTATGTGAAAAAACATTAAATCATGTAGCAGAAGAGATTAAATCTTGCTTAAAGAAAAAAAAAATCACCTTAGTCAGACCCCCCAAGAGTCCTTGTTACTACGTTACAGGAATAGTTACTATGGTTATAGTATCTTTAATGACCCCACTGCATCTTTGATCAGTACCGTTTTATCGATGGGCAGAAGCTGTGTGTGTGTGTGTCTGTGTGTGTGTGTAGACAAAAAAGGGCTCTGCATGAAGAGTTAAGGGAGCAATGTTGGAGTCCACAAATGTTTAAATGTGTGTGTATATGGGGTTAGTGTGAGTGGGTGTGTGTTAGTGTATGGTTGTTCTGTGTGTTACTGAATGCTTTTAGTATTTGGTGTTACCTTAAGTGTGTGTCAGCGCAGGGTGTGTCAAGAGTAAGCCTAGGGGCTGGTGGTGCCTGGTAAAAAGGAAGAGAGGGAACGTGTAAAAATGTATTTATAGGGTGCTAGAGTGAGTGTGAGCATGTCTGTGTATAGTGTTAGAGTGTGTGTAAGGATGTGTGTGAGGATGTGTGTGTGTGTGGTGTGTGTGTGTGGGTGTGTGTGTGAGGATATGTGTGTGAGGATATGTGTGTGTGTGTGTGTGGATACTGTACCCAGACGCCACTTATCCTGGCCATGACTTGACGGGAGGTAAAATATATTTTGAATTAGGTCATCTATATTCTAGCTGGAATCTCATCTGTGATAAACTAGCGAGAAAAGCATTAGTTTGAAGGAGTCAACTCCAGACCTCATGACCCTGAGAATCTGCCCAATC
The DNA here is from genome assembly GCA_009364415.1 of Spea multiplicata. Lineage (NCBI taxonomy): Eukaryota > Metazoa > Chordata > Amphibia > Anura > Pelobatidae > Spea > Spea multiplicata. The sequence goes on along the minus strand of VKOC01000006.1, from coordinate 12,823,047 downwards.
ATCCTGAGGTTGGTGTATAAAATTTAGGACTTGGAGAAAGCCCTGATGTTTTAGGGATGTTGGTATATACCGTGTGTGTGTATGTATGTATGTATATATATATATTATATATACACACACACACACACAAAAATAAAGCAAATATGCACACACATGCTTTTATGAAAATGCGCTCACGAGGCAATACAGAAAAGCAGGATGCATCCTATTAGTCCTGTTTTTAGTTCCCCATCCCCGGGAAGAAAGCGGAGGGTAGGAGGAATATTCCCCGCAATGCACTGAAATTCACACGAGAGAGAATTCAAAGCTCTGCACCAGGAGTGAAGTGTATCTGACATTTAAAAAGGAGTAGGAGGTTATGTATTGATTAAAAGCCTCCCCCTGGCATGCAGCTCCGGCTCTCTACAGAAGCCTACCTAGAACCCGAGAATATTTACAAAGACGCAATCTCGATAGCCTATACATTGTGCAGCATGGCCTCACGTACTAGATTCTGAACTTTAACAAGCGTATATATATATATTCCTTTCTTTCGTGCGGTTTATTTTCAATGCAGCTTGTAGCTAATGATCAACGAGAAAGTAAATATTCCAGCTGTAATCGGAGCTGTTAATTGAAGAAGTATTTTACCAAAGGTTGAAGCCTTATCCATCACCAATAAAATGTTATCACCCATTCATTTATTTTTTTCAATGATTCAATGAGCCAAGTGGTTCCTATCTGTGGTCAAATTCTATATTTCATTAATTGGACACTAACAAAAAAAAATGAAAAAAGAAAAGGGACAAATGGGGCAATCCATGGTCAGAACACCTTCTGACATCATATATTATTGTGATGTAATGTATGCACTGATGTCTCAGCGTGGAACGTTGAAAATGCTAGTTGTGTGTTTATGTATTTCACAATTAAATACTTTCTATTACCATCGATACAAATTGTTACATAAAGGTTCAGTTAGAGCCCAACAATGCACCGGCTTCGGCACTGTACAGGAAGTCTGAACAATGAGAATATCGTTACTAAACATGTACGCCTCTCATACTCCCATCAGAAAATGAGTGCCAATGGAACTGCCTTGCGAAACAAGGATTGCAATTGGCAAAAATCCAGGATTTTGAGCAATCCTGACAATTCTGATCGTAAACTCTGGAGCGGATAGAAGTCGATTTGCATATGAAGAGCACTTTCTGCCAATCCTTAGAACTGAAACAGGCTGTTAACTATTCAGCGCCAAGTGATATTGTTCTGGAAAACACCCCAATTAAAGCAAATCTTTTATCTATATTTTCTCAGAATGCATCTAAAACGGAGCTGCCTCCGGTACGGTTAGCGGTTCTTGGCAAGTCACCGGATACTTTTGTACTTCTTATTTCTAACAGATGCAGAGAATTCAATTTGCAAATGAAGATCTCTAGAACCATATCCGGAAAACAATTGTTAATTCTGTTCTTCAGACCATCACAGTGCGACCAGAATGACTTAGTTTTATTTAATTGGTTTTTGGTTTGTTTTTTTTTCTTAACAAGGTTTCAGTATAAAGAAGACTGTGGTCTAGCTGGAATATACATGTAAATACATAAAATAACAATAAAGCAACTTAAAAGGGACCCTCCATTAAAGCCTAGCTAACCAATAATGCATATTATATTTTTAAGTAACTCATTATGCATTCTTCAACATAAAAAATAAAGTCCCTACAGCACAACGTCCCCACTGATTGGTAGGAAAGTGCTTCCATTGAGATCATCAGGGGCGCTTTCTGCACAGAGTCTAGTTAGACCTCCTTCACCCAGAGTTCTTGCCGAGTTAGGATCGGGTGATGTTTGGCCAAACATCTCTTACAAGCCAAGCAGCAAGGAAAGAAGCAAAAGAAAATGGGAATTCTACAGAATAAATACATTTTCTGAACGCTTTGTTTAATTGTCACGTTTTGGTTACTTACACAAATGCTATAATGCATTTTGTCAGGAGGTTTGGGGGAGACCACCAGAAGAAAGGCCTCTGTGCACACTAACGTACTATACGTTCCCAGTCTGCAAAAATAAAGCTAGCCTTCATTACATGAAAGTTGAAGTATGAAGGTCTACAGAGATCCCAATAATCATTCCTGGAGGGCTTTAGAAGATAATTAACACCCGATTCTGTGATGTCAGAAACTGAAAGTGCAGAGGGAACAAGAAACTACAGAAAAACGATACATTATTAAAAAAGAATATGTTAAATACACATGTATAACAAGGGTACTACATGATATTTTTTTTATGAAAGTTGGGGGGGGAGACGTAACGGAGGGGCAACACCTTTAAGGTCTCTCTAGGTAAGTTATGGATCACTACAACAAGGTCAGATGTTGGCAAGTCCATGATTGACAGGTGACAATTAGAAGCACCGCAAGCATAAAAATTATTTTCACCTTACTGACCAGATTTGGCATAATCCCTTTAAATATCCCTTTCCTCACTGAACTCCCCCCGGTGATTATAGAAGGGCTGTAGCAGGTCTGTGGTCCTATTTGCTTCAACACAATCATTAACCATGGAAAAGTACAGTCAGGATAGGTCCTACAAGAAAGTTCTGAAACTTGCTGGCAAAAAGGAAAATATTTATCACACCCACGAAATAGAAGAAAAAAAATGTGCAAAATGTGAGCACACAAAGCCCCACGACCTTTTAGATTATTGATCAAATAGTGGTAATCTGGAATGGATTTTGAGACTACCATTATATTGCCCTAAAAGCTGTAGATCACGTTACACCCTCTGAAATTATAGACATTTATATAGAAACATGGAATTTGACGGCAGATAAGAACCATTTGGCCCATCTAGTCTGCCCATTCTCCCTGCTGTAAAGACCTTGATCAGTCTTTGGTCTCATATACCATAAAAATGAAAATTATTTGTCAAAAGCCAGAATCCGCAATTCCAAGAAACGATATTTTTTCTTTTTAGGATCTATGGCGTTCCAGCTTTTGTACTTTATCACTACAAAATCCACATATAAAATGTGAGAAAACAGCAGTGCGTACCTGGCATTCATGACAAATCAGAATTTAACAGAGACCATATTTTCTTTTCAAATATTGATATTGTTTTTATTGTACACCATCTATCATCACCCACATGAAAGATGGATCACAGATGCTGAATTAAATAGCAGTTTAAGACGCATCAATCTCAGATTTTTTGGGGGGGTTATTTAAAAAAACAAAAACAAAAAACAAGGAAATCCTTGGGATTACAGAAACCGTGGGGGGGGGGGGCACACAAAACATGTGTTGCTGCCAAGTGGTAAAATATTGGTTTCTTCTGTTCTTAAATTGCATTTTTTTGGCAGACATTCATAAACCGAGAGGTTTTTTTTTTATTATTTAAAAGTTTTCAAAAAGTTTTTTGTGATATTGCTTGTTCTCAAATCAGCAAATTTGAAGCACAGATCTAGATGGGAATAAGGGATTCAATTACTTGCAATGGCATTGCTATTTTTCAGAGGAGAACGGTTTTATTATAGTTTCACCTAAAAGAAAAAAATATGACGGGAAACTGTAGATTCAGTTTATTTTCACTTCAAATGCCTTACATAGGATTTTGGTGGCAACTGGGCTCATTTCAGCTTCCATTCCATTACTGTATGGGGTTAATGTCCTTTCCTAGTTCCCTGTATTAAACCTTTCTAGAATGTCCATTAGTGGCTAAAATCAAAATTGTGAAAATTAACCTTTTGAAGGGGAAATCCTATAGAAAAAGGAAAAACAAAATTCCTCTTGAGAATACCATCCAGTGCCGTATACAATAAACCCCCACTCTCCAGCGCTGTATGCAATAAACCCCCACTCTCCAGCGCTGTATGCAATAAACCCCCACCCTCCAGCGCTGTATGCAATAAACCCCCACTCTCCAGCGCTGTATGCAATCCAGCGCTGTATGCAATAAACGCCCACCCTCCAGCGCTGCATACAGTAATGTCGGCCGCCATTGACAAAAAGCTTGTTTTAACAAATTTTGTTCCAATAAACACCCTTTATCTGGAGGCTGCCATTTTTTATGACATATTGGAGCGACTTTCCTTTTTCACCACACTGAGCTGATTCTTTATGGCAACGCTTATGTACTCAGTCCCCTTGTAGACTTTCATTAGTCAGAGTGTCTGGCAGGGTGATTAAGCCTGAGCCGCTCTATTGTTTACCACAGGCAGTATGATGAGGAGTAGGGAGTGTTTGTATGTGTTCTCTGTGATGTTAGCCTAATCAACTAGACAAAGGGCTGCCGGAAAACATAATAATATGCAAAAGTAGTACAATAATAACCTGGAGTATCAGTTTGTATTTTAAGGTCAAATAATAAAAAGTAAAGGGCTCCACTGGAAGTAAGGTCAGATGTCCTACGCGTCAGGACCCCCAAAAGGGGTTTTGCTTTTGATACGGTCACAAAAATCCACGAGCAAGAAACTGCTTCAGAACTCGGGCTACATTAAAATCAGACAGAATGAAAGGCAACGCACCCCGACAGCCTCCACAAACTCATTTTCTCATCTTTCCAGATATGTAGCTCACGAAACAGTTTAGATTCTGGATTTCATGCTACCATCTTCACTTTTTTTCTATTAAAATGTGAAGATTTAAGCGCTAAATCTTTTAAAATAAAGTAATGTTTAGGGTTGGTGTCTTGTGCAATTTTACACCACTCTATATGGTAGAGGAACAATTAAAGATAAATATATATAGATATATATATATAACACACCACACACACACACACACACATACACACACACTGATCAGCCATAACATTATGAACACAGGTGAAGTGAGTAACACGTATAATCTTGTTATCATGGCGCCTGTCAGTGGGGGGATATATTGGGCAGCAAGTGAACATTTTGTCCTCAAACTTGATCTGATAGAAGCAGGAAAAATGGGCAGCGTAAGGATCTGATCGGCTTTGATGAGGGCCAAATTGTGATGGCATCAGAGCTTCACCAAAACTGCAGCTCTTGTGGGGTTCCGGGGCCGCAGTGGTCGGTACCGATCAAAAGTGGTCCAAGGAAGGAAAAGTGATGAACCGGCGATAGGGTCATGGGCAGGGCTCATTGATGCAAGTGGAGGAGAAGGCTGGGCCATTACTGCCGGTTCTGATAGAAAGGTGTCAGAACACACAGAGCATCGCAGTTTGTTGTGTATGGGGGCCGCGTAGCCGCAGACCAGTCCGGGTGCCCATGCTGACCCCTGTCCGCTGCCGAAAGCGCCTACAATGGGATCGTGAGCATAAGAACTGGACCACGGAGCAATGGAAGAAGGTGGCCGGTCTGGTGAATCACGTTTCCTTTTACATCACGTGGATGGCCGGGTGCGTCTCTGGAGAACACGCGGCACTGGGACGCATCCATGGGGGCCGCACCTCACAGCTTACAGGATCTGCTGCTAACATCTCGGTGCCGGATTTTTTTAAGAAAAAAGTGCACTCTAGATATAATCATACACATACACATAAGAAATGTCCTTCATGCCAGATATATCTGCTTTAATCCAATTGTTTCACCTCCTACAGCCTCCACTTGTTATCACAATGCATGTCATCACTATGGAAATGTTAAAAGTCTTTACACCTCACTACAACTGGAAAGAGACGTGAGAAGTAAATTCAATCTGCATTTCTCTGCATGGCAGCTTCTGAAATGGAAATCCACGACAATTTAGAAACGGATCTATGATACAATGTGTTGTGGAGTACAGCCCAATATATTGCGTCGGGGATGTAGGGTAACTAACTCTGCCGGCGGGTTGGCTGAGGATCATGAGATCCTTCTTGTAGTTTAACTATTTCACTAAACTGAAATTTCACTAAATTGAGCCAATCTCGCTTGTTTTAGACAACAAAAAGCAAAAGGAGGGCTGGGATGATTACAATTTTTAAATGCATAAACAGAAACACAGAATTTGACAGTAGAGGAGACTGTTTCAACTACCAGAAGCGCTTCTGCTGGGAGGTTGTTCCACTTATCTATCACTCAGATTCATGCACAGCCACTTAAACTCTGTCGCCTCATATCTTTTTGCTTTTTAGATGAAACCTTATATTGTTCCAGTTACGCTTTAACATGTTGCTTTGTGAGTTAATGACACATAATGCGCTAAATCAGATAGCAGCCGGAGTCAATTTACATGGCGTGTGAGGAATTATTACCTGAAATGCATTTATCACCAGCGATTAAACACTCGCTTTCCCAAAGACGGCAAAGATTCGAGATCAAAAGCAGATATATTTTATCTCAGGCGGACTAATCTAACCCTAAACTGGATGCTTCCATCAGAGCTATGGTGATAAAATAACTTTAAAAAGTGCTGGGGGGGGGTTAACATTTTAAAAGGGACAATTCTTCTTGAGAATAATCCCCAGTGCTGTATACAGTAATAACCCCCCCCCAGTGCCGCATACAGTAATATAACCCCCCAGCACTGTATACAGTTATAACCCCCCAGTGCCGTATACAGTAATAACCCCCCACATACAGTATACAGTAATATAACCCCCCAGCACTGTATACGTTATTAAACCCCCAGTTGCCGTATACAGTAATATAACCCCCCAGCGCCTCATACAGTAATATAACCCCCCAGCGCCTCATACAGTAATATAACCCCCCAGCGCTGTATACAATAATGTCATAGATAAAAACTTGGAACACAAGCAGGACTGGATTATCGTGAGCAGCATCACCTGGTGATGTCACATTCCCCTGCACCAATAGGATGGCAGCTCACAGACGCTTGAAAGCCCCTCATGTGTGGTTTATTTTGGGGGTCCTAAAATGCATCTGACTAAAGCCCCCAGAGGGTATTATTCCAGCAGTGAATGTCAACGTTATATCGGACGGTATTCAGCCCAACGGTCTCAGATAATAGCTTTCTTCCAATTGTTGTCTTGCGGTTCCTCCCAGGAGAAATAAAGTAGCTTTAAAAGAACGGCTCTGCCAATATAAAGCCGCTCTTACTAATGCGCGTCCTTAAATACATACCGGAGAAAAGGAAAGAACCCCCTGATGCTCGCGTTCTTAAGAATTTACTTTTACTGCTCTGAGGAGAAGATAGCGGGATATCAAATAAACATTATATTGAAGTGTTAGCCAGCTCTGTACCAACATGGAGACTGAAGCAACATTGAAGGCAAATATCCATACATCCAGCACTTCCGTGTGAAGAATTCTCGGGGATTCAAATGTCATCAGTGAATCGGGAGAGTTCTCACCTATGGACATGCCTGGGAACTTCTGGGCTCCAGCTACCGGGAAACTACCCTTGCGGGATGCGGCCAGGACTACCACACGCTGATGTCGGGGATGTTTGTGCTGACATTGTGGGAAACACCCCCATTTATAGGTGAAATAGGCAGGGAGCGGGGCGTCTCAACAAACACACGCGTAGAACTCCCCCCCCCAATAAAAAAGTCACGTAAAAAGGCCCTTCTAAAAACATATATGAATGTATTGCCAGTCATTTAAATTACTAGAAACAAACTTGTATCAATTTCTGTCTCATGCTTGCTTAAACGCCTTCGCTGTATTAACATCTTCTGCTGGAAGGCTATTCCATACATCCACCACCCTCTCAGTAAAGTAATATTTCCTGATGTCCTCTCTTTATCCCCCCCAATAAAAAATTAAGCCCTTCTAAAAACATATATGAATGTATTGCCAGTCATTTAAATTACTAGAAACAAACTTGTATCAATTTCTGTCTCATGCTTGCTTAAACGCCTTCGCTGTATTAACATCTTCTGCTGGAAGGCTATTCCATACATCCACCACCCTCTCAGTAAAGTAATATTTCCTGATGTCCTCTCTTTATCATGTTGATTCCCTTTAAGTATTTAAATGTTTCTATCATATCCCCCCTGTCCTGTATTTTTTCCAGGCTATAGGTTAAGATCCTTTAACCTGTCCTGGTAAGGTTTATCCTGTAATCCATAAACCATTTTAGTAGCCCTTCTCTGAACTTTCTCCAACATTTCTATATCCTTCTGGAGATACGGTCTCCAGTACTGTACACAATACACCAAGTGAGGTCTCAGCGGTCCTCTGTACAACGGCACAAGCTCTTCCCTCTATCTACTGCTAATACCTCTCGCTATACAACCAAGCATTCTGCTCGCATTACCTGCTGCTCTACTGCATTGTCTGCCTACCTTTAAATCCTCAGAAATAATTACCCCTAAATCCCTTTCTTCACACGTTGAAGTTAGGACAGTATCAGATATTCTGTATTCCGCCCTTGGATTTTTATTAAGGCTCCTTTGTCGAAGACACAATATGGGGGCTTGGAAACCAGGGCTGGGTAGACATTTTTACTACGTCCTGCTGGCCATGAAATGAAGAAGACCCGCCATGGAGATGCCACCTGAACAGTAGGAAGTCCAATGCTGCCCAACACTTACGTGTACAGCAGAGACTTTAGAAATTCTGCTATACAATATATAAAAAGATTTAATTACGGAAAAAAAAATTCTGGGGAATAAAAAAACACAAATGAGAAGGCCTGACATTTAGCATCGGGTTAAATAATCCACAAACTGAGCTCAGTGACGCCTACAGGAGTACAAGGTGAAGTTTCTATCGCATGTGGTTTGTGAACCTTAACAGCTTGCCAGCGGTAATTGGTTTTCAACGGCAGCGAGGTACAAAACTGTAACAATCATACAATGGGGACAGCAGACACACAGGCTACAAACACGTGGAACATGTTAATGTTTTGTGATGTACTGCGGTGGGCACCATGTAATAATCATTTTTATAGTACATGTAATAAAAATATATATTGTTTAATCTAATGTTTTTCTACACTACACGTAAAACTCAAAATGATCTCATACCCCTGCGTGGCCGCAGTGATGCTTGTCCGGCCCCCAGATCAGTGAAACCTACAAGAGAGATAAGGGGGTGCGGGAGAGTGAATGGGTGAATGGGTGAATGAATGAGTGGGGCAGAATTGGGAAAGGGGACCAACCGTCACATGCTTTCTCAGACAGCAATATGGAACAGGTAGAAGATCCATATGATGGATTGTGCAGGAGCCTTCTGTGTGTATTAATTACATAGAACTTTAAGAGGAAGGGATGTATCTTCTGCAATTCTTTTTTGGTTGTATGGCGCTATCGCATCACAACGTCTCAGAAAAGAGAAATAATAATTTTCTCTCTGCCTTTTCCTGTGCCATGGAGAGCAGTATCTTGCTCGAGAACTATATTCCCAATGCATTTCCAGCTGCAATAAAGCATTATACATGGATATACTACGCCTTTATAAGATTTTCTACCAGCTACAACAGAAGCAACCCCCCCCCCAGCTATTATGTAGGGACAAGCACAATGGAGAAGCTTTTGGTTGTTCAACTACAGAAGCAAGAACCATGAGAAAAAGAACCTTAGGGCAAAATAAGTGTGGATTTTAAAAGTATATATGCCTCTGATAAAGGTGCTTGTGGAACACGCTGTAGATGCATTCTCTGCTAGCAATTAGGTTCAGGAAAGAACCCAAAATGAAAGGAGGTCCAGGGGCTGCTACCCGCAAGGTCTACATGAGAACGCACAACCGATGAGGGTTCTTTACAGGGACATATCCGCTGAAAACATAGAGGCTGCATTTGGGGAAAGAGGCAAATGCATAGGTAGTAATCCTCCAAAATACCCCCATACATTACATTGCAAGGTGGGGCAAAAATATAATTTAAAGGGGAGACTAAGCCATCATATACTTCACAGCATACAAGAGCTGAGGTGTCCCTTTAAGGCATGATGAGCAGTAAATCAAATGACAAATTTATTTGGTATTAAACTCAAAAGAAAGAGTACCTTCAAATTTAAATTTTAATTCTGGTGGAGGAAGAAAAAAAACTGCGAGACAAAAGAGGAGCAGATATTTCTGGAACGGAAGACCGAGAAAGAAGAGAACATTCAGGAGAACCTGAGCGAGGAGGTACATCAGATGTAATAACGCCTTAAGTAGATGTCCATATCAACAATATGCGGTATGATGGATACCCAGGGAGTTGTTAACGGAGGGGTAGAATAATTGGCAAGGCGGTTAAGAATACACAGCCACAGAGATGCTGGACAGCCAAGCGTGAATTATTACTGGCTCTGCGATTACACCTGGTCAGGCCTAGAACTAATTGCTTTTCTCAGCCAAATAACCGAACTGGCAACGTGTAATCTGCAAATCCCCTGATTTATAGGCAAATCATGAATTTGGCAGTGAACGCCTGACAATTCTACTGTCGGGATCACAATTAGTCCTAATTATTTCAGATAATGATGCCTAGGAAACAAAATTAAGAAGTGTTCCACTCTACATCCACAATTCTTGCATACAAAAATGACATTTTTTCTAGATAAATGTAATTCTGCTCATAGCACACAACTGAACTGCCGCAACTTTTATTAACAGAAGGGCAGTTTAAGCCAAGTAAGCGGTAACAAAAAAATATTCAGGGATACGCTTGCTTAGAATGACGGGCATACCTGGGAACTTTGTAAACGAGCCCACCCTGAGAACCTTGAAATACTAATAGCCCATGGTTAAGAATCTTTGCAGTGGCTCGCCAATTGCGTTGACTAAGTGGGTCTAATACTGGCCCTCATGGAAAGCTTGTCTTGTCGTTATTTAAAGATGCATTGATTTAAGTCATGCAGGGATATCGACTATACAGGTACCAATTGGCTCCTTCAATACTGGTACCAGTAGGGAGCCTCATGTATGATCCCAGCAGTGAAGAACAGAAAGGAGTCCGTTCTAGGCTGGGTGACCCAGAGAATGTGCCACCTTTTTTAGGGGCAAAAAACCCGAGAGTTCCCATGTATGATGATGGGTCAGAGCCTGTTTTAACAAAGCCCGGTTCACACTGGAAGAGTCTGGAAAAGTCTGGAAAAGTACTACAGATGCTTAAAAAGGTTAGAGAATTTGTGATTACAGCAACTCTTTGGCCAACCCTTTGTGTTATTCTGGCAAATAATATATAATATATTTATAATTATTAAATATGGAAACTGCCCTCTTTTTTATTAAACTAAGGTTGGCATATTTACTATAATAAATGACCTCTTTTTTCAAAAAGAGATCTTTAAAGTGAGTAACGATAACGACCCATCATGTTTCGGAAGTTACAAGTCAGATAAGTGTAACAAGGAGAATGACTTGTATTTCTCCAAAAATGATGACGCAAAGTCATAAAAAGGTACAAAAATAGGTATTGCGGCTAACAGATCATTTAAGAAACTGCAGATCGGTAACTGTAGCGCTATAACATGATTATTATACCATTAATACATGAATAACAAGGAATATTAATAGTCTGTGGGCATCCAGCACTTCTAAGATCTAGAACTACTGATGCATTTTATAAATTACACCATTATTGCATTTTTATTTTATTTTTTTTTTTGGGGGGGGGGGTACATTATTCTTTTAACAGCACTCACCTGGGCATTATTAGCGGCCGTAAAAGAAAGTCTTGCAAATAATGGATTTTTCATCAAGAGTTAAAAAAAATAAAAAAACCTAACTGTTAAAGTCATGACACTGTAATGTAACCGAGTACAAATTCAAAATGATAAATGCCAGACTTATTATAGTAAAATGTTCCTTTCACAGGAAGAAAGACCAATAAGTTGCCTCGGAGACGAGGCCAAAAAAAGTCTTATTCAATGTTCTCAATTTGCAGTATGATTTTATAAGTGGATTTAGCAAAAATAGTTAGAACACTTGCCACTTGTTTCCTAGTTAATTAAATTATTCAAGTGATATTTGGTTAAAAGAGTAAAATGACTAATCGACCCCAGTGGAGCCAATTTCAGTTCAAAAAAAAAATCTGTTTAAATCTGATTAGAAAATAGTGATGTCATGCCATTCCCAGAGAAGATAAACAACACAAAAACAAACTATTTATTTCAATTGATTAAAAAAAAAAATCTAAAAAAAAATGTATTAGGAAATATTTGAGGCAATTTTTCCTAATACCTAATCTGGCCGGGTTCTCAAGGCTCCTGTACCTGGTGCGTTATTAATTTGGCTCACATTTGGCTTTATTTGAACTCATAGCTAAACCTAAAAATGATCAGGGGTTCTCAAATGGTGCATGCGTCCCCAGAAATGATGTACAATAACCTTACAATAAAAACAGAATTAAATGTGAAAGAAAACAGTAAATAAGACTAAAGTGCAACTATATGCATTTTTATTAGATGCATTGCAATTCTAATGTATTCACGTTTCCATTTGCCATATGGCAACTGTTAATGCGGTAGTTTGAGATTTTTTTTTTTAATAATACTAAAAAAGAAAAAAAAAAAAAAAGTCTACAAAAAACAATAGCTAAATCACACATCCATACTTTCCTCCATCATCCAGCAACAACCCAGCAACAGAACCCCAAGCAAACCCATGCAGAAAAGGTACACGGCCTGGGCCATTCATAACGGTTTTTTTGCAATATTTTCCTGTTTATGTTCCAGGCCTTCAGCGCATTCATTCATTCATTCATCTTACCGCAGTCCTGCCTTCACTCCACTCTGTTGTCTTTCGAGGGACAGTCCCCCCCCCGGCCCATTTACACTTTAATCTCTTAACCAGTAGAGGGCGCCAACACTTGGTATCCCTTTATTCCCCACTACGCTCAATCGGATGAGTCTAAACCTTTCTCCGCTTCTCTTTCTGTCCTTTACTTTTGTGGACATCTCTCCTAATTTTGCCCCCCCCCACGGTTCTCTCTACTCCCCATCCATAAACGAACCCTCTCTCCAATTCTCCATACCTTATGTTTCTCTATCCCCAATGCCCTCTGGATTGTAAGCTCGCCAGCAGGACCCTCTTTACCAAATTTATCAGTCTCCCTGAATGTATGTACTGCATAAAACACCAGGTACATTATCGCCTCAATATAGATAATAAAAATAATAAATTGAACATAAAAATATATTTCTGGAGCACTAGGAGCATTCTTTTAAATCAAATCCACCCTGGTGATCACGGGTGAAAATAAACAGACGGTTAAAAATGCCTTCAAGAATTTTAGGATTCCTCCAATTAATATGTAACTATTTTACCGGGGATCACCAAGGAAACCCTAGCAGGAGGGGCTGCATAATGCATGGCTAACAGACCGAAAATATTCAGACCTGAACATTTTGCAGAAATAGACACGAAGGCTCCGAAGGCAGCATGATTTTTGACCATTAGAGTTTTCTAAGCACAAGGGGATTTGCTAAATGGCAACAGTTTGGAAACAGCACTCCAAACTCATTAACTACGCGCACTGACGAGTAGCTGCTAGCTAAGGGTAACAAACCACAAGCACGCACTAAAAAGGTTATTAATACAAAATGTATTCCAAGAGAAAAATATATAATTGGAATGGAGGCTTTTAGATATAACCAACTTTTAACTAAATTGGATTTATTGAAGAAAAGCGGCATCCAAGGGACGACCCTGGCTGTGGAAGCCGCGAAAAGAGAAGGACATTCTCGACAGTGAGGGCTGTAAAGCTCGCGAATGCACTGCTTATGGGGGTGTTGATCTCAGATACCGTGGAGGCTTTCTAGAATACACTGTTGCTTTCGGTAGAAAAACGGATGTTGAAGCAAATAGGACTTGCTTAAAAGGGTTTCTTTTTTACCTTCATCTGTTTAAGGGCAATCGGAGATATCTTTGAAAAAGTTGAACTTGTGGATTTATGTATTTTTTTATGCCTGCTATGTAACAATGTATGATTTACAACGCTAATCAGGAACAGAAGGGCTGAACTACAGCTCTTGTCACTCTCCTCTACAGACTAGGGGAAGCTAACTGTACAGTATGATAGAATTTGGGCAAGGAAGGAAGAATTCACAATTCTAGCATCCTGTTGCAGCACCGAAGACGGGCCGTCTCTTCCTACAGTCATTCGCAAGAACTTTGTACATTTGTTTCCTGTATTCATTTTCTTCAATATTTGTTTTTTGGGTTTTTTGTAATCCATTCATCCTAATCCAGACATGAATGAGCAGCCACAAGGTAACACATTACTAGCGATGAATTCTTAGTAATTGCCGGCTCAAATCAAGCATGAACTTTTTTGGAGGGGAAGTATTGTAGGCTTTTTGTTCTTTTCTTTATTAAACCTAATTCAAGGGGAATTTGAATACTAAACAACTCCAATGTAAGAAGTTTCTTGCTACAGGTGCATTATAATATTTAATCTTACATCATTTTAAAAAGTATATATATATAGAGATATATACACACACACACACCATATATCAGTGGTGGAGCAGTGCTAAGCGACACCAACGTTAGGAAGGAGTATAAAAAGCTGGAGAAGTACTAGGACTTCAAAGGAGAACTAGAGAAGATGTGGAGAGTGAAGGCCAAAGTGGTCCCAGTGGTCATAGGCGCACTCGGGGCTGTGACTCCTAAGATGGGAGAGCGGCTCCAACAGATTTCCGGAACGACGTCAGAACACCCTGTCCAGAAGAACGCAGAGCTAGAAAAGCTGCGATACTGCACAGGACCCTCAAATTTACTAATCAGCTAATCTGACCCGAGAAAATGTTTACAGATCAGTAAACAATCAATGTTTACAAGAAACTCAGATAATGTGTATATACCTCTAACTTTGTATTCTCAGGATCCGCGTGATTGTTACCTCATTAAATTCTCTCTCCTCTGTTGTTAAAAGCCACATAGCTGTTGATTGGTTTAGGGAGCTTTCACAATGGTGAGGAGAAGGGAGATAACGACAGGAAACCAATTAGATTCCAGATTAGCTTCTAAAACCATAAAAAAACAACTAAATAATGGAGGGGAGCGACAATTTTAGCACCTATTTAAAAAAAATGCTGTCTCACCTACTTTGCGGAACACAATACGATTAAATGAACAGTTTAATTAAAATGTTGCATGACAAGCATGCTTTCTAGTTTGCTTCAATGGTCAAACCCATCTCTTAGAAATAATTTTTTAATCAAGTTAAAATTTGGCATTATTAACTTTTGCTGGGAACACTTAATTGTCATGTGACACAAACACACACACACCGATTGGTTGTTGCCATAGAAGCAGGCACTTTAAGCACCATTGCTTTCGGTCAGTACCTCTTTTATTGGAAAGAGGTCTCCTCTCTAATTTTTGCGATATGTTTTAGCTGTGCGCGTTACGTCTTTTAAATGTCAGTTTGTTGAAGAAATCTGCGCCGGATTCACTGCTTTGAAGCCTAAAAACCGATCCATAATTTAAGACCCTCACCTTTAACTAAGTATCTCGACGCATTTCAGTTTATCAGAGGAATCCGCCACTGCTCTGTAGGTCTTGCCAAGTCTACAAATACTCTCATGAAATATTATGCATTTCTCTCTAATATCAGAGAAACGGCTCATCAATCTCCCACTCAAATAGGATATCCTCAGTGAAATCTGTGTTGCCACCCCAACTCATGATCCAAACAATGTACACAAAGCAAAGCGTAACACAAGAAAAAAAATGTAAATAAATCAAAAAATATTTTGGATTTTACATAAAAAACCTCTCGCCCCAATTTGGTTTACTTTTTTAAATCATATTGGAGTATTTTTCATGGACTCCAGGAAGCATACCTCCTGCACGTGCTCAGTAGCACACCTGTTCAAGTCAAAGGCAGCTAAACACTACTACCATTGATCTCAGCGACAAGGGCTACTGAGCATGTGCAAGACGTGTACACATGAATGCTTTGTGTTTTCGCTAGAAGCTTCTGAGGGAGGAGTTAAATGAGCCAGAAGTTTCGTTTTCTCCAATAGCATCAATTTGCATGCGGCAAACCGCACCGAACTCCACGCAAAGAGGACTCAAATATCTATTTAGCTTGATAATTGGACTGAATTTGGAAAGAAAAAAAAGCGTATCCTACTTGTTTGTAT
>VKOC01000006.1:12791222-12807027 GCA_009364415.1 Spea multiplicata | reverse complement strand
AAATAAATCGGCCAACTGTGTACCCTCCATGAAACCTCAAACTCCCCCAGGGGACCTGTTCACTTTCTGTGGCAACACACATTAAATTTCTCTGATGAAGATACAAGACGCAAGAAGATACATTGACCCTGTGCAGAAACACAAAGCTGTAGATATGTACATGTATACTGTATGTATGTATACAGTATATATTTATGTAAAACACTATATGTATACCATACATTTGACATTTTTCTTTAATATGTTACAGACAAAGTGGGAAATCTGACACTGCATACAAGTACAAAAAGAACATGTCTTTATAATCCTCCTTTTCAAGTACAAAAAAGAATACATTTTAAGAAATAAACCCTTTTTGAGGAAGAAAAAACGTAACTGCAGCAAGACATATGGGATATAATGCCTGGTGAACAGAAGTTAAAACTGTCCTCCAAATTCTATTATTCTATTTTTTCTGGTAGTACATATTGTTCCAAAATATTGTTCCAAAAATGAACCGGCATCTCATTACTGCGCAGAAACCACACATGTGTCTTCTCATTAGAGTGGTATCACTACCATATTAGCAAGTTTAGGAGCCTGCTGGTTTGTGTGGTCCCCTGAATGGGATGCGGGAGGTGTGAGACATTTATTATTTTTTTGGAAATAACTTCCATTATACATATTTTGTTCCATATTTAATGTTTAATTAATCTATTCACAATGAATGATTTTTTGCTTATGCCCCTGAAGATCTAGAACCACCGTATGAAAACCTACCCTTATCAGTTCACAACAATGCCATTCTCAGCATTTTGTGTATGGTCTTCACAAACAAGTGCAACAAATTGTCCCTGGAAATATGTTGAAGTGTAGGAGAACTGAGCATACCTAAATCCCTTATTAATTTTCTCTTTGAATAATGGTCTTTTTTCTTACTTTCACTTTTTACATTTCAGAAAAATACTTTTCTGCTTTGTGTTGACTTGCAGAATAAATATGGAAATATGTGTTTTATTTAAATCTAGGACCATACCTCGGAGCTCTCGGGGTTTTACCCTGAGTTTCTGGGTCTTTGCACCAGTCTCAGGATGAAGGGGCAGATTCTCAGAGTTACACTGTCCGAAACTGACTCTCTACATTTCTGTTATCATAATTTGTGCTTTTGCTACCAGTATGCCAATTTTATACCCTTGCTTGATTGCAGGTGACTCAATTAAGTGTATCTTTAAATAATGAAAAGTTAAGGTTTCCATGAGGACCGGTATTACAGCCATTTAGTTAATACATTTAGCTACATAGAATCTTCAATATTTAGAGTCATTTCATTGAAAAAGTTCCCAGGTATGTGTAAGACTTAAAATATGTGCACAACAAAAAAAGGATGATTGCGATTTGTAGCATTTCAAAATATTACACAAGCCTTACAATGTACCAAGTATCAACAAAATTGTTCAGGAACACTATGAAAATTAGCATATTGTCACAAAGCCAAATAGCAGGTAGCCGGAGCAAGGTCACTACCTGCCTGACGGCTGGCAGCACAGTCCCCTCGGGCTGGTAAGCAATCTGTGACACCCATTAGGGGGTGAACCTGTGCTGCTCAACAAGAGGCTGAGCAAGCATGATTTAAAGCTATTCTGCTTTACCATGGTGTGGTCCTGTATTACCTATTTGGCAAATTGATTCCTCAAAATTCTACTTTGACTTATGGCTTATCTTTCCTTCCTCTGCCTAGTGATTTTGTACTTTGCTGACCTGACCTGTGTACTATACCTGGGTTGTCTGACTACCTCCTCCATGTACTGACCTTGGCTTAGTGTACCTAACCAGGCTTTAGGTGCTCCTGGGTGACAGCAGTCCTGACACATATTCGGTTCATTTCTTGTTTAATTTAAATACAGCTTTGCTGTTGTTGTCGGGTTTTGCTACATTTCAGAATGTCCACAGCTTCTAAACAATCATATGCTGTGTTGTCAAAGTTGGTGTGAATGTTAATAAACTACTGCTTTTGTTTTACACCGTGATACGTTCCTTGCATAGCAGTTACACAAATAACCAGTCATTAGTAGATCCTTAGGAGTCTGGGGGACTTAAAATATTTATAAAGAAGAGCTACATTTCTTTGGTACAAAAGAGCTTTTATTTTATTTGCATCTCTCTCTGACCATGGAACTGAGCTCCCAACTCATATTCTGTTTTTTTACAATAGGGCTTTTCTTTGCCATGTTAACCCTTCATCCACCAGAAAGTCTCAAGAACAAACTTGGAGATTCTGTCACGCAGCAAATAGAGGTTACCTACATATAGCTGACCTTACGCTTCACAGAATCTACTATCCAAGCTGTAACTGGCTGAAGCCAAAGCCATTATCTGTCTGTAAAGGTAAATGCATACTAAAGCATATACTTTTCATCTATATTTGTTAGCGAATATTTCCACACCAAATAACAAAACACACACTAACTTAGGAGCTTATTCAGAGACTGTGGAAGCATAGGTTCCAGATAATACTGCTGTTACAAAAGAATAACAACTCAAATTATTAAAACTGTTTCAGTTTCTAAAGCAAAAACACATATGTGGCTCCTGCTTTTTGCTTTAAACTTACATGAATACCAAATAAATTTTAAATATTACCTGCCCTGTTATTTTGTTTCTATATTTAATGAATATACCCCAGACTTTTTATATGAGAAGTAATGCTGTTGCCAAGTAACTGAAGATGTTTTTACGTCTAATCTGGCACCATAATTCAACCGTTCCACCTAGTGAAAAATAAATAATTTTTAAAAGAACACTCCAGGCATCATATGCACTTTAATGTGAATGATAGCGGCATGATCCCTTTACATTTTGGTAGTATCTCATCTATGCATTTGCCCGCAACTGCCAATATTTAGCCAAAAACATCTCCATGCCCATAATATTTTCACCACCAGTGAGCCCCAGCTCTGGCTCCATGAATGCTGTGGGTGTCTGTTCAGGCCCTGAGGCACTGATTTCAGTGGGAGCGTTTACCTGCAAATGAGTGGCTGCTTTAAGCAGTCAACCAGCGGCTTATAGCTCAAGTAAGTCCTTTTATTTAACCACTAGAATATAACATCACTTCCCGGCTCTCAGCATTAAGTATTCTATCTGGTAGAATTCATGTAGTGAAACAAACAATAAGTGTATATTTGAGCATAGGCCAAGCATTATGTAAAAACTATGAATGGGAGATGTTACCCCTTGCACTATGCTAAAATCAGCCATAATCCAGGTCGGATTTACATCCCAAGGGCTTCAAGCAGAAAAATAACTGCCAAACCAGTAACATTATGAAAGTATAAAATGTATCTGTACCGGAAAAAAAACTAAGTATCTGAACCAAGCTTTCACACCCAACAAAAATTTTTAACATAGACAGCTAGAAACTGACTAGGCATAAAAGGACTTCTTGTTCTCTCTTGTAAGGGAAACTAAGGGAGACAGTGTATAGAAGACGGGTGGATTTAGTAAAGAGAGCTGCAGGAAACATTTGATTTTACAACATAAACTATGCATTTTGGGTGAACCTCAGCAAAATGTTCCTGCAACAGGGGCAAGGTTTGCATTTCATAATGTATTGTTAATACACTATGATGAAATGTTTATTGTCACAAGAACTGAATGGCTGTTGTGAAAATGAATATTGAGATTGGTGGAAGTATGTAGTATGAGAGAGAAAAGAATCAGAGGTAAATATAAATGTTGAGGGGAATTCCAGGGTCACAGACAGATTTATGCAATGAAAAAGTCACAAAACAAGGATTCACTGATTTGCCAATGCAAAACCCCTTTGATATAACTAACCAAAATAAAACAGATGATGCATTGTACGGTTTGCTGCAAATTGTGACGTTTTTCACTTTGCCTTTAAAGTGCCACCAAACTATAAATATAAAATATTTTTTAAAAACCCATTGGAATCTTTTACAATATTATACCCTATTGTGGCCTTCCTTTCCAATATTGCTTGGAACAAAACAAGGGCATCCAACAGGTGGTCCTCCAGTTGCAGAACTACATCTAAGATGCTCAGTTAGCTCAAGGCACAATCCATGCCTTTAAGATTCAGCTGGATCATCATGGGAGTTGGCAGCTGTACAACAGATGGCAAGCTGTTAACTACTCCTAAAGTTGGTGATTTTTTGGCAATAACCTGTCAATGTTGTTATCTTCTTGAGTGAAATGCAGGAACGCTATGGAACTTTCAATGGAAACAGTCAGAAGTTGATGAGCTTGGTACTGGATAGGGATACAAAAGTACATCACTTGCAAAGCACACACTATATTCTAAACAAATATAGAAACAATTAGCATTTTGGATTTTTTAAAACTCAACCTATGGAGTTATCATTTAGTATATTTGAATCATCAGAAGCTTTACGGGGTGTAAACTGTTTAAGATATTTTACCAGTTACCGCAGCGATGCTCGGGGAAGTTTCCGACGCACTCCATTCCTCCATGAGCTCTCAATTGGTACCCCCAGGGATTGATGTCGCTCCCTCTGGATCACCCCAAAATAGTGACTCTTTGTTGGGTGGATGAGATTATACCGCTAATCCTATCATGTCCTGTGTATAAAGATCTGTGCTGTCTTCACTAAACAGAGTTCTGTTTTACCCCTACACTAAATCTCGGCTAGTGCTTAGGGGAATATGAAGGGTTAATCTCTTGAGCAATTATGCTTTCTGCGGCAAGGAAGATCTCTAGTCCGATCCATTCTGCATATGCCACCTATTACATGTAAATATTCCTTTGGCTAGTGAATAGACACCACTGTTTACCTGCAAGCATATGATAGTTATGATAGTTGAAAACACAAAAATTGTCCTCCCCTCAAAAAACTACAGGCAAGAAGATCATTGTGTATAACACATGATGACACAAAGATAGTATTAAGTTACTATGACAACATTTAATATAATTTTTTATATTATATACATAATGTATTGATGTAATGATTTCTCCAAATTGTTAATATATTTCGTTAGAAAGATTCTAATGCACAGAAGATTATTTTTAAAAAATAATTGAAAATGTTATGCAAATGATGTGTCATTTTTTTTTTTAGAATTTTTATTATTTAATTATTACTAGCGGCTGAGTGAAAACATAAAAAAGGGTAATACATATGCTCAATTTCCTAGCCATCTCATCCCCTGTGTGAATAGTGAAAAGAATGCATACAGATATGTTTCAGAAAGAAAGCTTAGTATGTTCTATATACAGTGAATATAACTGAAAACTTGAAAATGCTTGGCACCCAAAGTTACTGGTCACCTCTCCCTTGTTAATACAAACTGACAAACTGTGTAACAGAGAAATGTTTTAAGGAATTATGTTGAAAGGTTATATTATTTAATCTGAAAAGGGCAAGGTTATGTAGGCATAATAGAAATAAAACCTAAAGGTCAATAGAGCTTAGATTTAGAGGGAGGGGCTAAATAAAACAGTGTGTCTTAGGTAGGATTTCTGTTTTGTTAGAAGCCAGGATAAGATTCATTTGTATGAATGAACAAACAATGACATATTATAGAATTTGGGTGCCAACAATGAAATGTAAGTATTCATGACCGGTCTCTAGGGACTTTAAAGTTGGTTTAATAGGGGAGGCTCATATGGGACTATTGCAAAAATAGTGCTGACAGAAACTAGGCTGCACAGCAGCATACAAGTGTTTATTTTTTTCAGTGGTGAGTACTGTGACGTGTAAAGTGAATATGTAAATTTAATGATTTGTGCCCATGATTCTCCCATGTACATTCCCAAGGCAAGCTGTCACTTGGCTTCATTATGTGAACACATGAGGCACCCTTGCCTTCTGTGCCAGCATGTACTGGGTACCAGTCTGGTGCCTGCTCCGGAAACGGCTCATCTCTCACCCCTGCCTCTTATCGCTGTCAATTTCAGTGTAATCCTACATCTGCTACACACATGGCAGAAATGGGAAAGAATTGCTGTTTAAAGCAACCACGTACGGATAAAATACATGTGAAATGGGCAAGGCATAACCCAGGAGTTTCACGATCATTTTAAAATACTTACTAAGTGCACAATACATGCAACCAAAAGAGAAATACTAAAATATTGCAACTGTTCCATAAAACAGTTTAGCCCTGCAATGCATAACAGTAACATGTGAAGAAAAACAGAAAAGTACATCTTTAGGGGTCTGTTCACTAATAGCCAGCCAACAACCTAAGTAATTGGTAGGTGCTATGCCTGTGAAAGCTTTTACGATGATCTTTGGAAGCACAACCCATTTTATCAATATTCTTTTCATACTCCACCATTTACCCCACTCACAGAAAGTGAAAGCTTCCCCTATTTATCTACACATTTCATTTACACAGCACATTATGATTTCAGATGTAAGTTCTAAGCTATTTTTACTAATTAGTGTTTGCCTCACTGGTATCCATGTTTTGGTGGGTTTTTTTTGCACGTACCGTAGCATGACCTGGTCTAACGTGCCTGCCCAAAAAAAGTGAAAGCCCGAACGGCCTAATCTGCAGAATGTTTCAGATAATAGAGGACTGTAAAAAATTAATACATAAAAACCACGTTTAATGTGGCTGTCCATTTAAAGCTAACAAATTTCCACATAATGAACACTAATCAAACAGAGTTACAATATTGACTAAATAAACATAAATATAGTGTCTCCCTTTTTTAAATATGCTGCTATCTGATCCATCAATCTACCTTTCATCGTGTTCGAAGCAGCTGCTTTCTCCTGTTTTAGTCCCTGCTCTGCTTGCATTCTGAAATGAAATCACATAAAGGGCTCCAGCTGTCTGCTCTGCAGCTGGACATCTGTCCCTAATCCGGCCTTCTGCATTGAATGACAGAACTTCTAAACTATGCAGATGAACAGTTAGTATTGATTACTGTTTCACAAAACGGAATCAGTAATGCATTCAACATATATTATGGAAAATGTCAACCTTCCCATAAGCAGTAAATGCAAATTTACTGAGCGCCTCGCACATTCTGCTAGGGGCATATCAGCACTTCCAACCCGCTTGTTTCCAGATTTTTCAAACCATTATTAAACTATGAATATTTTAAAACGATACTTAATGAAATGTCAATAGATATGATATTACAAATGCATGAAGCATGTGAATTGCAATCTAAAGTACAAATTTGTTAATAAACAACCTTGAAATGGATTGAGCATTTCGATTGTCTTTGTAAATCAGACAGAGGTAGCTGCCAAAATAAAGTCTAATATAATTAGCCTTCATCTGATCTTGGCAAATGAATCTATCCATGATGTGTACTACAATTTACCATAAAAGAAATAGAGGTGGTATGAACAGTTCCTCAATTTTTTTTAAATCACTATATTTTTAGATATATTTTTAAGAGTGGCCTATGAAACCACAGGGCACACTAAAAAAGTAAAACCCTGAGCTACCTACCCTGAGCAAAAATTACTTCCTGACTGTTAAAGAAACTTCAAAGTAAAGACAGGAAGGGAGGCTAAGAGACCTTATTCATTTTGTTGGCATGTTCAAGTGCGCATGCACAGGAGCGTACCTAAAAGGGGATCAGTCGCAGTTACACCTATATTCGGTTATGATCTTAACAAGAGGGCAGAGATAAGATTAATAAGAGGAAAAATCATGCAAATGCAGAAAAAAAGAGGATATCTTTCCCCATAGTACAATTTTAACTGTATTTTATTTATATAGTGCCAACAATTTATAAAGCGCTTCATACATTACATTACATTTAAAGGGTATGACCAACAGATACATTAGGATTTCATTTGGAGCTTGTATCGATTTATCGAAAGCATACAGCTACAGCATAAAATCCCATCATACATAGTACATTTCATTGATACATGACATAAGGAACAAAAAGAAGGAAACCTAAACCTAAGAAAAGAACAAAAGAAATATAAGAAAAGAAAAACAAAGACGGAGAGATGGAGAATGTCTGTATATTCAAACCCTACAATCCTGTTTGCAAACAGGTGATGTAACAAGCAGACCATTTTATACAAATTTAAAATAAATAAAATCTAATACGAACATGTCCCTGCTGTGGAGACCAGATACATGCCCAGATTAGCAGGAGACTCACTAAAGAATAATGGGGTCCATAGCTAAGATGGGCTGGCGGAATAATGTAGGTTATTGCCTTTTCTAGTAAATACATACCATTACATATGTATCGAGCTGTAAAATATTTAGAAAATATGAGAAATCTGTTGTACTTACAGAGGAGAAAAAAGTACAAAGTCTCATTAAATCTATGGACTCCAATGTGCATTTTGTATGTTCCTCTGGACTACTGTATAACTACTATTCATTGTAAACATCAACCAACTACCAAAGCATACAAATGCACACTCCTTGTGACCTAGTGCAGTATCATAATCTAGTATCAAGTAATCTATTAATAGAGTTTGATAAGAACTAACTTGGGTCCAGTTGAGTATTGAGTATACACATTGAGTATATGGCAGCCCACCCATTTGCAACACTCAAGTTGCAGCAAAGACCTTTTGACAAACTGCAGGC
This sequence comes from Spea multiplicata, assembly GCA_009364415.1. Classification (NCBI taxonomy): domain Eukaryota; kingdom Metazoa; phylum Chordata; class Amphibia; order Anura; family Pelobatidae; genus Spea; species Spea multiplicata. The sequence goes on along the minus strand of VKOC01000006.1, from coordinate 12,798,483 downwards.
TTTTATGTAGTTCGATGGAATGTGACGTAAATACGCTTCGGTCAACAAATGGCTGCATGATCACGTTCAAGGTGCCTGCCTGCAAATAAGGACGTATCTGTGCCATCTGGCACTGACTAACATGAGTTGTTCTTAACGAATTTTCACAATGGAAGCTGTGGGGCGTGATTTCACATCCCTACCACATAGATGAGAGCCAATCTCCAATCCTATCATTAAAACTACCTACCATAAAAACAATTCAAAGCCCCTCTTCAGGGAAAATGCATGTGGTGCTCAGAACTGGAGCTAGGTATTGCTCAGGGGAGTTGGATGTTTACCCCAGATAAATACATTGCTGATTGCTATATTGCTAATTATATATTGCTGATTTATATATATATATAATATATATATATATATAGTATGACTGTCTTTTTTTATGCAGGGGTGGATATTGACATTTTAATGCATAAATATCTATTGTAGCAGAAGATACAGAATATTGTTTAATTCCGGCAACAGGGGAAGCAGGTGCATGTCTGAATAAATATGGTGATAAAGCTAATTCAAGGAAAGAGTAACAGCCTCCTTCGTTGGCTAAGCTCCACAGATGTCACACTGAGTAATCACTTCTTTGTGAGCCAATTAAATAGATTCCAGGAACATAAAAGATTATTTACAGTAAGAAAATGTATAATGTACAATGCCTACAGAGACCTTGACACAGGCAAAACGCTTAACACTGCAGGTTTTTCCCCCATTGAATGTTAGAATAACCTATATATATACAAAATCCAAATATATTTTTGCTTAAGTTTTCTACCCTTAAAGCAATAGTTTGAGACCACAGAAATCAGGCACTGGTTTTACTATGCACATGGCATAACTGCACAACGTCACACAGTACGAATGTTTGCAAGAACCAAAACAACAAATGAAAAGAGGCATTTGAGTCTCTCACACTGAGCCAGCTCATTTTCTCCTATAGCAACTCTGTTCAGGGTTGAACACATCTAAGGTCTGTGGCTGATTATGTAAGGGGATGGGGATGGGAGGCTCTGTAGACTGCTTTACACAGACACCTGAAGGAACGTGGGGGAACTGTATTTAATAATACAAAAAGATCAGCATGACAACGACCCAAAGCGCACATTCAAATCCACAAAAGCATGGCTTCACCAGAAGAAACTTCTGCCCAAATATTTATAACCACAGTTCAAATGTAAAAGCCAGGACAAATAATAGATAATTACTAGATAAAACATATTGCATGCTACAGAGGAGCAAGTGAATCTTACAGGGCTGACTTTATAGGCTGAAGTTGTTCATCCAAGGTTTAGCAGCTGCACATGTATATAACTATATGACTAGGACATGTGTACTGTTCAAAACATGATGCTAGAAGAATTTGAATACACAAACTCACTGTGGATCTCTGCAAATAAAAAGGACATGCCCGTGGGTGACATTTCATAGGTTTTTAAGGGAAGTCTGCATCAATACTATGATTTCTGGAGATTCTTAGATGAACATAGTGTGACAGTAACGTTGATATACCAACTGCATACTACCCCCATACCGTGCTTCCTTAACTCGAAACTCGAAAAATTCTGGTAGCCAGGAACAGCTACACTGCCGGGAAAATAAGTGATTACTACAAACATTCGACCGGACCCTGTTGTCTGACTCTGGGACACCTTGTGGAGTTATAGTCTGGGGACCACCCTAAAATGTGCCACTCTAGGTCCCTCAACCAGGGTGTTGTTTGATACGGTCTCTAGTCCAAATATGGCATTGATGCCCCGAGCAACACCACTTAAAAGATTTAGCAGGTGCAGATGGAAAAGTACCCATTGAGGAGTTCCAGGATGATTCAATCTATAAAAGAAAAAAAAAAGTATAATTCTCGGGTTTCCCTGTGGAGTGAGGTGTCATTTGAAAGCTCCTGACCTCTCTGTTAACTGTCCAAAAAGCTCCGTGATCCGCTGCAGGGGGGCCAAGCTACAGTCAGTTAAATTGTAGCGGGTTGTAGCAAAGTTCCAATCCGCTCGGGAATTCACAGGGTGACTTAGACATAAGAGGGGACTGGGCAGGCAAGAAAGGAATCCATCATGGCATCCCTCCCAAACTCAAACCTACTCCCATGTGTCCTCAGCCTCAGTGGGTTACAGTGACACATAGTTTGATCAATTTTTAAGGCCTAAGTAAAAACACTTGTACTTAAGCAAAACTACCACTGTTTGAATATGGCTGAGGGTGACAAAAATCAAAGGCTGGGCACTGTCGTTATAACCTTCATTACATAGATATGATATGTATTTTACATACTTTCAGTACATAGGTTTTATAAAGCAGTTGAGAACCTGAAGCCACTTCTCTCAATGGATTCAATATAAGTTTGCACTGTTTTCTGTTTTAATTTTTGTTTGTTGTTTGGTATTTGCTAAAATGTTCTAAAGGAGACGCATCACTAAGAACATGCAGTGAGCTTTGTCCTGCAAATGTTTGTTGATGTACAAGTAAAAGACAATAGATCCTCTGATAAAGGAGGCATGAAAGAATGTTGATCTCAAAGATCATGTGGTGGTACTTTATGATATCAGTATCTAAAGCTGGAGGAAATATTAACCATATGTTTGCTACAAACGTAACCAAGATCAATGTACACCAAGAGAAAACAATTTTGAATGTGCTTGAATATGTTAACAGGATTAAGAATGAATATTTCCACACGAATACTGATGCTTGCTATAATATGAGAAATTGAGAAATTCTCTTTTGGCACACAAATATATATACACACACACACACACACACACACATTTTAGAGTGTTTCTGTGGGAATCTTTGCCCATTCATCCATGTGGTCAGGTACTGATGTGAGACGAGAAGGCCTGACTCGCAATTTCTGTTCCAGTTCATCTCAAAGGTGTTAGATGGGGTTAAAATACATGTATTCCTGGTTATTAGATAAAATACTGTTTTACCATTCCACTAATATCTATTTTTTCTTTGAAAATAATGTTTTTTTTTTAAATAGCATACCGTATATATACCGTATTGGCTCGAATATAGGTCGCACCCTTAAGGTTTGGTGCTATTTTAAAAAAAACATTATTATTAAAAATATATATCCCAAGAAGAGAGAGAAAAGGCAAGGTCAATTAAAAGACCAGAATAAGAAGAGAAACCAGAAAATACGATTTAAAAAGCTAGATATCAGATACAGAAGAAAATGCAGGCACAGATAAATCAAAACATTTAGGATACAGAAGATTGAAAGAAATAGGGGTGTAGATAACAGAGGTTCATTCTTTACTCTGATGTTCCACACAGAGCCTGCTTCGACATGTACAGTATCTCTTGATTATGCAGCTGAATGGGAAACCCCAGCTGGACCTGGCACTACCACTCACAGCAGTGGATATAATGATGGAGCGGAACAGATTCCATAGCTTAAACTGACACTTATTTTTTTAATTTACCAGAAAAGCAAACTGTCCCCCACTGCCATCCAATCAGTCTTTCATTGAGAAGCACTGTTTCAGCTACTCAACCAGTGGTAGTTTGAAGGAGCTTTTCTACCAAGGGAACCTCTTAAAATATTATCAGATAAGTTTTTCATAATGTACAGCAACATAAAAGAAAGCTCTCTATCATTTTGTTCTTCTTTTTTAATGCTCCCTCTCTTAAAAATCGTGTTTATCAAACTATATTAAGCCTACCCCTATGTAATACATCACAGCATTCTGGCAACCATCAGGCGCTGCCTCCTGCCGTTTCATGCTCCTGCATGTGAAACAGCAAAACTTTACAGATCCACATTTACAGTGATGGCAAGTGAGTGTGATTGAATGAGGTGTTCTGCGTGATAGGTGATATGAGAGTTATGAGTGCTTAAAGGTAACGTCCCATTCTGTCAGAAATTATCAGGCTGAACAGTGAAGAAGGACCAACGACTCTCAGAGGCCCAACCCTAAAGTTTTGACAAGAAATACAGCAAAGATGGTCATGTTGCGCTACTATTTAAAATGCATTCGTATTAATACCGAGAATAATAATAAAATCCTAGAATAATGGGAAAAAACATATTATGAGGAACATGACCAACGATGACCATAAAATGTTTTAGAGGTCTGCATATTAAAGTGCTTCCCATAAACTATTCATAAGGAACCTGGTTGTCCTCATATTTAAATGTTATCAAAAGTAAAGTGTTTTTATTTTCATAGAGTCCTTGACATATATATTGTGAAAATCTCGATCATTGATTATACCCAAAACCAGAGGATATCTCAGTTTTTTCGTGCAGTGGGTCACTTCATGCAGAAGTGTTACCGATATGTGTGTGGGCTGGCTCGATTTGTTCACTACGAGAAAACCACACGACACGCAAACCATAACACCAGGACAGACTCTGCCTACAACCAACAACCAGACAACACACCACGGCAGCCACTAACAACATCGTGCCACACCTAAAACACCACATAACACATACCAACGAGGACAGTGCCTCTAGACCACCACCTGATGCCAAAAAACACACACACACACACTAGGACAGGCTCTGCCACAGCCGACACCCAAAACCACCACCACCACCAGGACAGGCTGTGCCACACCGACACCCAAACACACACTAGGACAGGCTCTCCCTCACTGACACCCAGACACACACAGGACAGGCTCTGCCACACTGACACCCACATCCAGACGGACTAAGCTACAAAAAAAAAAAAATTCCATACTGGTTTGTCATTGACACCCCATTTTGTGTTTAAGCCCCCTTGTGTATCGCCCCCGGCCAGCACTATGTGTATTTATGCCCCAGCGTGCCCCTCCCTTTAGTACTGATTTATGTAATTGCTCCAACTGCCACTTTGTGTATTGATGCCGCCAGCCCAGATAAAATGCTGTCCTACAGTATGGGGGATGTATATCTGACTAATTGGTTCCCTTCCATACATCCCCATACTGCAGGGCAGCATTATCAGGGTTGGTCAGCAATATGTAAACGTAATATGTGTCCTAGAAAACATGGCCAATGTGGTCACCCTAATGCCCCCACACCCTTTTGTATTTCCCCCAGCTAGCCCCATATTGTATAATTATGTGATGCACCCAGCTAGCACCCCTCACACCCTTGCAAACCCCCCCTTTAGTATCATGTCAGCCCTGGCACCCAGATTCCATACACAGGACCTACTGAAGCATATGACATGCCCTATTTGCCCCCAAACAGCCTGCCTGGGGCATCGTAGGCTCCCAACCGCTTACACATCCATGCTATCACACACATATTCATTCATTTACTCTTTCACAAACATTAATTCACTCATTTGCAAAGACTCATTCATCTCACGCATTCACAGATACTCATTCATTCACAGATACTCATTCATTCCCTCAATCACGCATCCTCGTTCATACATTTGAGGAAAGACAGCAAGAATACAAATTATGCTCCTGTAGTGTAAAAAGCCCTGATTTTGGAGCAATCAACATAAACTTTTGGGAAAAAACTAGATCAATACAAGAAACAGTGTTACCTGGGTCCCAAATTTTTTATTAATGCATTCTTAAGTTTATATTTTGCAGATACTGTCGTGGGGGTTAGTTAGTGGGAAATTGGTTTACATAGGGTTAGGGTTAGGTTTGAAGAAAGACAGCAAAAACACACAAATTGCTCTGGCCCTGTAGTGTAAAAAGCCCTGGCTCTGTAGCAATGAACATAGAATTTTGGACAAAACAAAGTAGAACTTGATCAATACAAAACCGTTTAAAAAGAATACATCCATATAAAACAATATATAAAATAAATATTACTACCTATTAAAATACTGCTTTGCCCCCATTCATTGGACAACTTTGTAGAAAACCTTCCTTCATCTCTTGGACTTTTGTGTTGGAACTGGATGGTTCCCCTGATGGTGATACGACTGCATAGTTATTTTTAATGTTACTACCTTTTTCATTTTTTTTTTGCTATTTTTACCATCTCTTTAAAAACAACTATGCAAATTCTGACAGCAAATAATAAATACTAACTGCACCAATAAACACTACTACAATAGTCCAATATGTCCTTTTTGTTATTTTTGTCACTGTAAAAATAATCCGAACTCACTGCTTATTAAACATCGTACACACTTCTTCTAAATCATGGAGTTAACATTTAATTAGCAAATATTTCCTATGACTTATTACCAGTAATTATACCACAGATGCAGAAAAATATCCCCTAAGCGGTACTATAAGCTACAGGATTTCTGTACAAGACACGTTCTACAATTGCTGCAAAGCAAGAAGTGATTCACTACATTAGTCATCAGTTCTACGGAATAATTTCTAAAATTGTTAACACTCAGTGGCACTTTACTGCACATGATATTTGTGTGGTCCCTTTATTTTTGTTTGGTCTATTTTGAAAATGCATGGGGGGATTCTGCAGAGTCGCCCCCAAATGCTAAATGCTTTCCAGTAGGTGCTTTTGGCCAAATTTATCTACCTGCATTTGATGTACTAACCTTCAGTCAGCTCCAGCACTGGATGTGTTAAACATTGCATGCAAGGGTCTGTTTTCTGCATGTGTAAAGTTTTCCCATTCATTTTCCTGCCGGTAATTGGCTGCTCAAGCTGTCAATCTGTTAGAGGACAGTGTTCCCATTGATTCCAATGGAAGTACTTTCCTGTTGACAGTTTAAAGCTGCCAATCTGTGGCAAGAAATATCAGATGATGGAAGAAGAAAGAGGAATTTTTATTTTAGAGAGTAATATGCATTCTTCTATAGTAGGGGTGTCAGGGACATTAGACTGTCCCTTTAGGAAACTTAAGTTCCATAACTGTTTAGGTTAAGGAAAACTAAGTAGACTGTACAAAAGTGACCTTCTGGCTCTTGTAGAAACATGTTATGGTATAAAGGTTCAATATATAATCTTAGTCCCCACTGGTGCTTTTTCATTCGTATACGTTCTTGGCAGAATAGCCCAAATGCCCAGCTAATTGCCTGCCAGGCCTAGGTAAGCCAATTATGGAAAACTTCGATGTGCACTCTGGTTAAGGTGAATAATGAGAGAATAACTAGAGGAGAATAACTAGAGAAGATGTGGAGAGTGAAGGCCAAAGAGGTCCCAGTGGTCAAAGAAGTACTCAGGGCTATGACTCCTAATTTGGGAGAGTGGCTCCAACAGATTTAACGAACATCAGAACGCCCTGTCCAGAAGAGTACAGTGCTAGGAACAGCTAAGATACTGCGCAGAACCCTCAAATTCCCAG
>VKOC01000006.1:12768294-12783335 GCA_009364415.1 Spea multiplicata | reverse complement strand
GTAACGATTAAGATTCTGGCAAAATTAAGACATAATGTACTCTTTAACTGGAATTTGAGAGTTTCAGAACACCCAGCCCCCTTAACATGATTTGTGCATGCTTGATATGTCATTTAGGATGTGACGGGGTAAGACGATCAGAAGGGACAGAACTACCATCTGTGGTGTTAAAAATATACCAGACTTGCACAGTCTTTATAAGAGCCGCCATATGATTTCTATTCTAGATGTAGTGGAAACAGTCTTGCCGCTTGTTACCCAAAGCATTACAGGCCTGTTACCTCTTTACTAAAAGCGAAACTTTCTCAGGAACCGTATGAGTGTTCTACCACTGATGGGTAACTCACATTGGTTAGACTATACGTTGAGTGGTGGCGAAATACTGATTTTGCTTATGGAGCAAAAATACAAGTTGCATCTGTATAGGACCTCACGCACACGACTTGAAATGAAGAAGCATCACTCGACTCATTTAGTAAAATGGCATACTGGAGTTAAACAGTAACTTTAATTCTTACGGGTTCTAAAGTCCCTCAGCTGATAACTTTGTATAATGAGTTCAGTTGACTCTGTCAGCGGCTTTCCACTTTACTCCATTCAGCCCCCATACTTCCTCTCTGCTTCTTTCCACCAGTAAAGTTTGTTTTTGTTTTCAGAGTTTTCTCAGTCTTCTCTAACCAATGCTAGGAGTATTTCCTCTTCTCTGGTGAATTCCTACTATATCTATATACATCTATATTTAGATGTCATCCAACTCCCTTTTTCAACATTAATCACCAGGTGCTTCAGCCAAAGACAGGGGTGGTGGTAGGTTTGGGGGTCCCAGGTAAGTCATTGTACGCATATGTAAATATTCTTTGTTTATAATACATTATACTACATTTACATTAATCAGTCTGTTGCTCTAGCACAGGTTTCTCCTATTCATCTTCTAGTGTAGGCTTATAGTATGGGGCCCAAAACAGTTCCTTAACTTGTTCATACTCTAGCGCCACCTCTGGTGAAGAAGCAGATTGTCAGAATCATACATCAAGTGTCTAGACCAGGGTAGGGCAACATGAGATCATTCTGTTGGACTGCAACTCTGGTCACATTCATCCATCTTCTCTCCAGCTGAATATGGTCACAATTATAAAAAAAAAATATTTGGCCAACATAGAAAAAGACTTGAAGTAGTTTAAATTTTCTGGATCTCAGAGGTCTCTCCTGAAGAAGAGACCTCTGAAGTCCTAAAGGCTTTATGTAACTTTACACCTTTACGACTTTAAACGCAGCAGGGGATGAATTGTGGCATTATAAGGTTCATTTATATTTGAATAATTTATCCTAATTCCAAAGTATTTTTTTTTTTACTTTTTTTTATTGTAGATCTATTGTATGTTAATGTTACTCTTTTTGTATGGACTTAGCATTCAATAAATGAAATAGCTAATTATGTGTTAAAATAAAAATTAAAAAATAAGTCCCAGTTTACACACCCTTTTCTTTTGTAACTCACCAATTATTCAAACAAACAGCCACTAAGGAGGTAAACACAGGTTGCGACGTGAACATCTTTCACAATCTGACTATTGCTTCACATCATTCATTCACTTAAAATATGTTTTGTCTTGAGGTGTTTCTACATTAATCCTGAATCCCAGACAAACACATTATGTTGTTCCACATTCATGCACACCCTGTTTAGCCATAGCCAATCTGTTGATGCCAAGCCACTTACTTGCCAAATGCTGTTTATCAGACCATGAGAGATCATGTATCCTTTATTCCATTAACTCTTTCATGTAATCAGATCCCTCTACTCATACTAGGCAATCCAGACGTTTTAATATGCCATTTTTTTCTCTGGAACAGCTTTGAAGCACATCAGACTTTGCCGCACCGCTATATAAAACCAAGCTTCAGTCCAGCATTGAAACAAGGACACCTGCTTTAACAGATATGTTTTTAAGGTCCCAAGACAGATTTTACTATGTATATGTGCGACACGTTATATATAGACCTTTCTCATTCTCCGGACTTGTGTGTTAAGACTGGTTAAGGGGTGCAAGAACTGCATCCTACCAGCAGAATATTGACCTGGTGGCAATTATATTTGGGACATGCTTCCTGGAACATAATCTTTAGCTATAGAGAGAAGTAGAGGTACATGATAAATAAAACTAAATAATAAAAGTTGCATATACCAACTTTATAGATAAATACATAGGAAAACATCCTATGAATATATAACATTGACTATTTCTGTTTATATTGTATGTGCGCACCTGGATGTTCCCATTTTAGGTAGTTGTTTAGGTGAAATACCATATTTTAAAACCACACGGTTCATGGCGGCACTAATGAAGTCTCTTATATGATAATGAAGTCCCTTGTTAATCAATTTCCCTGTAGACTTTCAGCAGTCGGATGGCCCCTCTGGGTGAACAGAGACGTCTATTGTTTACCACAAGACAGTGTCATTAAGACTAAGTGTGTTTGTCTAGTAGACCGTGCAAAAATTCATATATCTATATATGACAAATCTACGACTGTCAAAACGAATTGCTTGGGTTGAGTTCTCGGAACAAAGTTGTGATGAGCAAAGTGCTTACATAGCAACCAAAATGACAAAGTGCATGAAAAGAATGTTTAGAAATGATGGTGATAGGAGGTGGAATTTAAGCAGGTCATGTACTTTGGACATGTTGGAGCTGAGAAGTGTCCGAGATGTTTCTTAAACAGTGTTGGCAGCACAGCCATTTAAATAGACCTCCTAATATATGACCTATATGTATATAATACAAATAAAAGACAGGGGAAACTGATTTTACATAGCCTAGTTTTTCATTCATATATACGTCTGTATAAACTTATAACTTATAAACCTCGCGCCCGTATGATTTTCATCATATCTCAGCGAGATAAGAAAAACCTCCTGCTAATATTTTAAAGGGACACTAGCATATATCGGTTGATGCATATCTTCATGAATACAGCTGCTTTAAACTTTGTCTCATCATTGAAATATTTATCAGCATTCGTAAAACGATATATTTGATGTCTCATTTTTTAAATGTTTTGTGAACTTTTTTAACCCATTCATTTCTTTGTATTATCATAGTACATTATTAATAAACCATAAATGAGTCAAATTCTTTCCAGGAAATGAACACCACCACATCCATACTTCAATAACAAAGCATTCCGGTCTGTTTTGTATGCCGATGTATCCCTGAATACTTCGTACAGAGAAAAACGCATGGCCATTTGTTATTGTTATGCATTCAATAATTACATGTTCATCACCTACTTGCATTTGCTGTATTTCATTCCCTAACATGCTTTCCATTTGTTTCACTTACTCAGCCAAAACCAAGTCTAGTATTGGTTCCTGGTCATCAGTTTTCATTACCACGTTGATGAATACCGCTAGTACTACATGCACTTCTCCAGCATTTGAAAGCTGCTTAGATATCATATGTAACGTGAAGACCCGCCATGTAAAAATAAATCTTTGAGTGAGTTTTGTTTCAAAGTGAAATGAATCTTATGTTATCTGTAGTGTTGATGGTTGGCATTGTATGTAATAATGCGCCATCTCCTACATTACAGCTAACAGTATTGTTTTTCGGGGGGCGATTAATCACTTGATGTTTGGCAAACGGGGACTCTGAACGTCATCTGGGCTTAGCCAGCTGTTTTTTTTCCTGTATGGAGAGAAACAACCTCAGCAAGCTTTTATTCTATAAAATGTATAATTCTTTTTTTTAAGGAAGTATTAATATAACAGTTACTATTAATTGCAGTCTTACTGCTACATATACCGTATAAAGTCGAAGTCTGTGCCACACTGTAATAAATTTGTGAATACAACATTGCAGAGGAACTTCATGTTTATAAGTAATCTCAGGTACCATCAGCTCGTGAACAAGCTGCTGAAAACAGGCAGCCAGAGCCCAGGAAGTGTGTTAGAACTTCTTAACCCATTAATGACAAAGCCCGTACATGTACGGGGGTGAAAATACATTGTTTTCAATGGGTTTAGGGAACGCCCATTGTCCTTAAGGGGTTAATCGCACTGACAGTATGATTCCAATGACAGTACGATCCCTCGGGGATCATGGGAAAAAAGGAAGATTTGCACTAGATTCCCAGGCTGTGTCACTGGTGCTTGTCGGAGCTTGAAAGTCACAATAGTACAACAAAGACTTTCAGTGCTGGAAACTGTTATCGCTCTTTATCTCAAAATGCGACAGTTCCTCTTTTAATTATATATATATATTTAGGATAGATGAGTTTATGTGAAATGATAGATGCCGTAACAAGTGACCTTCTCTTCCAGTAATTCCAAGGACTTTTGTTGTGCCTGAAACTCTGTAGCCCATCCCCGAGTTCCACATTTCTGCGCACAATGGCTGGGTTTATTTCCCCGCGATAACGCATGGACACATACTCTATTCATATTATTGTTCATGTACACTACATTCAGTAAAAGTCGTATCAGTGATGGTCACTCTCAGCGTTGCCAGTTACATTTGTAACTGTGATGCAATACTTCGTGTGACTTGAAAACTGAACTGAAACACTTTAAACCCTTGCAGGATATTCTAAAAGAGCCTTGACTTCCTAAAAGAACGATTCATGCTTTATCCATGGCCGAGCAAGGGGTTACTATGTCCTAAAGGCAGGTTTATATTTGCTGCCCACACTTTTAATATATATACACCCATCAAATCATATTCCTTATCTAGAATTTTCCATACAAATTTCTTGCAAATATTCAAATTTGATTTGTTCCACATATCTTGAGAATGTCTTTTAATTTTGGATTTTAGTTCCCCGTTTTTTTGGTATTCTATTGCTGGCTAGGGCAACTTGTGTCCTGGAGTAATCCTTTTCTCCCATATTCCTAAATCAGACATCTCATCTTGGGGCTTTATTATGATAATTTATTATAATTATTATTATTTCATCTTTTGCTTTGTAATTGTTTCCCTATTTTAGGAATCTGGATATCACATTGGCATCCTTGTTGTCCCTTTCATGGCAGCCTAATTTTAGGACAACTGTTCTGGATCCGCACATCATTTAGTATGTAATACTGTACTTCGTATGAATTACATACTTTCAAGGAAATACCTTTTCTCACTCTTTTAATTAGAGGTTTAGTCATGTTTTTTGTTTAATATTATATATATCTAAACAATCTGAAGTCCACTCAGCCTGTCACCTTCCATGTATTCTCTGAAAGAAGCATTATTTACCGCTACTCACTCCCCTTTGCTGCCCCAGAAACCCTAAACCAGGTATGTCCAAACTTTTTTCGAAGAGTGCCAGATTTGATGAAGCGAACATGTGCAAGGGCCGACCATTTTGCCTGAGATTCTTTGAACCATTAAAATTAAATGCAAATTAACTATTTTATGCAAAGTTTATTAAAAACGTCATACTTTTCATTTTGTGACTTGGATGACAAATCTAAACAGGTGTTAAATCACTCTGCCTTTAATATCAAAAAAACAGATCTATATTTGGGCAACTTATCTGTGGGGCCTTATCAGTCCGGAATTGGCCCTGGGGCTGGACTTTGGACATGCCTGCCCTAAACCCTCAAACAGGTACCATGTTGAAGGCATGGCTTAACAACTCAGGTCAAGCATGATCCTAGCCATGTTATGGAAAAGCCCTGGGAGCATGTGAAAGCCCCCCAGCAGCTGCACGACATGCTTAGAGACACCTGCCAGGGGCAATAAGCACTTTTTCTTAGCTTAACTGATCCCGTTTATTAATTTATTTATAATTTTGCCTCAGTAACCAGGGTCATCCCACTTGGACCAAATGTAAACACATAGTCAAGTTAGATGTATGCTTCTATTTTTTCTGTGTAGGAAAAAAATGTGACTAATATCTTGTTGCGCAACATGAACAAACACATTATTATTTTTCTATGAATTCATAAACCGACGCTTTATGTTTATGGGGCAATATCTTGGCGTGGCTCGTAGTTTCCCTAAAGATGAGTAACTCACTTGTTGTCCAGAGGTCTTATTCTAATCATCAATTGTTCAGTGGTTTCTGCCGCTAGCATTCATAACAATCAGTCCTAGAGTTCAAACCTACTAGTTTGGTGAAGTGCTTTGAGTGTTAAGGGTGTGTTACTCTTCACTGAGCACTCCTTAATTTGTCTGCTTAATATGAGGAAGGTATGTGTATATCCCAGAAATAATGCTCATTGATGTGTTCACTTATATATAATCAATAATGGGTTTATCTGTATTTAATTAGTATGCAACATGAGTTGATTGTGTATTTGTAGAAAATTGCAACAGGGAGTTTTATTTTATTATATTGTTATTATATTGTATTATTATTATTGCACCCATCATAAAAAAGTATACGTATGGCTAGTTACTTTATGATAGCTGTAGTTCTCTAACATTTAAAGAGTGTAGGCTATCCTGACCTAATCACTTCTGATAAGTGATGATAATGTCATCATTATATGTTTCATAATATATACTCTCTACCAGAGGCCTTGGAGTTTGAGGGTTCTGCACAGTATTTTAGTTGTTCCTAGCACTGTACTCATCTGGACAGAGTAGTTCCTGAAATCTATTGGAGCCACCATCCAGCTTAGAGTCACAGCCCCAAATACTCCTATGACCATTGGGACCACTTTGGCCTTCACTTTCCACATCTTCTCTAGTTCTACTTTCAGGCCCTTGTATTTCTCCAGCTTCTCATACTTCTTCCTGATGTTGCTGTCACTAGGCACCACTACATCTATCACCACCGCTGCCTTTTTGTCCTTTGTCTACCACCACAGTGTCGGGTTGATTTGCCAGTACCTGCTTGTCCGTCTGGATCTAGCCCTGCTATTCTCCACAACCTATTTCCCATTTGCCCATACTGTGCAGACATTTGTGCTCAATTGTGCCGTTCAATGTACGCTGTTCCTGCAAGTATCTTACACCCGGCCACTAAGTGTGTGTAATAATGGTGTGTTGTAAGTCAACATTGATTATACAGTATGACGGATAAGAAAACAAATGACATCATTATTTGACTATAATTTAAAATATATAGAACATTCTGACCAACCTTTCACCATCACCTGAGCAATCAAGGCAGTGTATCATTAATGAACTGCATTGTTGTGTTGATATGTGGTAACTCGAGCTGGTTTAACTGTTTCTGTCTTGCTAATATTAGGTTGCTGGGTTTGGAACATCCCCAGAGACCAGACAAAGTGAAGTTTATGAGCTGGGTAATTATTGATTGTGTTATGCTGAGTGTAATTACTCATAATACATAGAGAGCCCTTGGGGTGATAAACATGGTTTGTACATTGTTGGTTTAGCACTCATTGAGTTGCACATATAATACAAATACTAGTCTTATTTAAGATGATTGAAGGTCTCTGCACCCCTGCTTTACATAGGTCAATAAGGCGTCAAACAGTGGTGTAAGGTAGGAGTATTAAATATGCAGAAGCGATGTAAATTATGCAAAACATTATCTCTCTTGTAAATATACACAAAGCCGCAGGGGCCGCTCAGCCTTTACACAGATAAAGCTTGTCTGTCACTATCTGTATATAGAAGATACCAAAACAGACAAAAGAGGGATAAGGTTACTCAATACAAATAACCATATAATAGTTTAGGGTCTTATAGTGGGTAGGAGTGTATACTTTGTCAAATTCTGGGCTCTCACTGCACCAAAAATGGCATATACCTCATTATGATTTTTTGTACTAAGGGCATACTCGTATGTGTAAGATTTTTTTCAATTCCGGCCATAATGGAAGACTTAAAATACACCCGGTCAGGGCTACAATTACAATTAAAGTTGTCAGATGATTGCCAATGATATTTTATATGCTCGTAATAAATAATAATTACATACATCATTCACATTAGATGTGTGCGCACTTAAGGGGGGCCCTGCACCATAGGGGCTTATGTGACACACCTATTACCCCAGTACAGCTTTAAGATTCAGGTAGTTAATTTTCAGCTTAATGTAATTTTCTGCCCTCATTCATTTTAGTTACATATGGACTTGATAAGGCATACTATAATCCCCAACTTTCTACCCTCTTCTGTGGCTTTGCTTTTGCATTATTTTTTCTTTTTGCCCCCGTGCTGTAGTGATTTTCTGGTTCTCTGCCCCCCCCCCCACATTACACCTTGTGATCTAATTTCTGCTGCTTTCCAACACACCCAAGATATTTAATGCTTCTGCAGAAATAAAATATATTATGTGACTTTGTCCTTTTTTTTCTTCTAAAAAAAATATATTTTATTCTGAAAGGGATATAGAAAGAAACTCCCTTGAAGTGTTTTCCTTTTATATGGCAACAACCTTCCAGTGCCTGATTTCATGTCACATCACAATTAAGCATTCCCTAAAAAATACGAATGAGAAAAAAAATGTTACATGACCTATGGGAAGGGTTTTCTTTCTGTTACCTCTTTTTGTCACGTAAACAAAAACAGAGGGCCGCCGGCTTGGAAATCTGTGCCCCTGCTTCTTTTTCCACTTGTTGGCCATAACTATGAAGAGCTGATGCCATTGAATAACAAGTTATCTAAACCTTATCTTCGCAAGTTATGGTATAGCTACAGGGAGTAGATCTGCTTATTCACCCAATGTCATTTACAAGGTATTTATAGTAAAATACTCCAGTTTCATTCAAGTGGGTGGGTATGCGAGGATTTATTTTTTTACGTTTGTTGGTATGATTTTCAAATCGCAGAAACAAACAGGCAGGCACATGAAAACTCCTCTGTGGCAGACATACCGTGTGACTGTCTAAACACGTTTCATGGACTTGTTTTGTATGACTTCCAGCACAAGAGGTTGTGGTAACTCGGCACCAACGCTGCGCAAGATTTTGCGTAACACAGCAGTCTCTCAATACACGGAATGAGCCAGGAGTTTCTGCCAGACAGAATTAATAAGACAACGAGGGTGTATTATTGATGATTCATGTTTGTTTTAAATACATAAATTGAAATGGATTTCAGCTGTGAAACAGTAAAATATTAGTCTGTGGTCTTGATTGTGAAACTACACATTCTTGTAGATTTCATGTTTTGAAATGTAGCTGTTTGTGAAATCCCTCAATTCCACAATCAGTAATTTTATATAGTTATTTGCATATGTAAAACGTTTTTACAAAATACAACTTTTCTGGATCTGGTTTTTAGCCTAATCTACTAGTCTCCTACTCAATCGTTATGTTCTTCCCATCGTCTAAGGCTCTCCTCTTCACTTATCACCCCTTTTTTTCACTCGTGCTGCTCCATACATCTGGAACCTACTTCTACCGAACCTTAAGCTTTCACTCCCCCTCCCAAGCCAGTTGCCAGAATTTTCTCGTCACTGATACAACCCCACGCTACCTCTCACCTTTCTCTGTTTCTTATGTTTGTCCTCCCCCATTCATTCAAGATTGTAAGCTTGGGAGCAGGGCCCTCTCTACCTAATGTATCCGTTTGCTTAGTCTGTCAATTCTAGTCTTGTCATCCCCATGCTGTGAGGCCAGAGATTCCTAAAGGAACATGTATTTTACTTTGCAGGCATTTTTAGCCATGAGATCATGTTTGGATAATGACAGGGGCCTTCATGTTTTAGAGGATCTGGTTAGAGGCATGGCTGGGTGGCAGGGCTTTACCAAGGCGTTTTATGTGATATTCATACCTGGGAACTTCTCGGCTCCGGCTACCCGGAGCATTCCCTTGCGGGACGCGGCCAGGACTGCACACTGACGTCAGAGGGCGGACCCGCTGATGTCGGTGGACAGTCCGACTGAGGTCAGTGGGCGATCCGGCTGACGGCAGCGGGACCTGGATAGCCAGAGGAGCAGCGCTCACCCGGCAATCTCCGGGTCAAACCCGGAGAGTTCCCAGGTACGGTGATACTGTGACTTTCTGATTGCTATTTATATGAATAACACATTTTCTGCTGTTTATATTCACATTATTGTTATTTTTAGTGTTGTAAAACAGTGTGATATACTCTGGAACTCTGGCAACATTCTGAGCTCCTACAAAAGAGGGAGGAAAAAGGAAAGAGGGATTTGGGTGACTGTCCTTTCTAAATAGGGACACACAAGAGGTATGCTCGAAGGGATTCTTGAATAGTGTTTGCTTTACAAAGTTTACATGATATTGTATAACCGTGCGTTAGGACAGCAGAGAAAAATGTATGTAATGGACAATTACTGGCCATAACAATTTGATGGACATGGCAGGAAGAAGATTAATTTGTTCCTATAATGCAGTGTTTCTCCTGCATTTTCCATCTTGCCCTGGAGAATGTAGCGGTATTATAACGTGTATAGGTGTGGAGGAGACTGGAGGAGCTGGCATGACTTGTGGCATCTGGTGCAGTGTGTATGACGTGTTGCCAAATGTCAGGCTATGCTCTACGGTGTTAGATAGATTTCAGGAGGTACTGCATGAGACACAGCTCTTCATTAACCCCTTAAGGACAATGGGCGGTCCCTAAACCCATTGAAAACAATGCATTTTGAGCCCGTACATGTACGAGCTTTGTCATTAAGGGGTTAACAACATGTACACCAAACTAGATAACACAATGCATTATTCTTAACATGGCCCAGATGTATGTTATTTTATGAGCAGTAAGATTATTCAAATAATTAACAAAAAGGATAATGGATGTTTATACTTACTTTTATTGGTTAATGGGTTCCCCTCTTTATGAATGGCTTTGTAAAATAAAATATTTGAACATTGATGCTGAACACCTCTATGGGGAGTAGGACATGCAGTCAAATCTCAGATCAGCACTGAACTATTGAGAATAATGGATTTCTCACTGTTGAAGATTAGCCCACATATGAATCATGGCAAATGTGATATGTGACATCTGAATCATGGAAAATCATGTGTCCTGGGAAAAAGGCACAAAGCAACCAAGTTTACAAGATTCTAAAATTTCTTCATACTGTCCTTAAAGTTGTCCTGATTGTACATGCGCTCTGCAATAATCTTTCAAAGACGACCATTGTGAGCAATAAGTGGTAAATTTGTTATAGCTAGTTTCTACACGAGTTAAAATGATCAGAAGTGCACTCCTCATAGGCGTAACTACAGGGGTGAGTGTTAGTATGAGTAAGTGTGTGTAATTAGTGTGTTTACATATGTTGCATGTTGGAATGGGAGGCAAGAGGCAACGATGGCACAGACTAGCTGTTGTAGTTGGGGGGCCCAGGTGGATTTTTGCACCAGGGCCTTGTGGTTTCTAGTTATGCCCCCCCTTTGGCACTCCTCCTACTTTATTGAACATTACCCCCTAACCTGAGCCGGGGCGGAGGTTTTGATTACAGGAACTGCTCTCAGTTCTGCAACCAGATTTCCGCTGGTCCTCAGTGGGACTGATCAGAGACTTGCTTCATTCATACAGCCTCAAATCGACATGTTTGCTAGAGATGAGTAATTATAGAAATCTTCAACTCAAGGCTCAAAATGATAGAGGAGAAGAAGCATGAGAACCAACTGTTTAAAATTGCCTTTTGTACTAGTTACTGCAGTAATATGAAATTTTAACCCCCCCCCCCCCCTGTGGCCGTTAGCAACCAGAAATACACTGGATTGTTGCATACATGCTTGGATGCATTCAAGTCTTGCAAAGAAAGTACTTCAGATCTGATGTCTATTTAGTTTAGGAAATAGCAGTTAATAATGGCAGATACACCATTAGACCTTATGGTGAGTATTGATTTTTAGTAATTTAAGAAAAACTGTAACTCACAAACATGGACTGCATGTCTGGTAGAGGTAATTACGGCATATTGTACACAATGTGTAAAAAAAAAACCTCTGCGTTATCTTGTACGAAAAGTAGTTATATAGTTATATATATTTTTAAGTGTTGTGTATTTTTATACACAACACCTTTATCTCCATGCCCTCTGATGCTGATAACAGCTAAAACGTTTTAGCTAAATATCTTTTCCCTTATATATTTGTTAGCAAAGTGGCTATAAAAGCATATAGCTTTAACTCTAATGGACTCTCTGTAATAGAATGATATGAGTCTTTTGAACATAAGTAGTCATGTACCCAGCCCAATTCAAAATGTGGCACCCAGAGGAGTGGTGGCAGTCCAATCACCTATAACAAATTATAATAAAATATATTGTACTAAGCCATGGGCATACTTTCCCATTGACTGCACCAGGTCTCCTCTGAGATTTATTTGCATCAGAAGATTAAGTACAATACAGTTTAGGTGCATACTTAATATTGTTTAGGAGTATTAAATGCTGGGATAATCGGAAATTTAGGGTAGTCACATTTTAGAGTCAATCAATCACGCAACATCTGTTAATTTGCCCGAGGAGATATCTATTTTAAATGTTTGTATTTGTATTATTATAGAGAAAAATTCTAAGTAACTGATTTATTTTTAACGACATCCTCCTAGAGCTGTCCCATTTTTTACCTAGATAGAAGGAGACAGTAATCAATCTATGTTGCGTATAAAAAACCCATAAAAATTGATGGTACATAAGAACCATTCAGCCAATCTAGTCTGCCCATTTTTCCTGCTGTAAAGACTCAGACCTCAAACAGTCCTCTGTCTTGTCTTAAAATCGGGATAGCTTTATGCATATCCTGTGCATGTTTAAATTCCCTTAATGTATTAGCCTCTACCACTTGTGATGGGAGGCTATTACATTTATCTGCCACCCTCTCAGTAAAGTAAAACTTTCTTACATTACATCGAAAACCATAGACCCTCTAGTTTTCGACTAGAGGGTCTAGGGTCTAGACTAGACTCTTGTTCTAACATCTCTCTTTGTATGAACTAAACTTCCCTTGTGTACTTTGTGTACTTTGTTAAATCCCTTTAAGTATTTAAATGTTTCTATCACATCACCTCCTTCTCTTCTTTTGTCCGGTATCTGAGTGGCTGTTGCCATAAACAGAATTTGCACTTGATACGAAGGTCGTGTAAATATTACTTTATCCTGAGAAGGAAGTACGATCAGCATGACATTGAAAAGAATTTCAACAAAATCAGACATATAAAAGGGAATCATTGATGTCAGCATAAAAGGCAAAGAGTACCAAGAAGGAGCAAATAATATAAAATAATAATAATAATAAAATGTTGTACGTGTCAAAGCTGAACAACCCTATTGTATACTGGACTTCAAGCCTTTTGTTGTACTTATCTGCTTTCCTGTTCTTTACCATTTTAGATTATTAAGTATTATGTTGCTGCCACACCCAGCGCCCAGACATGATTGTGCAGATTGCTTATGAAGTCACTTTAAAGCTGAACTGCCACTTTTCTCAAATCCTACATACACTGAATACAACCATGAAATAGTGTAAACAAATTCAAATAACAAATACAGATCTCCAGAAAATCCAGAGTAATGGCGTGGAACATAAGCACCTAGGGAAAGCAACATAAAAAGCACCCCCAGATGGGACATGCGTTGTGCCAGAGGAACAAGGGGGTGCAGGGGATTTGCCGCTGGGCAGATCAAGAGGGTCCCTCACTTTGTCTGGACTGAGACAAACAAAGTCTGCCCTTCTTCAGAGCGATCACATGCGCCATATTAAAAGGCAACAAGCGTTCACCAATGCAGGGTAACGGATCACTGATCACTCTTTTTAAAAAAAATGTACAAATATTAAAAATATATTATATCTAAAATATATGTATATTTAAATATATATATATATAAATAAAAATGTAATAACATGTAAAAATAATAAAGACTATAGTGATGTCGCCATAAGAGGAACCATCCAGTTCCAAGAAAATGAAAAAAAAATGTGAAAATAAAATAAAAAATTAGGTGCCCAAATACCTCATGCCCCTCATGCTAGAAATATACATTAAAAAGTACATAATAATTACGTAGACTGTAAGGAAGCATTTACACCCTTATAAAATTAGTCAATATGCTGCAGCTTGTACTTGATGTGCTCTATAGAAAGCAAAGAATTATTAGAATCCTATTTCAGATAGTTTTTGTGGATGACGCTAAAATATTTTTTCTAAGTGACTTAAAGATTTATATTGCAATAAAAATAAAGGTTATCTAAAGAAAGCCCTTTTTTGTCTTGAAAAAAACCAATATATATATATTTCTTTTTTTTTTCTTTTTTTGTGTGGAAGTACAAATACTGCAGAAATGTGAAAATGGCCATTGTCACGAAGGGTACAAAGTTAAAAAACAGTCCACTCACGAAGGGGTTAAAGAGGAGAGTGTTTATTTGTTAATGGGATTTCCCCTTTTAGTTCAGTCTTCTTAGACCTTCAATAATCAGATGGTCTAGGAGAGGATTAAGACCCATTCATTTAATTGAATACCTTGATATGGTACGGCTTAATAAGGCTTTGTCAGTTTTACCTAGCAGACTGAGATTAGAGCCGTTTACAAAAATAAAGCGAGCCTATAAAATACACAGTAAATTATCTTAAGATAAATGAACATTGTTAAGAAACAATAACCGACAAACAATTAGAGATTAGATTTGCCTAAAAAAAAAAACAGTGAGCAAAAAAGCAAACACTGGATGTCCTGTAAAGTTAGAAGCTGATGGAAAATTGAAACATCAATTATGGCAAGTAGCCCCAGCCTGAAACAGCCACATACCAGGGTGTTTGACTGTTGGCGTGATGTTCTTATTGTGGAATGCTATGTTAGCTTTATCCTAGATGTAACAGGGCAATGCCTTCCAAAAAGTCTCACTTTTGACTCATTATTCCACAGAATATGCTCCTAAAAGTTCTTGGGGGTCAGCAAAATGTTTTTGTTGGCAAATGTAAAACAAGCTATTGTGTCGCTTTTGGTCAGCAGGGTCCCTTTTGGCCGGCCACTCCTTGGAAGATCAATGGCTGTTGGCTAGAGTCCAATGGCTTTGTAACCTTTCCCAGACTGATATATGTCAGTGGCTTTGTTTGTCATCTGTTCTTTAATTTCTTTAGATTGGGCGTCGTGTGCCGCTTTTTTTTTTTTGACCTTTTAGCCTACTTTATATTGCAAGACAGGTTCTGTT
>VKOC01000006.1:12743817-12768194 GCA_009364415.1 Spea multiplicata | reverse complement strand
TTTATTGGACAGAATAATTCAATGACAGTATTAATATATATATATATATAATTGCAAACAGCAATCACACTCCTAGGCCTAGGCAGCCAGCACATGCTAGAACCTGGGCATGATAGGATTGTGATTGTTGTTATATATATGTGTTAATTTTCATTTCGGTGCATCCCTACTATATACTATGCCAGTTACTAAAGTGTTAGGCCTACACCACATCAATGTATGGCTTAGTATATAGTGATAGGGGTTGTCAGTGTCTGGCTCGGTGTATAGGCACACATTGACCGTGGTACAGCGTAATCCCTAAGCATATAATGATAACAAATATGCTGTACCCCTGTCAATGTTTGCCTAACCATAGAAACTATGCAGCTTCAAAGTGTGTGTGGGGGGTGCCACATACAGGGTCTGTAGGTACCCCCCTGCGTCGTGCAGCAGTCAGACCCAACGGCCATGCCTCAGTTCCTCTTCCCACGTCTTAAAAGTGGTGTGATGAAGAGCTGAGGCATGCGGTGCGTGCACGCCGGCCACTATAATTTCATTAGGCGCTGGCGGAGTGACTGCCGCACGACGTCCGCTTTCAATGTCGCTCGCAGCCGCTTTGATGGTGCAATGGGCCAGTTGACTAGACTTGCCCCCCAGGCCTTAGGCTGCCAGCCCTCCCCTGGAGCCACCCCAGGGAGGTTTAGCCTGGTGGCACTCCACATTTTTTCTTTCACTTTTTCTTTCTACCTACCAGCCCTTCCTTTTTTGGCAGACAGAAGATGGATTTTTATAAAAAAAAAATTATATAATAAAATACTGAAATATGCCCTTTTGAGGTGGCTGGGCTTTTGGCTGCCGTATCATCTTGAAGGTTCCAGTAGGGGGTCAAGAAGATCCAGTCTTCCAGCTGGCCTTCTGGCCAGAAAGGGAAATAAACAAAGAACTACATATCAGACTTCATGGAAATGGAGGGGAAATCCACAATGGACTGTTTTTGGGAGTTAAGATTGTTTGCTGGGGATGTGTGTCAGTGTTCTACAGCCCTAAAAAGTGTATAGAAAGGGCAGAAAATGTGTGTTTAAGGGAAATTATGGAAATCAAATAAAGTATTCTTCTAAATATTGGTCACTAAAGTGAAAAATCCCAGCCACGTCTCTAACCAACACTGTAGTGTCACTCAATAGTCATTTAAATCCTAAGGGGTTGCCCTGAATATCAAAAGCAAGGTTCTGAATACTAGTGTAAGTATATGCAAGTGATAAAAAAAATATATATACAGTGATTCACAAACACTATAGGCCACTAAAATAAAGATCTATATACCTTAGCCCCATTTTTTGCTAAGTGGTATGGACCTAAATAGATTGATGGCTTTAATAACGCATGTGCCACCTCTATAAGGCTAACCAATAACCCTTATAGATCAACCCCTTTTCTAATACCTAAAAACAGTACAGATAATGTTTATATAAAAAAAGTTAAACGTGTAAAAAAAAAACCTTTATATTTACAAAAAAAATCCATAATGTCATTTTTAAAAAAGGAGGCCCATGGTGGCCATTAATGCCAATGACCTGACACATGTTTTTGGTCAAGGACATGGAACAATGTGGTGGAGAAAGCTGGACATCTATCAGAATGTTCCTAACTGGTGAGACCCATCGAAAATAAAACCCAAAACCACACGCATGTAAGTTGTGGGCTTGGAATGGGAGCCACCGAACTTTTTTATAATGTTTTTTATTTTCTTTTGATTTCTTTTGTGTGGATCCTGGATCAGAGCTCCTGGAACCTTGATACAATCTGGGGCAAAGTGTCACATTTGCATAGGATATGAATCGTCGGGAACCTGATGGTTTCCATGGTGACTGCTCTACATGAAGTAACTTTGCTCTTGGTAAATGTAGCCCAGCTTGGTGGAGTTTGGCTGTAATTAAAACTTACATAGGGCTGGAGCGAGCGCAACGCAGAGGATGATTGACGCTAAAGAATGAGAGTCACCAGGGATTAACATTAGCATCTGTATTGGTTAATTAAATCTTTAATTGGAAAACATCAGGCCAGTTTATCCATTTAAAAGTAAGACGGAGTCTTGGAAGAGAAAATACTGACTTTACCGCAGTTTCAATTCATTTTTTTTAGCAGAACATATTAAAATGTGGGCCTAGTGTAAAAATATATATTTATTATAGTATGCAGTATAGTATTGCTCTACCGAATGAATACGAATATTTGTCGGTTTGTGTCGGCCAAACCCTTCTCCCATTGAATTATCCGCCATATTGTAAATGACGATCTCGCAATCACACCGGGCAGATGTATCAATGCTCGTGGTTCCGTTTTATATCTGCGTGTGCAGTCGGAGCTCTTTTAATAAAACTCCCCATGGTGTAGTTAAGACCGGCATTTACCAATTGTGTGTTTTGTTTCCCCTCTGCGCCATTGTTGTGTTCGAAGACCCCGGAGGGTGACATGGTTGTAATTCATTCCTTGGAACTTGCTTAATGAGCAGACACTGAGGCTATTAAATATTAACCCGTTCATAGTCCATCAACAATTTGGTTGGATCGATTCACTAATGGCAGCAACCAAAATTGATCTAAATGGGATGCTGAAATATCATTAAAGGGACAATCTACTGCCTCAAACCCGCTAGCAACGATGAACGCATCCTTTTATCTAAAAGAGAAAACGCTGTAGCTCCAGAGTTCGACTGCCCCATCCGTTCTCCATGATCAATGCCCGTGTGGGCTGCTAGAAATACTCAATCACTGTCGTTGAAATTCAGTCAAACCCATTGAGCGCATGTGCACAGGGGGATCCAGCGCTGTAGCTGGCTGCGAGTCTCCATGCATGTTCACGGCTGAGTAGATGAGTCTACGCTGCTTTGGAAATAGGACAACAGCCAGGTAATGGAGATGATCTCAAAGCTCCTTGTAGATGTTAGCATAAATGACACGCAGGTCTCAAGGTTTACATTTTGGGGTCTTGGTTGATCCTTTGTCCTTTACATTTAGTTAATAGGGATCTATTAGGGTTCTATGGTCCTTCACTATTCCCATCCTGCCCTGAGGTTCTCTTGATCAGATCTCCTTCTGATGGTCTGGTGGCCATGTCATGGCTAACCTCATATCTCTGTTCTCCATTTGGTTTTGCTTATCATTTATTTTATCTTTTATGAGTTTGTCCAGGCAGAGAGAGCGCCAAGTTGCTCCGAGGGTGCTGTGTGTTATTTAACCTTCTTAATCCTTGACCTGTAATAATTCGCATTCATTCCAATGGCTGCAGAATCCCTGAAATTGAATGTGCCATTACCAATTCCCGGGAGATAACGCCGCTTCATTTGCATGTCGGTCTAAATATAGCTGTGAAAAACATGAACGATGCTTCATACCTATTTATAACAGAGAACAGGAGGAATCTCTAAACCGCAATTTCCTCTAAAAAAAACACTGATAATGGGTAAAAAAAAAAAAAGTATCCGCTCTGTTAATTCAAAGTTAAATTCACAAAAAAGCACATAATAAACTGTTCATTTATTCATATATAGCTAACGAATTCTGTGCTGTACAAGACTATTATATGGAGCAATTCTATATTTTAAGAGGTGTGTATCGGTCTCATAAAACAGTGTCTGTTTGGGGACAAAGAACGGAATAAATTGTGTGTTTTTCCACACTAGTCTATAGGAAAATTCATCCCATATTAGTATACAGTACAGAGCAAATGTGTTTGACGGCTACTAATACAGTTAAAATATTCTACTCATGCCCTGGTGCTCAGTCATTTGGTGACATTTCAATGCTGTCTTTCACCCTACAGCCTTTCTCAGTCCCCCCCTAAAGATGGCCGACTATTTGGTTACGGCCATGGCAAGGACTTTTGGCTCCTTTGTCACCTGTGGGTGTCTGATAAGGGTTTTCCCTGCACATGTCCTACGAAGTCATCTTGGACTCCACATCCAAACAGTGGCAGAAGATCCTGGTAGCTGTAGACCAAACCTTGAAGGGGATGGGAAATTGGGCTTTAAATGTCCTTCAAATGGCGGGAAGGCCAAAGGAGATCCAGAACATGGTCAACCAGCCAGATGGAACAATGCATAAGAAAAAAATAAATCATGTGGTTTGACACTCAACTAAAAAGAAAAAAGAGATGACGACAGGTTGATTATGAGAAGATTGCAGATGACTCAAGTCGCTTGTAGGATTTGGAAGAAATAGAGAATTTTAACCCCTCCGAGACCCCTGTGTCTTGAAGACCGTGTACCCATTTAAATTTCCTACTGAGGGGGACTGGCTGCCACGGATCGCTGGGGTCACCCAGCCGTCAGTAGCAGCCATCCCCTCGCGATCCCAGCGTTCAGAGCGACGCTGGATTGCGTATCATCGATGACCTGCCTGGTACGTCCCGGTCTGCTGATGACACGTGATCAGGAAGCACCAGGTACGTCCCGGTCTTTAAGGGGTAAAATTAATCATTAGTGTAGGAAAACATCTGTATGTTATGTTATATGATACAGAATCTGCTGGCACTCCATTTGTAGAACGTGTCATGTAAAGCCAACCTTTTTTTAAAACTACTCTGTGCTTTTTAAGATGTTTTTCAAGTGTATTTGAGCATACAAGTCAACTTTGTACAGTATAACTAAGTCTCCTCCAGACATAGCATGTGTAGGACCCTTGGTGGGGTAGTAATGCAATCTTTGAAAGTTGGACTTTCATGGTCAACATGCACACAGGAGGCTACCTTTACACCCATCGTTCCAACGGAGGCTCCGTTCCCATTCACTTCAGACGGACTGTTATAGAGCGCAAGTGGAGGTAGACCAGGGTGGAAGTAAAATGAGACCAAAACCTCCAATAACTAAATAATGCATGCGCCAATTTGTGTGCAGTAAAGTGCATTGAAGTCTTCTGCAAAAGGCATTCTAATTTGTGCCTAAAAAAATTAATGAACTAGACTGTTCCTTTCATTTTTTTGGTTTAGTTATAAATCATTGAGGCTCATCTTTTAGGTTGTCCCCAATTTCTTAATATCCCATTTATATTTGACACAAGCAAAGGGGGGGCGCTGTCAACCAATGAATAATGAGATTGTTGAATTCTGTCAGATACAATAGAACGTCATGAATGCAAAATGAAGATATTATTGTTATAAAAACAGTAGTAGACAATTGTCTTTTGTTTCCCGAAACAATCCAAACCCTTGAAAAGAAAAAAAAAAGAAAAAAGTAATTATTCTGGGAAATGTGTGCCCCGTAGAATCACCCCCACTGCTTATCAACAAGTCCCTTGAAGAACCGGAATATTAAAAAAACATGCGCTGTGATACCAGGATGTGGCGTTTGTCAATAGATTTCATTGAGGGATCTAAAAACGTTCATAAATCCCGAGTGATGTGATGTGACACGCCGCAGATGGTGAGGACCGCAGCATGCATACAGAGCGAGCTATATGCGAGCTTCTATTCATGCAAGAGATAATGACTGAAATATATCGAAAGTGTCAGAATTCCGAGGTATAAACTTATTAACACTCGCTCTTCCAGGGTCATAGCTCCCAAGTGTCCCTCTTGGGGATTGACTGGATATGAGAACATCACAGTGTTCTACAACCTGAAAAATATATAAACAGTCGACAATGTATTAGACTTGGGCGCCGGCCAACGTCTTCGTAGGGGAAAAAATCTTCGTATTCCACGAATGTTCGCCCATTCCTGTGTTTGATTCGGGCGAGTATTCATGTACAGTCTTCGTGTTTGTCTTCGTTTTTTGTGGACAGGGTTAACGGGGTGCGCACTACGCAGCCGCTTTGGCGCCAGGATTTTAAAGGTCCGAATGAGCAACTCTTAGTCGCCGGCAGGAGCCTCCTCTGCCATATACTGGAATATAGATATAAAGAATACAACTTCCAAATGTGACTTTGATCTGCCGTGATTTAGTAATGTCCTGGAAAAACGATTAAAGGAATGACAGTTATGTTTTATGCCGTTACCATTTCTACTGTAACAGCTCAAAACATTTTGTTATTACGAAGATTATTATGCAGATTATGAAGTTAGAATGAAAGCTCCCATGGTATGGGTATACGCCTATGGTTGGTCTTCTGGTACATATACAGTATATTGCTTATTCTAATTTGTAAACACCATTCCACGGGTCCTATTTTCTATAAAATGGAGGATTTTGGAAAACGAAGAAGGAAACATGACATCACTTCCTGTCACAAAGTAAAAAGGCACACCAAATCAGAACTAACCTAGCGTTGTAAAAAAATCACTTAGTAGTGACGTATGTCAAGCTGCTACGTGTTTATAGGGTGCAAACGTCTCAACAAAACCGTTACAGCAATTACCGATTTAATTGAAATCCAAATAGTGCGGCTATATTTGAAACGTTTTCAGATATTAATGAAATCAATATTCCTTTGCGGTCAATCAGAGCCGAGTATAGTCTGTATGCGAAGAACCCAATCATAGTCTACTGAACAGAAACATATTGATTGCACATCATAACTTACATAGCAGAAATCAGAGTAGAACAAATTAATGTTTAAAGGCAATATTATAATTACTTTAGGAAGGTCATAATTACATTTTTTTATTGGGTATATGAGACATGCATAATCACTAAACTCAACTAACCGATGCATATTTTATGGAATGATGGTAATTAGATGAGTTCTGGAAAATTTCTGCTTCTTGGGTGTCATATGCTTCAAAAGTTCGGGATCTGTCTGCTAGCCGCAGAAAGGGCAGAAGACCGATTTCCCAGAGTCGGTCCTAATTCTTCCAACTGGGCAGGCCCTACCTGGACCGGCATGACCGTATTGACCGAAATTCTGGGACACCTCGGATTATAGAACAGCGGCTTGGACAGTGGCAGGGTCCAGGCAAGGTACGAGGGTGTGTGTGATATGTGTCAGTGGTCATGTGTTGTGTATGTGTGATAGTGCTGTATTTATCTTCTGCCTAACCCAGGGGCGGTGACACTGGTGTGCCCTTGTTCCTCTCAATGTTGAGAGCCAGGCTATGAAGTCACATCCTGGTGTGTGCTGGCGGAAATAAGTAATGGGGGCTGTGCTGACAAGGCATGGTCTTCCATAGTATTAATGGACCAGTTGAGGCCCACGGAATATTGACGTTACAGGGAGCCTGATTGCCCAAAAAGCTAGTGCCAGTTCTCTTTGTCTATTAAGGCTTGTACTTAATATAAGAACATGCAGAAAAGTTATATATCCAATTAGGATCCTTAGTCTCTTTTTATGTTTTTCCTCCAAGTCTTAAACACATTTTGTCTTTTTTTTGTTGTTGAAAGAATACCCAATAGTGTTCAGGAGGGACCAGGGTTTTGGGTTGTGTTGGTCATTCATGCAGTGCAAACCTCTTACAGTAGATAGTCAAACCCAGTAGATGACCTTATTTACCTCTTACTGAGCACAAAAGATCAGAGTTGGAGTAAACAAACATTTGTATGGCGACTCGTTTAATGTCAGATTATAAAATTCAGAATTCAAACTTACAAACCTTAAACTGTTTGTAAAAGGGAAAACTAAATAGGAAAATCAACATTAGGTTTTAACCTAGACCTATGGGTATCCCCCACCACGACAGACACATTTATAGGGGTTTCTGTTATACACTTCTAGCATTTATCTTTAGTTGTAATTTTGAGTCTTCATTCATTTAAGCTTTGTCGCTACTGAAAATGAGTTCAGGCTCTTCTTCTGTTGAGATAGACAATTTGACTACTCTATGGTGGACCGAATGGCTGCTCAACCGTGAAGTGTAGAAATTGCAGCTCATATGTGAAAAGAGAGAAAAACCAAACAAGTAATATAGTAAAGTGTAAAAAAAAAACACGAACCAATTATGTATAAAAAAAGCTTTACTAGAATTCTCGATTCTAAAAGCATGAAGAAGAAACTCCAATGGCGCAGCTTCACAGCTAAAACAACCAAGACCCGGATCTGGGACACTTATAGATACTGAGGCAAATAATGGTCTCCCTGGACCACCATAAACAGATATCTTTCAGTGTCTCCCAAAAAAGTCTCAAACAATCTCAAAAGCCGATGGTCCCGATCTTCCAAACATTACGCCGGTCTTATATACCCAGCTTCATTGGGAGGAAAAAAAGTAGTGTGTCTGTAATACGTTTATATGTCCGACGCTGGGAGAGTCTACTTCTAAGCAGAAAAGATCGAGTCCACTTCCGCATTCATCGACATCCAAACGCGATGTCGTCATTGAACGTGATGATATCATGAAATATCGGCTAGTGTGGCAAGGGCAGGCAGAACAATAGGATGATAAGCCTCCGAACACAGACACATTACTTATAACAACTCTACTGAACCAATACACAAGTACCTCAATCCATGATCTCTAAGGGACGCAGTGTCCGTAATCATCACTGGCCCCCGAAACCACAGAAAAATTACATATAATTTATTGTATAAGTTTAAGATCTGAAATCTATAATCACAAAAACAAATTGGGGATTCCAATCACAAAATGTGGCTGTAAACCAGAGCAAACACCGATATTAACACAAACACAATTAAACATGAACTCAAATAACAAAGTTCTGCGTAACAATACAATAGACACAACTACGTAGAAAATACTTCCCATTTACGGATTTTCTCCTACATTGCTCCATAAAGCTGCTTCAAAGTGCATGCGCGTTTTTGGAATATATACACAATTGAAAGATTGAAAAGAAATACTTTTTATGTTCTTTTACGTGTTTTAATGGAACATTTCCAGTATAGGAGGAAATTCTTAAACCTGAAGTATTTCTACAATTTTAGAGATATCGTATTGTGAGTAACACTAGGTTTAATTTTTTAATTTCAAATGCCTTAGTATTATATTTAGTGAGAAAAGCGAAATTGAAATCATTATCAATCTGTTTCAAACAAAGATCTTTTCTATTTAAACCTATTATTTAACTTTTTTAGCTTGTTCTTTTAAATCAGTCTCTCTTGAAAAAGACTCCTTTTGACCCTCATAAATTGACCTTTTGCGATATTCCTAAGCCAATGAGGGTGATGGCAGCGACAATAATCAATAAATCCGTTAGCATCCAATGTACGTGACTGTATCTGATCATTTTCTATAAATAAGCTTAAATCCCCAAAAAATCAATTGTACTCTCATGAACACTGGAAGTGAATTCCTAGTTGTAATCGTTTCTATTAATGTGTTGAATCAAATCGTTGAAGGTATCACGTGGACCATGCCAGATAATAATATCATCGATGTATCTCTTCCATAGCACCTGGTTTGTGCCAAATGGATTATTTATTTCGAATGTACTGGTGTTCCCAGTCTACCCTCGGAGGTATTGCAGGTAAGAGAGTTAATACCATTTATGATTGATCTCCCTGGTGGTCTGGTCAAGCTCTTATATTACTTTGGGGGGGGGGGATAAAAGAATATTACAAGTACATTTGTTTCTATTTAGGACCCCTCATATAATCTTTTTTAAGAAGATCTTTAACTGATTGGGACTTCAGGTAACCCAACTAATCAACCAAAAACCGACCTGCTTCTTCTAGATGGTGTTGTCTTTCCAAAACTACAGTAGCTCGGCCTTTATCGGCAGGTTTCACTGCCAAGTCTTTCCCGGCTTTTAATTTTTTTTAGTGAGATCATAACGTCTGGAAGAATTCTTCCTCAACTCCTCGAAGTCCTTTATCAAAAGGCCGGTAAGAACCTCTGCGTTCTTTTCTTTGGTTGTTGACAAAGGCCTCTACTGATTTCCTTAGATACTTAAATTTGAATTATCTTAAAAAAACATTTTTTTTTATAGTTTCCTTAATCTCTGGGGGGGGGTTCTATAAATAAATCAAACTTGCTGGGCCCCCTATTTGGAGTAAACTTGAGTCCTTTGCTCAACAATTGCAGGTGGAGACACGTGACTCAATGCAACAAATCGCATCCAATACACACCACATAGGGTGTTTTTATTGCTAAACCACCTTGTTTAGGTTAAAATGTTCCTTGGGAAGAAGGGCATTGCCAGTTCTGTATGAATTCTGCCTGAAGCTCTTATAACATAGAAAACATGCTACCAAGGAACAATCAAGAAACGAACAAGAAAGAGTGTATGTTCCCAGGTGAAGTTTCAGAGGAACGCAAGTCCTGCCTCATCGATTGGTTAATACCAGGGATTTTGTCATTGAACACAAATCTGTGACATTTGCAGTAAGCTTTCTACAGGCACTATTAACCTTTCTGTCCTCATCTCTGTTTTTTTAACCACTTGAGTGTCAAAGGAGAGCAAGGGTAAACCATTACTTGTCCGTTATACTAATTTGAAACGCTACCTGAAGGTCGACTACTTAGTCAGAAGACCTCACAAAAATGAAAACTCTGCAGAGTGTCGTAGAGATGGGAGCCGCATTTCCCATGAGACGAGTTATGGAGTGTGTGTGTCTATAACAGCGTGTTTTTAATTGTGCCGTGTTAGGAAATGCCCAATCCATTTTGACCCCACTTTTCCCACACTTTTTCATCCTGTTTGCACTAAACCCAGGGCCGGCAGCGCCTATAGGGATAGTAGAAGCGCCGCTTGCGGTCACTATGGGGGGAGTGGGTGTGGAGCCATGGGGCGGCTTGATTGTGTTTTGCCTAGGGTGGCAAAAATCCTTGCACCAGCCCTGACTAAACCCATCTTCCATCTATGTCCATCTTGTAAAACCTTTCTAATTTGGGGCACCAATGACCTTTGTAGAACTGGTTGGCGCACAAAGCAATGTTTAAATATGTCCAAGATGTATATAAGTCATGGTCCGTGGTGTTTCATTGAGTAAACCGACCTCCTGTTGGTGCAATGTGTTATTTTTGCTTTGTTTCAGGGCTTCACGTGTCTGAAAAAACATTTTAGGAAGACCAGGAATGCTTTTTCTATGTTCCTAGCGAGTCTGAAGGCATGAAGGACTTTCTATCTTTACTGGCGCCATGAAGTGTCTTTCTATGACGCCACACTGATGTACTGAGTTTTTTTTTTAATTTTATTTTAAAGATGGTTATGTACAAAGTTAGAAACGTTGCTTGTTTACGTGCCTAAGAAAAGTGCATTTAGCTCCCAAACAGGGAGGAGGCGAGGACACTCGGCAGCATTGTGGTCTGTCCGAGAACGGCTTCCAGGCGGCATGCGGAGGTGGCCACCGACGGCTCTGCCCTTGAGGAAAAGTTTCAGCAAAGTAACGTTTTATTATTAGTAAGGTTTGCTTAATCTTTTTCTTCAAATAAAAAAAAGAAGAGTAGATAATAAAAGCCCCCCTTATTATGATTCCAGCTCTACAGTGAGGGCAGTAAAGTTCTGGAATGCACAACCTCCTGAAGTGATGATTACAGGCAACGCTTTAAAAGCAAGAAATGGCGTCCAGTGTCTTGTTAATTTCTATAACGGTTAAGAATGCCTGAAGTCATGAAATTTTTTGCCCTCTATGTAATTACCGACTAACCCTCGCTTTTATCGCATTCTTTTCCCGTACGCGCCTGTGTGATCATTCCTTTACCGCTCAAGTGTGCCTATGTAGGGATTAAGTGTTAAATTGGAATAAATGGGCCAATTAATGAAATGTGCGCGAGCCTCCGTTGAAGTCGATGAGCGCTGTATGCGGCATTGTGATGAGGGCTGCAACGTGAGCGTATTATTACATTCATTATTACATTCATCGGCATTGGGGGGGAATGAACTAATAAAGAATTAGAAGCAGCAGAGAAAGAAAAAAGTAATTACACATACTGTGTGAATATATACCGCTATCGAGTGCTTTTGTTTTATTCTTTGGTCATTTATTTTATTCAACACGCTACATTTGAAAGTGGAACGTTTTAGTACACGCTACCCTTCTGTATGAAGATTTCTGGGTTA
This sequence comes from Spea multiplicata, assembly GCA_009364415.1. Lineage (NCBI taxonomy): Eukaryota > Metazoa > Chordata > Amphibia > Anura > Pelobatidae > Spea > Spea multiplicata. The sequence continues at coordinate 12,756,322 of VKOC01000006.1, read as the reverse complement.
ACTTACCTGCACTTAGGGAGATGAGTTGGAACCTGTATTGAGTGGACTCCGACCCCTACTTGGTTTCCTGCTGTAGTTTCCGTTGTAGCTGAATACAAGCTTGCAGTCAGGTTGAGGTCAGTCCAGTTGACTTGAAATATAGACATGTTGGCATTGAGTTGACTCTAGTGAGTAGACCTGTTTTATCCATTTTAGCCAAATGGGTTGGGTTAGCCTGAGCAAGTTGCTTAGGCTAACCCAACCTATTTTGGCTAAAAGTAATTTCGTGTGGCAGTCAAGCAATGATGTTTGCCATGGTGGTAAATATGATAAGCCAGGTCATCTGTCCAATGAAATGACTTGCCATTGGGCCAGTGGAAGGGATTGTCCAGGTAGAAAGTATGCTTTATTTCCGTCCTTTGGATCTTACAAACCACTAGGACACCTTAACAGCACATGCACTATGAATGGCCCTGAGCGTATCTTGAGTGTAGAGGTGAGTGATTGCTCAGGTCTTCTCTGAATGTTGATGCTTTACTCATACTAGTAAAAGCAATATGTTTTATATGGCCGGATCTGAGCTCTGCTGTTGTATACAAAACAGGAGATTCACTAAATATATTTAAAGCCTGTTATATTTAATGGGATTGGAGAGGTCATCAAGCTCATGTTTTGCCTGCAGCACGCCATACTTTTCAGCTTCATTTTGATAAATGCTCATTTTTAACCACTTACCCCATTGCCCCCAGCGTTGTAGCCCCATCCATGCAAACAAGTATCAAACAGAAAAGGTATCAAACACGATGGATTTAAATTGTACGATAACAGAATTTATTATATTACCAAGATCTGACAATTCCATAAAAAGCAGTAAATACAATTAAATAACAAATAAAATAAAAAAAAATCCTAAATGCAATAATTATTGCTGTGACGAGCACTGGAGGGACAATAAGATGAAAATTTTTTGTTCATAAGAAATATTCCTTTATTAAATATGCCTTTGTCTGGTAAAGACTCGCGTTACCTGGTGAGACCATTTTATTGGTAATTTTAAAATCACATAATTATTGTATTAAAATATATTTTGTGGGTTCTTGGTCTGATTCGCTTGGGGGACCGAGACACCCCATTTATAAATTGTCTTGGCAGTGACAGCGTTATGATATTAGTTATATCATTAAAGTTCATTGTGGGTGGTATGAAGGGTGAATATTTTTATTTTTATCACTATTTCCGGTCTAGGGCAGACAGATAGTGAATTTTAACCCTTTAACCAGGGTCACGCGCACACTCGGAGTAGGGGTGCGTCCGTGACAGGGTCACCCTGCATTCATCGGTTTGCGGCTCTTCAGCTATGACCTAGCGGCTCGTAAATGTTTTTGTTTTCCAACCAAGGATAATGAGATGCTCCACGAAGCTGATTGCATTCTCATAACCCCCCTCCCCCCCGCTTCCCTCACTTCCAAGGACAAGCAACAACGTGGAAGCAAAATAAAATAATTATCATATTAAGTTTAGATCTGTTGCCTGCGGTACATGGAGTGAAGTGAGATGGTGCCGCTCTACCTCTCTTACCGCCCCATCTTCATCATACGGAGGGTGTCAATACGGAGGGTGGTCTTAATGTATTCCCCTTCATCCCTTCGAGTAGCGGAGAGAGTTTGGTACATTGCAAATCAATGAGGTTGGCTCCTTCACTTGCTTATTAAAATGGTTATATCAACTCATCTTGAAAAGTGTTGATGACATTCATTACTTTTGAGGGAAATATTCTGTTTTTATAAAATCCAAGGATGGCTTTCCTTTAACTCTTCGATGCATCGATCTTCCCATGTTCATAACTCACGGTGGCATTTAAACAAGACGAATACGGTACATTGTATCGCGGGTTCTGTTATTAACCTGCAGTCGCCTTAGGGTACTTTCTATAAAGCCATATTTATTCCTTTTGAGCACTAGCTGAAAATTACTGAAGAGGCTTCAAGTGCTCCAGATGAAAGGGAGGAAATGAAATTACTAAGTTCATTCACATAATTGAGCGTAGAAGCTGGGAACCTTGACTGCCGAAAATGCCTTTCTTCTCCGGTGGTTCTGTTTGCCCAAATTCGAGAGAGATAACGCATTTCCTGGCAACCTGTGTTAATGGACAAGACACAAGAAAGGAAATTAAAATTACACAACGTAATACCAAGTCATTCGAAAGCAGCAGCGTTTCTTCCAATATTAGTAAGCAGTACGGTAGGCATTAGAGTATAAATACCAAGCACATGCAGATATGGAGATCAGTTTAAATAGTGGAAGAGATAAAAAAAATATACGGAGACCCTTACATACTAAAATCATGAGTTGTTTTCATGTTGGATGGCTAAATCTCAAAACGACTGGAGTGAGCTTATACTACGCTTTGACACAGAGGTCTTGGCAACGTCGCTGTTGGCGGCCAAGATGAGTCCTAAAAGACATCATCTAGAGTGAGCAGATCCTTATTTCTATTCATTTGAAAGGTGAACCCAAGGCCAGGTCCTTCCTAACTCATTGTCAATGCAATAAAGATACATTAAAAGTCCATGGAATGGGGAAAGAAGTGGGGTGCGCCAAACTCTACATAAAGTGGAGGAGAGACAGTCCAGGGTCCAGCTTCCTTGTTTGTGTTATTTTACCAACACCCTCATACCTGTGCTTAGTAATACTACCCAAATTACATTAAAGCCAAGGTAAGGATGGACACATCACCCACTCCCCTCAGGGTATGGGGTTCCAGGAAAACCCTTTTTTGTTGTGTCCCTAGAGGTAAAGATATCCCTGATACTCTTGGCTTCTTCAGTGGACCCAGAGAAGACCGACCTTCCTGGCCACTGGGACTGGTCACAATTTCAACCCCTTAGACCCCTGTCCTTACGCCAGTAACATAACACTAAGTAATACACGCAGAAGGTATAACTTAAACAATTCCTCATCAATTAGACACGGAATGACATGCTTCTCGTTGGGACAAGGTCAATGTTAATGAAACTGGGCCACTGTCCAATACAATGGATTTGATGGCTCTTCGCCCTTCTGCCTAATGCCTGACATTCTAAAAGAATTTGGCGATGTATCGCTCTGACACAGGGCTTAAGATCATGTATGACCGCATTGGTTAAAAGCAAGCATAACTAAAGTGCACATGACAAATTGATTTTCTGTTCACAAAAAGTGCCACACAGTCTTTCCAATTATCTGTAGACCTGCAAGAGGTAATAACCCTTCAGCTATTATATCTCTTTCGGCTGCCGGTGCTCCTGTCTGGATCATGTAGCAGAGCAAAGAGCCCGTCGACGAGCGGCCGCTCTGATCATCGGCATTAATGTTCAAACAAGGGCTTTTCTGTCTGCGGGGGGGGGGGGTTGTATACTTGTATTATCAAAGGGCACAATAATTTCCCGGAATCAGTACAGCGAACGTGTCGTGAAAAAAAGTATATCTGTGCAAGTAACTAGTGCTAACATCAAAAAAAAAAAAAATCAATCGATGACTTCATAAGGGAGAGTTCTGAGCACAGAAAACAGATTACTCTAAAAATAAGGGTTACCCCAGGTTTTTTAGGAGGCCATGTTTTAATTACACAAAGGGTTAATAACATAATGTATTATTTTGTTTAATTGTAAAAACAGTTACGTGATGTGGATGGTTAATTTGTTATACTGTATAATTTGTATACTCATCTTATTATTATAATAATTATAATTATTATTTCCAGTAGTAGAGAAAAACATACTTTGACATTTTTTTTGTACCAACAAATATAATATGTAAGAAGTTACCAATTTATAAATATTTTTCTTAATACTAAGGTTAAATTCACTGGACTCTAAATACATATAAGTAAGAGAAGATGAAACAAAGGCATAGCTGTCAAAATCAAGATTATTATTCAATTTAAAGCTGCTTTGGAGCTTAAAAGAATAAGTATTATAGGTTTTTCCTATTTATTGTCATAATGTACCGGGAATCCTCCTTCTAGTCTGTAACTGGGCATATATCTAATATATTCTACCAGGATTCAAATGTATCTATTATCAAAGGTTTTTTTATATAACTCGTCTATCCATCATTGGATTGGGGTCCATACTTCACAATGGGACCAAAAGTGGCTGCGTAAACCGCTTATATGGTAGCTTATATTGTCCATGAGAGTAGATCCCTGAATTTGTAATACATCAGCTCCGGCTGTCCTCAGGTTCTTCACGAATTCACCAATGTTCTGAACTTCACTGAAAAGATGACAACTGCTGGTTCCATCGGTGGGCCAAACGTCATCAGTTTAATAGAGATACACAAAATGTATATTGCCATATTGATCCTAGAGAAGATAGTTTATGGTACGTTTTAATGGATCAATATTCAGAGATTCAAGATGTGGAGTTCGAGATCTCGGCTTCTGAGGTCATAAACACTGTGGCGTTGTTGAAATGCAGTAACTATTCAGAACGTGAATAGAGATGAATGCCCTGATCTATAGGTTAGAATAACCTGGTATCTTGTAATGTTCTACTATGTCTGCTATTTTGGTGTACCGTAAATTACATTTTATGAGATTTATAAACCATTTTTAGCACTGCAAGATAGGTAAGGTGAAGATAATGACATTTCTTGCATATGTGTATGAGTAACAACAAGCAAGCTTTTGTGGCACAGTGCAAGGTAACTTACATGTAAAATGCACAGAATGCTTATTGACTCTGTTAATTCACTCATATCCACTGGCTATGGCAGGGCCGGCCTTAGATGTTCAGGCTCCCCGTGTGGACTACTTCTCTGGCGCCCCCCTTGACACAAAAGAAAGGGAAAAAATCTTGTAACAAACAACTACTTTAATCACAGATTATTTATGTTCAAGGGCACACAAGTACAATAATATATAACTGGAAACACTGGTAACAATCTTTGTAACAAAAACATTTTTACTTTAAATATTGAAAAAAAATTTCCTTTGCACTCCTCCACGCACCCTAGCATTCAATCATTGCGGGTATAGTCCAACAGAGTAACACACAAACCCAGCTTTGCAGGTATAGATCAACTGGGGATCACATGTAAACTCAGCACTGAAGGTATAGATCGAATTCGGGGCTATGAAGTTGAGATTTGGCCCCTCCAGCGACGCCACTGAACACTGGTGTTGGTGCATCTCTCCTGTTTTAAGCTGAAGGTCTAGAAATGGAGCGTTACAAAAGGAAAAAGATATGGAAAAAATATGCTGAATAAGGGTAATGGTAACGAGTGTGAACATAAACACATCCTAAAAATGATGGAGAGGAAAAATGGGGAGAAGGTTGGTGGGGAAGATAGAAATAAAAAACATATATATATCAGAAGGGCCAGAAGACCGTGGTGGTGAGAGATGTAGTGGTGCCAAGTGACAGCAACATTAGGTAGGAGTATGAAAAGCTGGAGAAGTAGCAGGGCCTGAAAGAAGGACTAGATAATACGTGGACAGTGAAGGCCAAAATGGTCCCAGTGGTCATAGGAGCGCTCGGGCTGTGACTCCTAAGTTGGGAAAGTGGCTCCAACAGATTTCAGGGATGACATCAGAACTCTGTCCAGAAGAGAGCAGAGCAGGAACAGCTAAGATACTGAGCAGAACCCTCAAACTCCCAGGCTTCTGGCAGAGAACCCAAGGTTGGGGAAGACTTATACCACCCATAGGAATGAGAAGGGATTTTTTTTATAAGACTTCTCCATGGAGGCTTTGTAATGTTTTAACTGCTCCCCCAAGACACATCACTGACGTTGAAATGGATTTGAGGGGCTTTCTAAGTGAATAGAATTTTCCAGAAAGACACAGGTTTATCAAACGCTGAGAAGTCTATCGTCATGGTGAGACTATAAACCATACAGTACAAAGATAATACATGGGTAACTTCATAATTATTCTCCATCGAGTGCAAACCTTCACGTAGGCCTAAATACACATCATCCCTTCATGACTTGCTTTTGAAAGGGAGGGTAATTATTTATGAAGTAGTGTAATTAAATTCAGTCATCTTGAATTACATTAAGCAGCATAATTAATACGCATTAAATGTATTAAATGCCGCTTCTAAATGCAAACCAACGACAACGTTTCTGAATTAATTTATATATAGCTTATGTTAATCGGAAGAAAAGGTATATCTCCGGAGCAGAACAGCAATGCTGATTTTGACCCGAGGGATTGACCTGAATTGAATCGAAGTAATTATAAGAAGAGGAGGGGAGAATTTGGGGGACAGTTATGACCTTCAGCTTGTAAAAGAGGGGGGCGCGTCTTTTAGTGAGCCTTCCCTTGCGGGCCGCGGCCAGGACTGCCTCATGATGTCGGTGGGCGGTCCCACTGATGTCGGGGGCATTCCAGCTGATGTTGAGGGCGTTCCCGTTGTCAGCGGGAAACACCCACATTTAAAGTGAAAATGGGCAGGGACCGGGGTGTGTCAAGACCCCGTTCCCGTGACCCGAATTGACCCGGAAAAGCGGTGCTTCACCCAAAGTTCTCTGGAATGGTCACGGGGATTTGGGCCCTAGGTGTAGAGAGACTGTTCCTCCAAAAGAAGGGTCACTTATTAAGTGGATAACGGAGAGAACCGCATTATACGGCTCTACAGAATACGATGGAGCTAAAAAGGTTTATAACTAATATAAATAATGGCTAATAAAAAAACATGGCCACATTTTCAGGCTAACACTATGAGGGTGCAAGGACCGGCTTGGAGGAAAGAGAGAGAGAGGAGATGTGACAGAAACAGGAGGAACGTTTATTTCAAAGGAGGAGGAAAGTTGGACCATTAGGTCATAATCTAAAACTAAAAGGTCAGAGGCTTAGATGGAATGTATAGAAGGGCGATAGATAAAAGGAACGACCTCCGGCGTGGGAAATACTAGTACAGCGAGGGATTTTAAACATGCGCGGGATGAATATAAGGTAAAAACAGGCAGAGTAAATGGGCTGAATGGTTCTTATCTACCTTCAAATTATGTTTTTTCTTGATTTCATTAAATATGACTAATGTTATGCATATTACGCTATGGTCTGTGACCCTTTCTATTCATTATTTTTTTTTACAGTCCAAATGTCATCAGACCCGTTCAGACCATGACTTGTGCTTCTCTTATGAGATTACATGCTTAGTGTTCCTGGTGCCGTACGCTCGTCTGACTCAACCCAAGAAGGCAATATTTGCAATATATATAATCTGATAATATTCTTACAAAGGTCCAAGCACAATAATTGTTCTGTATCACATAAAATTGAATGTTCTGAACCAAAAAAAAAAAAATCATAATGAAAGAGAAATGACGTTTCCAGACTGTCGATTTCCTTATTTCTACCCTCAACGCTGTGTTCACGGTTTAAAATTTGTTCTGTATCATATTAAATATTATTTTGGATTATCTAAATCACTATGACATCTCATCTAAACCCAATACAAATCCCTTCTGTGCAAATCCAGGGTGTAAATTAGTTTGCCTCCCAGGGGGAATTAGCACTAATTTGTTTATTTAACTGTTTGCACGAGGGGGCATATTATATTAGAATACATTAATACTATTTAAAATGTATAAACAAAAATAAGACTCCAGGAACTCATTGTCTCATTCATCTCATTCATGTTTAAATTCCCTCACTGTGTTAACCTCTACCACTTCTGCTAGAAGACTGTTCCACTTATCTACCACTCTCTCAGGAAAGAACATCCTTACATTCAGGGCCGGCCCTACAATGGAGCCGACTGGGGCAATTGCCCCAGGCGGCACTTTAGAAAAGGGCGGCACTTTGCCGCCCCAAGGTTCTTTTTTTTTGTTTTTTTTTTAAAGCGGAGAGGAGATAGAGAGGGGCGTTTTTCTTTACCCCTCGGCGCCTCCTCTCTCCTCTGCGCGAGTCTCCTGGGCTCTCGGCTTGTAATGTTGTGAGCTCCGTCAATTTCCGGCGCTCAGGCATTACAAGCCGGCACCGGTGGCAGACAGGGAAGACTCGCCGCAGGACTCTTTAAAGGTAAGTACGGGAGAAGGGGGTAGATATGGCGTAGTCGAAGTTAAAATGCCGCCCCCCCCCCCCGGGTGTAAGCTTAGGTTTCCTAAATCCTATCGACAGTATTCTAGTATCTGACGTATATCTTCACAAGACACTTCAAGAAGAGAATTTATGACAAATAATCCAGACACTGGCCGTAAAAGTGCTATAATATTGACATCACGCATGACAGTATTGTTAGCTGGATATGCATCAGAAACAAGTGGGTACTTGTAGAACTACTTTAACCTACTCTACTAAGTTCCAGCAATACAAAAATGGTTAAAATCAATATTTATTTACTTTATAGCTTCCATTATATTGAAAGGCAAAGAATTAACATTTTTGGTCATAACGGTGTGCCGGGTAAATTATTTTCTTTTTAGTGGTGAGAAAATGATTTCTTCCTATCCAAATAGATTAAATCTTCAAATGGGAAAATGAAACGTTTTAATATGCGCCGTTTGACCCGCTAGAAAAGGTCAGCCCTGATCCGAGGAGACAAGATGCAAAAAAAACAAAACAAAAATAAAACCCAGAAAAACATATTCTATGGAAGATGAATTGGAAATTTGGACCACATTGTGATTTATTCCTGCAAATGAAGACATCTCGTAAGTGCGTTGTTTTATTTTATGTCAAAGAGATCTGTTCCATTTAGAAAAATGCACAGTAAGGTAAAATTACGGGCAGGAAATCAGATTTTCTCAAGCATTTTCTCTGTTATAAAAAAAAAATATATCCAGCCAGTGTTTAATAATGTTTATTAGGGTCTCACTGGGCTCCAGGAGTTTGCGAGAGTGTTTTACATTAATTTCCGGGAAATTGATTTCTGGTGGAGGGTTAACCTAATCTAGAAGCGATGAGTTATTCACACACCCTTTTCCATTCCCCAGAAGCTTTCGGAGGATAAAGATTTGTTATCTGGAGGAATTATTCATCGATTTGAAAGGTTCATGGAGAAATATGTTCTCCATATACCCATTTTCTCCTTTTCTTCCCCCGTTGTCAGCCACGTAGATCGATAGATATGCCCGCCAGAATTTGTATGCTTGGGGTTTGTCTTGCCCATCTTCAGTCGCTGTTGATCCCAAGCTAAAAGGGTTTCTTTAAGAGCCTTAATGAATCTAAAGCGAAACAATCTACCCTGCATGCCTAAATTGGACCTCTATAAAGTCTAGATGACATTGAACCTCTAAAAGAATTTCCTATATATTTTTTTGACATTTGTGTATAAAGTTTAATTTCTAGTATTTTTTTTCATGAAGTTTTTGATTCCTGCATAATTTGAGTGTCCTTAAAATTGGAACATTTTGGAAGTATGAAGCAGGGGTCCATCCCTACTCCTAAGTTGGGATACTACTAAGAACCTGTGTGTGAATGTTGAACGTGGACATTGGACATTCTAGCTTCTTGACCTCATATTTTGTGATGTTCAGCTGGACTACGCATGGGGGCAACTGGCATATCTAGTGAAACCTGCCAATTTATACAGCACATCTTTAGGTGAAGCTGAGGGATAACCTTATAACCTGTTAACCTGTTGCTCTAAACAAAATAGACCTATAGTAGAGGAGAAGAAATGGTAGGTGGGTCAGGTATAGGGAATCATATATTCTAAACTACATTACTGTGCACAACAGGACTACATGGTCATCGCTGGGTTGGTTCAACCACACAGGTGCAATTAGCAATGGTCTAAGATGGACACCTCACTATTGCTGTTATCGCAGTGGATTCCTTTTTGGTTATTTCTATACCTGAGAACTTTTCAGGTTTGTCTACCTGGAGCACCCCCTCTTCTGCACAAGTCACTTTTGGAGGGGATAGCCACATGAGATTTTGGTCTAATTGTGTTTATGGCAGGGCTAGCCCCAAACCTGTAGTGGGAATGGCGAAACACTGCCTGGAGAAAGTAGAAAGTGACCCGGAGACCCAGAAACACATTGGGAGTTCCGATGTATGATTATTATTCCTTTACCATAACCAATTATATTTCCAAACTCCCTTAAACCAGTGACTGATGATACATAATGTTAAAAAACCCGCACATTTCAGTAGTTATTGTGCTCCAATATTTACAATTTAAAAATGCATAAAAAGGTTAATTTTGTGACAATTTAAAATACAGAAAATAATGGACAGCCATTGCTAGGACTGCTTTTATTACCTACAGGCAAATTAACGGCAGACAGATCAGCAATGCATTTAAAAACCACAGACCTCGTGGGAACTATAATAATAATTAGTATATTTTAAATATTCATTACACTTAGTGTATAGAATATGTGGTATGAATTTATCATATGCGGGATTCTTTATGTAATACGATAGAATTCCATGGAAATCTTTCCAATTGCAGAACTTGGCTTTGACAGAATTCACATTCAAAGTAATATTTTTAAATTACATTTCCTATAATATAGAATAAATTCTAACATGCACAGCGGAGAGGGTTATGAATTATATTTTTTGTATACGTTTTTTTTTTCATTTCATGTCTTAAGACAATTAATTCTCAACTATTAGTGCTTATATAAACAGCTACACAAGGTTTTTAGTGTTTGTGTGTATTTTGTTTTATTATTGCCATCATTACCTTTTTATTTCTTGTAAAATCTGCTTTATCATCAGGTTTGGACATACTGTCCATTTCTAAGTTAGTACAAATAATAGGTTGATTAACGTTTTTTTTGTGTATTTCTGTGTATTACGGCACATAAAATTTCCACAAATAAGCTCATAAATTTTCATAGATAACTTTACTGACAGCTCAGGGCAAAGAAATACAGAACATGACAGGCAACATGCCAGCGAGAATATAGTATTGTAGAGAATGTTGCCAACTTTATAAATAAATGGTAATTCTAATTGGACTAGAAGGGGTACCAATAGTTGACAAGAACATGGACTTGGTTGACAGGATCCCTACAAGCAGTTCTTTGACTGATTGATAGGCGCAGATACTGAGTTGCAGATACACAACAAATACTAGTGCATTCATTCATTCATTCATTTCTCATTCAACACTCAACAGGATCTCAGTACATACAGACTCACCGCCCATCATCTCTTTATCATCATTGAGGACAATGGGACAATTTGGTAAACTTTATCCATAGAGTTAATCCCTGGAAAGACTTCATTCAATTGATTTACCATGTATACTGACCTATGAAACAGATCTGAGAAGATGAAAGGTCTGTCGATTGACAGGAGCATTAGTTATCAAAAGATACTCGGATTGGTAGTTTTTTTTTTAACCCTTGCCATATTTTTCCTCACCTGATTTCACTGTATTAAATGTTAAAGGGACACTCAAGCCATCATTTGCAGAAAGTAGAGAATGCATATTAACCTCAAACCTTATGGGTGTTTATTTTCAGGTTAGTGCAGCTAGGTAAGAAAAAAAATATATTAACAAAGTGCGTCATGGAGGACTTTGCTGCATTAATTCTGTATGGGGCAAATACTGTCTACTAAGCCTCTGGGTTCTTCTTTGAAGGCAGTGCTTCAGAAGTACTCTTAGACTCCCCCCAATATATAGAAATGGTTGCCATGCTTTTTGCTATATTCCCTCTTGGTGGATCAAAAAGAAGTGTTACAGATGTATAAATTCTGGCCTCTAGCTGACATGAGCCTTAATTTTGACGAACTGTTGGCCTTCTGTCCTGCGAAGTAGTGATGTCATCCTGTGATGCAGTATTCTGTTTTCTTCAGTGCTGCACACCAAGAAGGGACGTAAAATAGTGGGTCATATGGTCTGAGGTAGAGGACTGCATTGGGATTGGGAGGCGGGTCCCGCGGGCGCGGGCGGTCTTGCTGGGGCTGCGGGCGGTCAGGCACTGTACCTGCGGGTCCCGGTAATCCTGCGCAGTCCCGCAAGGCTGCCTTCTCGCTGCTCCCTCACAGCGTCACTTCTCTTGTTCTGCCCAGGAACACAGCGGAGTCACGTGATTTAACATCTCATCAAATGACTCTGCTCCGTTCCTGCGGGAAAAGAAAAGAGACCTTCTGTGAGAGCAACCTGAAGGCAGCCTTGAGTGCGCGGGAAATCTGCAATTCTGATAAGGCAGTGAAAGAGTTTGTATTAACCAGTATGTATAATTTAGGGAATAGATCAATGGATGTTTGTGAATGACTTCTGCTGGGGCTTCTATGATGGGGGAGAGTGGCATACCAGGTGGCATAGTGGCATATTGGGGGGCTCCAGGGGGTTATCTGGAGATATATGCATAACTGGGGGCACAGTGGCATATCAGGGGTTGGAGTGGCATATCATGAGCACAGTGGCATATAAGGGTCTATAAGGCACACCAGGGGGCTATAGGGCACTCCAGGGGGACAGCACAGTGGCATATGTGGAGATATAAGGCATAACTGGGGGCACAGTGGCATATTAGGGGTTGGAGTGGCATATCATGGGCACAGTGGCATATAAGTGTCTATAAGGCATAACTGGGGGCACAGTGGCGTATCAGCTGTTGGAGTGGC
>VKOC01000006.1:12715654-12732621 GCA_009364415.1 Spea multiplicata | reverse complement strand
TTTAAAAAGTCCCTAAATATGTTGTAAAAGAGCTACTTTTAATCTTGTTTAAATATTTTGTTTATAACATTATCATTAGAGCATTATGACATCATCATGGAATCATTAAAATATCTTACATATGCGAAGGACCATCGCCTAGTATGCTACAAGATGCCAATTGATGCCTCAGAACCATCCCTACTACCACCATAACTCAGACATAACTCAGATGCAGAAGGCCACATATCAGGCACGCAGAACAGCTACAAGTGCCTTGGTATCCAACACTCACATGGGAATAACGATGAGTTGTTAACGAAGGCAGCAACACGTAAGTACCACCAAACAATAAGGCAGATCCTAAAGAGTTATCTCAATGGGAAGAACAAGATCTGCACCATCAACACATAGGCCCTGCCAGTCATCTGATACCCTTACTGCTATTTATATTGCCCGGTTACATAATTTTAGTACTAAAAGGAATTACATTTGCATAATTTCCCAAAGACAGAACTCAGTGCCTAATTACAGACATACAGTGCAAAACAATGCAAAATAGTTTGTTCTTCTCACTCTTCTCATATCCCCAGTGACAGAGCGGGCCACTGTGGATATATGCCCGACTCTACCTATGGCACCTGAGTACCTAGATCTGGATGCAGGGAAAAGTATACATGATATAGGGGTGTCTGCAGAAATTCTTGTTAATTAATGTTCTCAAATGAAAAACAGGAGATATATCTTCCGAGACTCATTTTAATGCTCATGGGCAAGGCTTACTTTAACTCTTAAAAATATCAGGCAGGAGTCTGCTGCCAGGTTTTTCAACCTAGCTCATAAGGTGCCAGGGCTACACACTCCCCTTTCCAAGTGACACCAAATGACAGAGAAAACATAACACGGGATCTATAAGGGGACCTGGGAATAAGACTTGGAATTTCTTTATATTTGAGTCTTCATCACCCTACCTAGGGTCCAATTATTTAGAAGAACAATTTAGACTATAAACAGAAGCCCAATAAAACCCAAGTATCTGAGGTTCTTTTTTACAATACCGTAAATTCAATATTATATAAAAATGTTGAAAACATCATTGAAAAATTCCTGCTAAAATGTATAGAATAATTCTTGTGTTTACCATAATTACTACAGAATGTAAGTACTCCAAAAAAATTTGAAAGGAATGAAAAAAGGAAATTTAACATCTCATCATCCTAAATAGGGTACAATCATTTTAAAGAACAACCTAGATTATAAACACAATACAATTAAACCTAGTATTTGATTTGGTTCTCCGTATAATACTTATTCCTAGTACCTGACTTCATTCCTTCCACTCTAAATCCATCACTGAAATATCACTAATTTCGTGTTTAGCATACTTGCTTTAGAATGACATTGTTTTTAAAAACATTGAAGAAAATTAGGATTTATCACCTCGTTACCCCACCTAGGGTGCAATGATTTGAAGGAACAATCTACATTACAAACATGACCCAAAGTGTCTAACTTAATTCTTCTACATGTACTTAGCGTTCAATTTTATAGAGAAGTGTTGACAAAATCATTGAAAAACCACTACAGAAACATACTTAACTAATTTTTTAGCAAATATGCTGCATAACTTAAGTCCTCCATAAACATTTAAAAGAATGAAAATGGAAGATTTCTTCCTACCTTGTCATCCTTCTCATCCTTGTCATCCTAACTAATCATAAGGCAAATTAAACAATCTATCCAACTTAATTCTTCTCATACTGTACTTATAATATTGGTGCAAAATCACTCAAGAATCTTACAGAAAATGTACCATAGACTATTTTTTTGTATTTAGTATACGTGCACAATGAAAGTATTCTAAAAACATTGAAGGGAATGAATAAGGGAGGTTTATCCCCTCATCACCCTATCTAGGGTGCAATAATTTGGAGAAACAATCTATATCACAATACAAGCCTAATGTAAAAAAGAAAGTATCTGATTTAACTCTTCTGATACGGTACTTTCAATATTATAGAATTTTGTTACAAAAATATTAAAAAATCCACACAAAAGATATACTATGAGCTAAATCTTTTAGGTGTACTTGCTCTAGAGTAAAAGTAATTATAAAAAACATTAAAAGGAATAAAAAGGGATATTTATCCCCCCATCAACCTACCTAAAGTACAATAATTTAAAGGAACAATCTAGATAACAAACAGAAGCATAATTATATAAAATATCTGATTTTTTTATATACTATTGAAAAAATGTTGGAAACATCATTGAAAATCCTTACAGAAAATGTAGTATAAACTAATTTATGTGTTTAGCGTACTTGCTGTAGAATGAGAGTCCTCCTAAAAGCATTGAAGGGAATTAAAAAATGGAGATTTATCACCTAGTCAATCTAGTTGGGGGCATTAATAAGAACGCTCTAGATTACAAATATAGATCCAATTAAATCTACTATCTGACTAGAGTCTTGCTATTATGATTCCGTACGTTTCATACCGTAAAATGATGTTAAAACATAATTTAGAGACCACTACAGAAAATGTACTCTCAACTAATTTTCCTCACATATTTTCTGTACAATGAGAGTCCTCCTAAAAACAGTTAGGGGGTTGAAAAAGGGAGGTTTACCTCCTTGTAGGAATGAAAAAAGCACATTTATCCAGAGTTACGATTAGAAACAGGAACCTTATTTCACGTAACATTTTCTATTAGTACTATACTGCATATTTTATACAGTCAGTTGGTACTGAAAGCAAAATGTAACATATCTTAAAACTCACAACTAAGAAATATCACTCTAAATGTATTTTCTCTGTAAGCATTTTTAGTCAAAATGACTGAAGGAAATGGAAAACTGGATATTTATCACCTTATCACCCTTCCTAGAGTGCCATCATTTGGAAAAACATTCCAGATTACAAACAGGGGCCCCATTAAACCCAGTGTTAATTCATATTATTGTGATAAGGTCTGTTTATTATGGTAAAATGGTGTTGAAAACATAATTTAAAAACCCCTACAGAAAATGAACTCTCAACTAATTCTTATGTTATGATACCTGCAGCGCTGCAAAAGTTTGAGGGGAATGATGAAAAAAATAGAGACTTTTGGACTCTATGCAGAGTGCGATATTTTGGTGGGAGAGTCAAAGACGGACATAGGACTCTCATTGGATGAAATATCACAATAAAATAAAATATATGTAGTCGTATAATACGTTTAGATAGCACTGCAGGAGGGTCACATTAAACACTAGTGTGTATCAGAGGGAGCATTTTCTAAAGCTGAAATAGTTTTTCCTCTTAGCAGCAATGTAAGTCTCTTTAAATGTTTCCCATTTACACAGCAGCTTTTAGCTCAAACAAATAAAGTATAAAAGGTTACTACTCAGCTTGCTCTGCAGTCAGTACTCTGCGGCTTTCTGATGCAAGGTTGTCTTGATCCGCAGAAAGCTCCACGCAGGATGAGGAGATACACTGCACACATTCAATAGTCGCTCTGGGAAAACAATTCCTAAACTAAATGAATCCTGTAATAAACCAGTTTAAAACCAAAACCATTTTCCATACAAGCTACGCATTAAAGAATATTTAAGTGAAGAAGCAAATATACCGTATTCACACAACAATAATGTCTTTAATGTAATGTGAATGTAAGGAGATGTATTGTGAAAGTGTAGTGAAGCATAGGCTAGCCGGCCATAGGTAAATAACTTTATGACATGGTGTGCTGATTAAATTTACCTGTCAGGTATTAATTTTGTAAAATATCAGCTTGTCTTCAAAGTTGTAAATCCACAAAGAAAATCCAAATTTGGTACAAAGGAGGCTGTTGTTGCAGCACCAGGCTCACCTAAGGGACAGATTTGTTTTTGTTACCATTTATTGATACATATTAATTCTTACTATTTTAGAAAAATTATATTGGCCTTAACATTGGAAAAAGAAAAAGATTGGCATAAAAGTCAGACACAATATTCTTTAGTGCAGCACTTAAGCTCAGCTACTATTACAACATACAGAAAACACACACAAATACAGAAAATTAAACGGGTAATCACCAGAATATCTCTCTATCCTATTATATTTAATTCAAGAAGTAATAATGAACAAATTCTGGAATATAGGCAGACAAGATAATTATATTACCTATAGATATATATGCAAAAAAAACATTTATAAATAAGATATTTTAGGTGAATTGATGTAGTGCATTTCTGAGCTCAATTAAATAGTGAAACCATCGCACTTTATTGGCTTCAGTTTTATCTGAGATAAAAATAGCACAATAAGAGCAGATCACAATGTAATTCTGCTATTTGTATGCAAGGAAACCAGAGAAAACAGATCAGTCACCTGTAAGGAATCGCTGTGTGGTCACTCTGTGCTGTGTTGGCTTCCCTCCCTTGCAGCAAGGTGTTTGTGACATCACACATTCCTCAAGCACACTGAGGTCAGACACAGCGAGATGTTCAGCTACTACACTGACAACGTGTAGTGACCTAGTGCAAAACTATCAAACCATAATAATATCCTTAACCCCTTTCTGACAGTTAGGAGAGACTCTAGCTTTTCATTTACAACAGTTACCTGTGGTGCTAGGCTCTGATTGATGTGTTTTACTCACAGGTCTGCAATCTGTTTTGGATTGGCGAAACTTTTGTGGTTTTGTTTAAATGAGATTTCGGTAACTAACTGAATAAAGACGAGACTATTCTCTAACTACTATCATGTACTTAACCAATTGTGAATTCTATAATATTAAATAATATTTGTAATATTGTTTTTACAAACGATCATGTGAAGAATATTAACGTATTACCTCGCATATTAGTACTGTACATATATATATAATATATCGATGTGTGTGGGTGTGTGCTGTGTGTGTATCTGTTTAGCTGTGGTTTGTGCTTTGTTTGATATGGTATGTGCATGTCTGGTTGCATGTACGCTAGTATCGTTGTCAATGCCTCCTGCCCTCCTCATACATGTTATATATAACTACCACTATATGTGTGCTGTGTGTGTATATAATATTAAGTATAAATTATATATATATATATAATTATATATATATTATACACAACATCACGATACATACACATATCTATACAAAGCACACTAATATGTGTCCTGTAATAATTTTATATATATATATATTATATATTTGTCATGATTTGTCCATTTAAAAGCTGTTTTGGCGCTCGTTGCCGAGGTTTAGTGGGAAGTACTCCTACTGTTTAGGAGGGCTCATATCAATGACTGAAAGGTAAAAGTAGAAAAAATGGGATGTTTAGAGCTGTGATTGATGGGTGTTGCTGGAGTTTTTCCTTACTTTGTTTTCACTCTGGTCAATCAGCATTAACAAGCATTATATATATAAATGTGCTGACAGCATTTTAACTTTCAGTAGCAGCAGCTACAGACTGATGAGAGTTGGTGTGTGAGACGGTGACAGTTAGATGAGCAGAGGCTGAGATTAATGCTCCTTGCTCACCTATCATACTGCAGGTTAATTAACATTTGCTGTTGTCGGATGGATTGGAGAAGCTGTAGTGTATTACAGGAACTGCAGCAGACATTGTGTCCCCTGTTCCTGAGTAGAGTTTTTTTATCTGAGGTTCTTCTTACAATACCGTAAATTCAATATTATATAAAAATGTTGAAAACATCATTGAAAAATTCCTGCTAAAATGTATAGAATAATTCTTGTGTTTACCATAATTACTACAGAATGAAAGAACTCTTAAAAACTTTAAAAGGAATGAAAAAATGAAAATTTACCACCTCATCATCCTAAATAGGGTACAAATAGGGTACAATAATATTAAATAACAACCTAGATCATAAACACATTGATTTGGTTCTCTGTATAATACTTATTTCTAGTACCTGACTTCATTCATTCCACTCTAAGTCCATCGCTGAAAAATCACTACAGAAAATGTACTACAAACTAATTTTGTGTTTAGCATACTTGCTTTAGAATAATATTGCTTCTAAAAATATTGAAGAAAATAAAAAATTAAGATTTATCCCCTTGTTCTAGCATGCAATTATTTGAAGGAACAATCTACATTACAAACATAACCCAAACTAAACAAAGTGTCTAACTTAATTTTTCTACTGGTATTTAGCCTTCAATTAGTTAGGGGATTGTTGAAAAAATCATTGAAAAATCACTACAGAAAACATGCTTAACTATTTTTTTAGCGAACATGCTGTATAACTTAAGTCCTCTAAAAAACATTTAAGAGAATGAAAATGGAAGATTTATTTTCTACCTCACACTATCCCTTGTTATCGTACCCAGAGGAAATTATTTGGAAGGACTATGTAGATTACAAATAGGAGACCAATTAAACCTAGTATCTGACTTAGTTCTTCTTAAAATTTTAAAACTATGGAAAAATGTTCAAAACAGCATTGAAAAAATACTCCAGAAAATATACTATAAACAAATAATTGTGTATAAAGTACTTCTTGTAGAAGAGTCCTAAAAACATCCAAGGGAATTAGGAAAGGAAGATGTATTGCCCTCATTACCCTGTCTAGGGTGCAATTATTTGAAGGAACAATCTACATTACAATAATCATAAACCAAATTAAACAATCTATTCGACTTAATTCTTCCTCTGATACTATACTTTTAATACTGATGCAAAATCTTGATAACATCCCTTAAAATCTTACAGAAAATGTATAATACATTGTGTTTAGTATACGTGTACAATAAGAGTATACAATAAGAGTATTTCTAAAAACATTGAAGGGAATGAATATCAACCTATCTAGGGTGTAATAATTTGGAGAAACAATCTATATTACAATAGAAAACTAATTTAAAAAAGTATCTGGCTTAACTCTTCTGACGGCACTTTTAATATTATAGAATTTTGTTTAAAAATATTGAAAAACCCACACAGAAGATATACCACGAGCTAAAACTTGAAAGTGTACTTGCTCTAGAGTAAAAGTAATTCTAAAAACATTAAAGGGAATAAAAAGGGAAATTTAACCCCTTATCAACCTACCAAAGGTGCAATAATTTGAATAATCTAGATAGCAAACATGAAAACGAACACGAAGAGTGCGTTTTTGTGTTCATTCCAAAGACATGAAGAAGAGAAGATAACGGCGGTAAAACGTAGAGGAAGACGAAGACACACAACACGAAGAATCTTCTTGATCGTCTTCGTCTACTAATCTCCCCGGTCCCTTCCCCGTCTAGCCTACCTTATCTTCACGGCATTGCAGGAGTTGATGGAAGCGGAAAACCGTTGGTTCGCCATCAGGGGATAAAGGGCAGTGCGAGCGCACTCGCACAGGCTTTTTAACGCCTGACAGCAAACCAACGGATTTTTCCGGCCAAGTTACGGCACCAGGATTTTAAAAGTCTATACGAGCGATCCATAGAGTCATTCGTATAGACTTTTGAAATCCTAATGCAGCAACTTGCCTGCCAGAGACCACTGGTCTCCCTGTTCTATCAGTTAAATGTTCGTACAAGCGACTTTATTGGTCGTTCGTACGGACATTTAACTGTTGCAGCAGGGAGACGGGTGGTCTCTCCCGGCCAAGTTACGGCACCAGGATTTTAAAAGTCTGTACGAGTGACTCTATTGGTCGCCAGCAGGGGGCTCGTCTGCCATGCACCAATGTGTCTATTTGGTCTAGTCTAGTGTTTCACACTACACTTACATTTTGTCCTCTGAACATGTCCTACACTTACATTTTGTCCTCTGAACATAGGCTTGGCAACCTGTTCATGGTTCCTGTGCCACCCATGTTTCTAGTTGGAAATAACTTTATGGAACCAGGAGCCACTGGAGGATGATCCACTCTTAAATCAACAGGAGGTGGGATGCAGGAACTATAGACATAGAAAGAAACAACCATCAAAGCCAAGAAAAAGCACTTTTAAGATCTTAATTTTAGTCTGTCGAGTTTTTTAAGCAGTATTAGAAGTTTATATCAGCACATCACTCACTCTTAATGCCCTGCCCGTACTAATGATATGCTATCATACTGTAACAGCAGGTAAACTGCCCTCATTGTTTCAATGGTTATTCCCACACCTTTATATTCCAGGATTTAATGTTCCCTCTTCTAAATATATCACCCCAATCACCTTGTCTATTACCTGACTGAAGAAGACTGAGTGGGGTGCTCCTTCTTGTGGTATTTGTAGCGCCACTTTTTAGAAAATGTTTTAATTTCTTCTCTTCTAGGTGGAATAAAGCATCATATAAGCCAATGGAATACCGTCAGCCAAAAAATAAAAAAGTATCCATTGAGTGTGCTAAATTAGTGGAATAACCTCCCAGCAGTGAAGGAATTTAAAAATGCATGGGATAAGCATATGGCTATCCTGGATCTAAGACAAGTCCAAGGACTGATTACGGTCCGAGTCTTTAGAGAAGGAAAATAGGCAGACTAGGTGGGCAGAATGGTTTTATTCGGCTGCCGAATACAATCTTTCAAATAGTGAAGTCATGTTTGGAGATACTATCTTTTCCATTGCTATGTCATTTAATTACAAATGCAAAGTGTGTGTATAATGATTTGGGTACTATGGCCTAAAAAAAACCATTAGCTCTGCAGACCCACGTCTGAAACAAAGGCCTCTAACTGAATATTTGCCCCACCTCCTCTTTATTTACTGTTCTGTACTGTGCCTTGCATTTATAATCATTAACATGTCACATTTTAGTAGTATTCTGTTTATTGTATTTATTATTGATAATAAACCCTGAAAAAAGATGTTGCCCAGGCCCCTCCAATTTGGAGCTGAAATTAAATCCCAAACAATAATTCTAAGCCAAACAAATGAAAATAAGAATTTGAACTAAGACTTAACCTTTAATGAAACTAGTAGAATTAGAGTGGGGAGTAATCAATTCACAAAAACAGCTCTAAAACTAATGCATTCAACCGTGAAAGAGTGAGAGTACACGAGAGTGGGGAATAACAAATTTAAAATGAAAATTCAGAGCGTTCGCCTTTGTTTTTGCTTGTTTTGTATGGACCCCCTCCTCATTTTCAGATATTCGTAAGAAAGTTTAATAATTTTTTTTAGGGTTTGCTCACTTTAAAACAATTACCTCGAAATCATCAAAGTCTGGCTTTTGTAGCCAACACAGAGCTGCACCATTGAGTAGGATACGGCACTTAAGGAGTAACACATGGCTGCAAGCAGGATTGAAAGCCGCCTCCTCCAGCCGCCGGCGCCTAATTAAATTAAAGGGGCCGGCATGCACGCACCATGCCAAACAATGGCCGTGCCTTTTAAGACGTGGGACGAAGTGCTGAGGAAAAACATCATCTGCTATGTCAGGGCGCTGGTATGTGGCTGCACAACCCTAGATGCCCACGCGGTGGTGTGCAGTCGCTCTGCACCAGGCCCTGTCCTACACCGCTACTGCGCAATAACTCCTGAACACCATCTTTGGGCGCTCTGGGTCATTACAGTCATCTGTATGGCCGCAGGCAAACGGACAGGAGTTTGCAGAGTGGAGACTGACCAGACAACACATGACAAGAATACACAGAAAGCACAGGACCAAACAGGACTAGCCTAGGACTACTAGATAACTATTGGAGATTCAGTCACATCTTATGGCCATAGTATGATTAGCCCACCACCACACCAAAGCACTCCAATATTCGGTGGGTCCTAATGCTAAACCCTGCCTACAGAGGTACTAAACAAACCAAACATGAAATCCAAACACATATCAGAGAGACATACCTGTAGACTGCACGCTGAGACAAACATAACGGGTGGGGTACACATTATAAAGGAAATAGGAGCGTAAGCAAAGAGCAGAACTGGAAGCAAGGAATATAAGATAAGAACAGAGCATAAGGAAACCCAGGAATAGATCGTAACAAAACAGAGAAACTGTAGCAAGACAGAGATATGCAGCTCCGTGACACTGTCCTGGGGTGTGTGTTTGGGTGTCAGAGCCTGTCCTGATGTGTGTTTGGGTGTCGGTGTGGCAGAGCCTGCCTGTGTGTGTGTTTGGTGTGGTGTGACTGAGACTGTCCTGGTGTGTGTGTTTGGGTTTTGGTGTGGCAAAGCCTGTCCTGGTGTGAGCCTGTGTGTGTTTGGTCATCTGTTTCCGGGCACTTAACTTACAATAGGAATTATTTAATTTATACTTATCCAGAGATAAAATGCCCTCCTTAAGTTGTAGTGATTTCAGGGGACAAAACGTTCAAGGCCCTGAAACCATTTAGTGGAAATGTTAAGGCATTGTGTTATTTACTCTATAATATTTATTTCAATGATTAATTGTACAGAATTTTGGCTTCACGCTTCCCATGTTGAATGATCAACTATTATGTTAGTCCAATAACAAAAGTATCATTCCATAGCACATTACTTTTGGCAACATATACATTTTTTCAGGGGTATGATTTAATGGTGGAAATTATTAACGCCCCCATGTTTGACACAGAGTTCTGGGGGAGGAGCCAAGCAAAATGGCTGCATGTGGCCAAAACTAATCCAAACCCATCCACGGGCATAATATGGTGCAAAACCCCAAGGAGTCCAGAGATACCCGCATTGACGGATTAACATCACGCATCCCCCGGAGGCCTTCACCTGGTAGGAAGGCCGGAACTCCAAGTGGAGAGTCCAGCCAGGAGATGCCTATACTCCAGCAGTGACCCAGTGCAAAGACACCTATAAGTGTGAGTAAGCAGACTCCACTCCACACCTACTCACAAAGCCCAGGAAAACAGTGAGGTGCGTGGCTGTTTACCCCCCCTACCCTCAGACACCGGGCACCTCAGGAGGGCAAAAGGAGGATTAGTCCTACACCCTCCCATTACCAATACAAGACTGCCAAATCACCCTGTGCTTGCATACTCCAACCCCGCTTATCCGCCCGGACACTACCTCAGTCTCACAGAACAAGACTGAACAAAATTTTTGGATCCCTTTTATGGAGGCAAATACTACTTGGATCTATGTTCGTATTTGACATGAAGCCACAGAACCAGAACAAACCTGATAACAAATCCCAACCCTTACACCTGTTTTCAGAATGCCATACCCATAGGTTTCTAGCTTGAACCAGATTCCATCTCCAAATTCGCCAATTTCTTATCGTCTGGCACCATCTAGTGGCAGCTTTCCGAAAATGCTCTTATAACATTAAACGTCAAAGATAATATTGTATCCTGCACATATTAACAAGCTCAACCCTACAGACTAAACAATACGAAAGGGGAACCAGGTCACAACACAAACTTGTTTTTTAACAAAAACCAGCACCATATTAGAACCAGGTGTAAGATTGACATATCACCGAATTACCCGACGCCTCAACCTTACCCCCAAACACTGTTCCCATCAGCTGGGCATGGACCGGTACCTGAGTGACAAACCATCGCAACAAAAACAAACCTAAAGACAAAGCCAAAGAGAAACCTAAAGACAATTCCAAAGAGCCTATTATGAGGAAACTCACCCCCCGACCAACCTGTGAGCTGTTTCCTCAACCTGATCTTTTTTCTCCGGACACTTCCCCAACACCTTCACCCCCAACAAGCAACAGCACTGGAGGTCACCAAAACCCTAATGCCACTTCTAGACGCACGCTTCACCAAATTGAAATAAATGAATGAAACAGCAACAAAACAAATATATACAAACACTACCTGTATAACATAGCTGAAACAAAGACAGGCCAATTCCGAGACTACCATAACAAAGCATCAAACTTATTTCAAAAACCAAGAGATCCTCATTCAGACACTCCAAGCAAAAACAGATGATCAAGAAAACAGGAGCCGCCAAAACAACCTTAGATTTGTCGGCATTCCCAAATCTGTTCCACCTCAAGACTTGATACCCATGCTTCAGCAGTGGCTCCCAAACGCTCTACAACTGCGAGAGATTACACCAGACTTATTTCAATGGGGGGGGGCACAAAGCGGGCAAATTATTAACCAGAATAGCAAAATCTAGAAAATGACACACACGCATCACTAAAATTCAAACAGCACATAGACCCTACCTTGACACAAACACCATCAACAAAACATTCCAAGACTATACTTCCCTATTTGAAGCCCAACCAAATGATCTCCAATTAGGGGTATCCATTCTTAAACAGGCAAACCTAAAACGACTCACTAATGCTCAATGTGAACGCTTAAATGCCCCAATTACCCAACAAGAAATTTGCCAAGTTATATCCTCCCTACCAAATGCTAAAGCCCCAGGCTTTAACATTTGGTAGGGAGGATGTTTAAAACCTAACAAGGACGGGGAACTAATCACCTCATACAGGCCCATAACCCTCCTCAACACAGATCTTAAAATCCTTACCAAACTGATATCCACACGTCTACACTCCATCCTCCGGCATATACTTTCACAATCAACTAGGATTCAAAAAATCATGAATCCCCATTATAGGCATCCGGAAGGCTATAGCAGCCATGATAATTTCAGCCAACCCACAAAATCCACATCATAACACTCTGATTACCTTAGATGCCCACACTAGACAAGATCCTCTGTGAATTAAAATCCTGGCACCACATCACGTTATCTTTCATGGGAAGGGATGTTATCTTCAAAATGATATGTTTCTCAAGACTATTATACTTCATACAAACACTACCCCTTCTAATAAAACACAAAAACATCAAACCTTTACACACTTCACTATCCCAGTTTCTCTGGAAAAACAAAAGGGCCAAATTGCAGCAACCCAGACACCATGGAGGCCTAAACCTCCCACATTTCAGCATTATACAGACAGGCCATAGATTGGCTCTCTGGAAACTCACACTACACCACTACAACCCTTGATCAAGCCTTTTGCCCACACATTTATCTGGCCACCATGCTACATACACCGGTGGGCTTGCTCCCAGGGGAGGCAAGAGCAAACCCCCTGCTTTACAGTACAAACCAAGCATGGCAACTAATTAGACCACAAATGAACTTATCCTTCCAACAACCGATCTTTTTGCCTTTCTTGAGAAACCCTTCATTTCAAAATGGCCAGGTAGAAAACCCATTCACATGATGAGCAGAAGAGACCTTTTGAATCAAAACACAAAGACCATCCTATATATTGACCAACTTACAGATAAATACCCAGATTTGAATATCACACAATTCACGCAAGCAAAACTATTATGCCCACTCTCAAATACAATGTTTCAACACGGATGACTGGGACAACCTCTTAGACCGCCTTCCTCTACTAACTTTGCGTGTTTACCCATCAACAGCTAATAATTCTTCATGATCAGACACAGTATAGATTTTGAATCACTCCGTACGGGGCCTAGACAATGGTTAGCCCTAGACCCTGCTCTCACCACACAAGACATACTGAAGGCCCACCTAAAAATGCTTAAAACAATCCCGTCCTCTTTGTACCATGAAATGTTTTACAAAATCTTCAATGCCTCATACAAAGCTATAAAATGGGGAGATCCAATACAGATCAATGCAAACATCCAGCAGCTGATCAACACTCCCAAACACTATGGCAACAGGTTCAAAGATATCCCAATAGCGACCTTCACATAAACATAGGGCTTTCACCTAGCCACGCCATACTCGGCATCACATGCTCACATCCCAGAAATGCCAAACTACAAAGAATCCTAGCAGCAGTCACCCTAAAACCTATACTCCACCACTGGATAGAAACCACACCACCACTCTTCCACTTTTCCATTCCAAATTACCCTACCTCTTCTGCATGTCGTGGTTAACAGCACAACGCATAAAAGAAACTGCCACGGCATGAAGAAGGTGATCAGACCAAATCCGAACATAAAAAAAAACATCTTTCAACATCTTTATTGAATTAGTTTCTGTTCCACTCATGCATGTATTGTTCTTTCTGGGGTTTGTTTTTGCCTGTATGTATGCTACATATAATAAACAATACATAATTTAATAACTGATCTGTAATGGTATTTTTCATACCTGTTGAAACCAGGGTCAATTTTGCAGGCATCTATTTTTTTAATAAATATGTTTTAGATTTTAAAGTGTGCAGAGCTTTAACAAAATTGTTGATATTCAACAGTGATGGACAACAATAAAGCGTAAAGGAATAATATTCCATGCTATAGTAAAATTTTACTTGTAATCTTACTCTACACTCAAGCGAGGTTGACTATGAATGCATATTAAGACAAAATTTTTAACATTTGTTTTACTGATTATTGTTTTATGCATCAATTATAATAATTTGTATTATAACGTTTGTTTTGCTTGTACTTTTTTTAGGTAGTCCAGTATCAAAACATTTGGAGGAGGTGGCGAGGAATTTTAGTAGATACAACATGCTAAGATGATTCAGGCGACCACATGTTCCTGAGCAGATCAGGAGGAACATTCTCCCTGGGCTTAGGTGGCTGATGGAAGACGGGGAAATGTTGGCATTAATCCATTTTTGAATGAGTATGCTTAGTCCAGAAGCTCAGCTCAGTTTTCCAGACATATTTCACCATAACTAAAGATCTCTAAATACTGTAGTCCCTTGAAGACGGGCAGGTGGACTACATGAAGACCAGTAAGGAACTGTCACCCGCTTTGGAGGGTCACCAAGTCCTCGATACACTCTGGGTAAATGTCTTAACTGCTACAGAGGAGTTTAATTTTGGAGTCTAATCTGACAACCCATCATGTCAGGTTTTGGGTCATTAAGCACTTTTCATGGAAAACAAATACATTTCTAGCAGTGCTTAAATACTTGCAAAATTGTTTTCTAATAATCAATTAGCCTTTTAAAGAAAAACCTAGATTAGCAAACAAAAGGTGACATTGGAACACAGGAGTGATGGTTGCTGATAAAAGGTCTCTGTATGGCTATAAAATATTCCATTTCCAGCTACAGTAGTCATTTAGTACAGTAACAATGTTTACATGGTATTTCTGTTCCATTTGATGTCATTTTTAAAAAAAACAAAAACTTTTGAATGGTAGTGGATAGCTCCTGTACTTATATATGGTACATTATAGACGTGTAGAATGCTTAAAATCTTATCACTCAATGTTCAGGGACTGAACTCCCCTATCAAGAGAGGATTGGTTTATAATTTATTGACGAAGTCAAAGGTGAATCCAGCATTTTTGCAAGAAACCCACTGGATTCAAAAATCTATACCAAGATGGGGAGGGAGTAGCTAATATATTTGAATTGAAATTGAGTTGAAATTATTTACCAAGAAATTAACCCCGAAGCACAGTATATGATAATAGTATGCAAAATTGATGATGAATTATTCACTCTTTTGAGTTTATTTACCTAATATTAATCCATCCGGCTTATTAATGAAAGCCTTAGATAAATTGGAACTGGTATATAAAGGCACAATTATCATAGCAGGAGATTTTAATTGTGTTATGGAACCGGAGTTAGATAAGAAGGTATTACCCAACAGAACTATAGATCGAAATGTAATTAAACAGGCTAGAAAACTGAGAAATATTTGTAGCAAGTATTGCCTATATGATATCTGGAGAGTGCTGAATCCAAAAGAGATACATTTTACCCACATGGTTCCTACTCCAGAACAGATATGTGCCCGGTTAAAGCTCAAACGATTAAACAAATTAATAAAGTTTCCATTAAAGAAAGTCGGACCATAGTTACATATTACTGGAGATAGGAATTAGAATACATGGAGGATGGACGAAGGCTTCTTGAAGAATTAGGTTCACAGAGATTATATAGCCTTTTTGGTCACTAATCATTGATCCATCTCACTTCCGTAGCCAGGGACCTAATCTGATCATCATCCCTTACACTAACACTATAAAGTACTATAACCTCACATCTAAAGGTACCTATAACTATCCACCAACACAATCCCCCCAATACCCCTCATGCTATCAGCTAACCCATATTTTAACTAAATTGAACGGTAAGGAGGTGACTTCGAGGTCCTTGGGCTTTCTGCTTTTAGGGAATATATAGTTGTATGGGGTTAAATTGATATGTGGCACCTTTACCGTGCCTCAAATGAGACGTGGGCTCAGTAAAGTGATCTGTCAAAATTACAAGTTTGAAAACTGAAATGCGTATGTTCCCGTTTTGAATCCACAATGTCTGAGAAACATAACTTATCTATGCATGTGGGGTATAGCTGTACTCAGGGGCTGTTACTAAACATAAATCAAGATCTTTTTTGTTCTTTTATATATCCACTCAGAAAAATACACATGGTAAAACTGCAAAGTAAAAAGCATTTTCTTTTTTTGTTAGACTAAATTTGGAAGGTGCTGGTTCCGGATCAGTTGCATGGGACAGGCCAATATGCCGCTGTCTAATTTTTGGAAATATATCACTTTAGGGGCTGAAATAAAATATGGAACCTCTACTGTGTCTATAATGAGACCTGGACCCAAGAAACTGGTCTGTGCAAATTCCATGTTTAAAAACTATAATGCGCGTGTTCTAATTTTGAACCCACAGTGCCTAAAAGGCATGTCCTACCCATGCATATGCGGTATTCCTTTTCTCAGGAAGAAATGTACTGAAATACTGTGTTTGGATAGAATAGGTTTGCATATATATATATATATATATATACTGCAATGTTTAAAAATGCCAATAGAGAAATACCCTGGAATGTCAGCTTTCAAAAAATATATACTTTTGTTTAGCAGTTTTTCTTTTTCTGGGATCGCATCATTCATATTTAACCCTGTAAGTGCTAAAACAAATGAAAATACCAGGCATATGTGGTGTTTTTAAAAACAGGACAAACACCTTAAATACTTTTGGAGTTTTTTTACCGTATTGGCTTGTTTATAAGACGACCCCCCAAAATTTTAAATATTAATTTAGAAAAAAAGAAAAGCTGAATATGAGCCTATCCCATAAGAAAAAAGTTAAGTTATGAAAGTTAATAGTTAATATTAATTCACATTCACATTCACTATTCATATTTAATAAAAACTATGATTGAGAAAAATTAATTTCCTGTTTT
>VKOC01000006.1:12689600-12703480 GCA_009364415.1 Spea multiplicata | reverse complement strand
GGGGAACTCTGATCTCTGACAGCCGGGGAATGTATGCGGGACAGACGCAGACAACCCCCGCTGCCAACTCCACCTCCTTCCGGCTGCAGGGGAAGGAGACGGCAACCCGCTGCCCCGGCTGGAAGCACCGGTAAGAGAGGGGGGTGAGAGGAGTGATAGGGGAGAGTGGGGAGGGGAGAGAGTGTGTGTGTGTGTTGTGTGTGTGTATGGGGGCATAGGGCATTTCTGGAATGCCTTATACCCCTATATGCCACTCTGGCATTTAGGGGGTTAAAGGCATATTATGGGGCAGAGTGGCATATAGGGAGGTATAAGGCATTTCAGGAGGCAGAGTGGCGTTAAAGGGGCATTTAATAGAGCACTCTGCCTCCTATATATCCCCTATATGCCACTCTGCCCCATAATATGCCTTTTAACCCCCTAAATGCCAGAGTGGCATATAGGGGTATAAGGCATTTCTGGAGGCAGAGTGCTCTATGAAATGCCTTTTAACCTCCTTAATGCCACTCTGCCTTCTGGAATGCCTTACACCTCCCTATATGCCACTCTGCTCCATAATATGCCTTTTAACCCCCTAAATGCCAGAATGGTATATAGGGGTATAAGGCATTTCTGGAGGCAGAGTGGCACATAGGGGGTCAAAAGGCATACCATGGGGCACAGTGGCATATAGAGGGTTAAAAGGCATATCATGGGCCACAGTGCCATATTGGAGTGGCAAGCCTGGGGGCAGATGTGCGTAACTGGGGGACAGGTTGGAAAATACAAGGAAATAAAAACAAAAAAAATATTTTTCTCAATCATAGCTTTTATTAAAAAAATAGTTTACATGAATTAACATTTACTAGTAAAACTTTTTTCCTTTAGGGTCGTCTTATATTCAGGCTTTTTCTTTTTTCCTAAGTTAATATTCAGATTTTGGGGGGTCGTCTTATAATCGAGCAAATAGGGTATATCTATAGTCCAAGATACCATGTAGCCATATGGACAAAAGGTAACCTTCAACTGAGCTAACATAGGAAATGGGTTGTTTTGGGTGAGCGATCAAGTACAGTAAATGTGGTTAACAACTTGAGCTTTAGGTTTTTATTCAAAAACACCTACCGAAATCAATATTGATTGATGATATGTTTTCATCAAGTTGTAGGGCTCATATGAATTCTGGGGAGTATTTATACAATTTCTAAGCGACCAGTTAAAAGGGAGCTATGGAACATTTACAGCTTATACACTTTATTATAGACATAGTATTAATGTTAAAATCAAGAACAATATTAAATAAAATAACATCATTAGCCGGGTATTTCTGCTGTGGTTGGTAAAATCAATTTGAGAAATCCCCAGGTAGCTGTACAGCTTGGTGTAGACTGGACATTTTAGAGGATTCTTGAGAAAACAAGGGCACACTGTCCGCTTTTCTACTAAAACCATCTTTGTGTATTATGTAGAAAGAAGAGATTCGGGCAAAATATTTCGCCACACATGCTATTCAAATTCCATGCACTTAACCTCCCTAATTATCAATGCATGTTTTATGGGCCAGAGATCATCGCCAATAAAACATAACTTGTACAAGAAACATGTAATTTGCATACAATGTATCCTCAACACTCCTTGTATATATATATATATATATATATATATATATATATATACTGTATCTGTCCTCCTAGATGGACAAGGCTATCATTGACAGAAACCGAGTCAGGGCCAAGTCAGACCCCTGGATTGAAAGACATGGATATTAGATTCTGTAAAAGAGCAACACATTGACATACATTGTTTTCTTTTTTTATTCAAAGCTCTATTTCTAGAAAAATGTTCTTAATTTTAATAGTTATGACTTAGGCCTCTTGATATCTCAAACATTTCCTAGTAAAGTGGTATTGCAAATCTTCCACATAAACAGATTAGTTTTATGCTTCACACATCATGTAAATAAACTACAACAAAATACTTATCCAGCTTGACTAATATATTGAATGATCAGGTGTAAGTTTGAGTTGTCGCTGTTTATATATGGAGTAAATTACAGAAGAAGCCGCCACAGCGGGACTTTAGCTGTGTACTTCAGTTATATCTATTGTTTTGTATACCGCAAAAACGTATAAAAAGCTGATACGGCGGATGTCCATGATTTTACCACACCTAGATGACAGAGAGAGGCATCGTGGGCCTACTTCTGGAAATTGTTTCAGATTTAACAAATGCTTTCACAGAGCCCGAGTCAGTGTGATAAACTGCTGCTTTTTTCCACCAGAAAGAATGTTTGCTTACTATTTCATCATCTCCCGGAGGCGCAAAAAAAAAAAAGAAGAAAATAAGCACATCGGTTGTCATTATGACAGGATGAAAATGGAGCCATCATATTTCAATAACACAATACAATGAGCAGCCCCATCGAGTGATGAATTATGGACTCCCTCTTTCATACTCTGCTATAAGTTAATATTATCTCCCCAGGATAATTAGAGAGAAGTTCAATTACTGACCCTGAATTACCGTGTAGGCCGCACCATGGGCTTTGACACAGTGTTTTATACATTTATCTTTTCACCTAACACACTAAATCTGCATCACAGGAGAGATTAATCTTTGTGGGCTTCCTCTAACTGTAGCTATTTTTCATACCGGGATTGGCTGCTCCCTGGAGAACCCTTGTATAGAAATGAAGCCGGTCTATCAAACTGTTTATTTGCCAATTTATGTGCCTATGTGTCTATCTCGATCAACTTCACATTTACAAGTATATTCTTTCACTTATTTATTTTAATTCTAATGTTTATTTAATGTGTTTTATACCTGCATAATCATGGTTAGTGTGGTTAGAAGAGGCTGCCATTATATAAAGGTATTCACTGAATGAATCTGACTGAATAATACATTTATTTGTGGGCATATTTGCCAGACATTGTGCAGTCTACTTATCAAATATATTCAAAATATATGAATGTCATTTTCAACATGCATGTAGTTTAGCATTTTCATCACATGAAGGGCCATACAAAGCAGCTCTTGGGCTCCCACAGGCGCTCAAAAGGTTAATTTGCTAAAGAGTGCATTAGAAAATAAATACACATTTTTTTATACTTTTACCTACAAAATGCATAGCTAGTAATGTATTATGTTCAATCTTTAAATAATGACAAATGAGAAATTATGTTGCATAACCCTATTGAACAACAAGACAGTAGTCTATTTGAGTGCTGATTACCATCAGGCATTGAATATAGGATGCCATGTAAAGTAAACTACAAATTGCAAACCAAGGAAAAAGTGTCCTTTTGTGTTAATATGAAAAATATATTATTCAGTAAGAATTTGCTACCAAAGTTTAAAAGAGTTAAAAAAAAGGCTACCTTATATGAAAAGACTGGGCTTTTCACAATAAAGTTAAAACTCGACTGAAGTTGCATGGCATGAACAATGTCAACTAAATTATAATAAAATAAAGACACAGACACAGCGGCATGGAGATAAAAGGCCAAAGCATTACATTTGCTAACTGTTGTGATCTTGATGAGTGGCTGGGGTCCTGAGACTACTGGCATAGGTACCAGTGGTGGATGCACTGCTTGCCATGGTGCTTGCCATGGTGACCCTGTGACTTAGCCCTGACCCCTACCAGCACTGATCCTGAACTGAAACAAAGTAAAAAACAGGGGGCCAAAATTAAAGAGGTCTGAAGTCGATGAAACTCTATCTTTTATAGATCCCTGCTCATATGGTCCTCCCCTTCCTATGTCAAATATACTTTGCTCAATCCACAGTATCTTGAGCATTGGGCACTTTGTATGTTAATGACATTCCATGCCTAATTAAGCTACCTATTCATCAATGCTCAATCATATCTACAGTAAATATCTAAATATATCTAAACTCTAGAGCCCAAACATCCTCTATACTGAACTCATGACTACAGTGCTCTCCACTAATATTGGCATCCTTGGTAAATATGAGCAAAAAATGCTTTGATCTTTTCATTAAAAAACACACAAATGCTTTCATGCATATTAAGCAATTGCAAACACAACAAATGTTTATCCAAACAAAAATATTGTTAAATATATATGTGTCACACTTATTGGCAAAAGCATTGAAAAAGTTCCAGTCAACTGGAAATGTTCTGAATCAACTAGGAAGAGGAAGTGTGTGTATATTGTCTCAACGCACTGTGAAGAGGATAATTTTAGAGGCCGAAAAATATCCAAGGATCATAGCATCTTAGGTGTATGGTCATATGTTTTTCTAAAGTGATTCACTGGTACATACTACTACTTAAAATAAGCACATACAGCAACACCAGACCCCACTGGTCACCCAAGAGAAAACATCCAGTAGCCACTAAACTCACAAGTAACCTGTTGGAGATTCCTGGTCTGATGTTATCAACATCATTGTTAGATTAACAATATTAATAGTGCCTGGGTTGAGTAACAACTTGTTATCATCCTAAAAGCGACCTCTACTTTTATGTAGTCATAATGTCAAATACAAGAAATGTTCTTGTTGACATTACAAATTCTTCTTAATTTCACATAAATGTGAAAGCGAGATTAATCTCTAGCATAACTAACACTAAAGCATCCCAGCGAGACTTCTGAACACTCCATATGAAAGTACTTTGTAAGGTCCCTTCCCGGGGCCTTCCCCTAGCTAGTGCTGGAGGTGACCAGTGGTGAGTTTATTACATCTTTGTTTTTCTTGTCAATAGCTATTGACAATTTCACATACTATAACTACTATAAGCATGTAAAGCATCAAACACAACTTCTGGCTCAACAATGAAGAACAGTATGAGCCAGAGCTGAGCATTGCCAAAATGTTTCCTTGTATGGTAGCGACAACTAGTTATATAACTTAAAAATAAATTCTTTTTAAGGTATTAAAATGTATTACCTTCATTATTTACCTATTATTATCTAGGGTCTTATTATTATTCTCCCTAATACATATTAACAGCCTCTGTAATGTACCATCCAAATATTGCGTACACTTCTTACAAAGGATCCTAAATATAAAAATACAAGGTTATTGATCCAAACATAAAAAAACAACACATTTTATAAAACAATTGGTTCAAGAACTTACTGTTTCATCAAAGGTCTAAGGACTACTGTATATATTGAATAAATATTTCTCATTCAAACTAGATCTCATTAACAAAAAAAAATTAAAAAAATAGCATTTAGGAAAAAGGGATAGTTTTTTTTTTTGGGGATTAACAATGGTTTAACATTCTCCACTTTGACTTTAAATATTGTGTCATATCAGTGGAAATCATCCACCATATCATCAACATATTCTTTTTTAATAACCCAAGTTCAAATAATTGAATTGTAATCAAATATTACTTTGCCAGGGTTTGTCTTAGTGCTAAGCATCGCAAGCAGGTGCCTAGGGTGCCTGAATCAGGGGGAGCCAGTCCTCGGGTCGCCACATAAATTGAAATGATGTAGCAAACTAAATGGCTAATACGTGGTTGGCTTTTTGGTTGTAAAGTTTATGGTTCTACCACAGCGTGGACACGTGTACTTGAGTTTCATGTTATTTTTCAATAAACGGCACATGTGGCATAAAAATAAAGGACATGTGTCTGCCAGCAATTTAAGTTTCCTTTCATCTTTAATAAATGAAATTTATATACATGTATTGTTTTTATTTATTTAGGTTTATTGTAGTGTGCTGCAAGATCAAAACAATTTTAAATTGTAAGGCAGATAATTATGCACATTTCTATTATTATTTCTGCAATAGCAATAGAAGATTATATGAATTATAAGAACAAAATAATGTGACTCAATCAGGATTAATATATTCTAACTGTGAAAGAAAACATATAATATGATTTCTGTGATTAAATTGGATACTTAGTATAATAACCATATGTTAAACGCTCAAGCATTTATTGTAGTCAAGATCAATTGCAAATATTGCAAAAAAAGAGGGTTTTTTTTTTATTAAAATAATTGAAAAAAATACTTGATCTTTCCTATTGTAGTAACTGGCTCGCACTGTCAGATTTCAGAAAATTTAATTCAGTTTTATGAAACATATGTTAAAAAGTTGTCCACTTCCAATAATTACACTATAACATATCCCGTTTTATGCAAAGCTAACTAGATATTGTCACATTAAAATATCAAATTCAATTCACTCTTTATGAAACACGTGTTAAAAAAATATAAAAGCCACCCTTTAATTATTTCAAGAGTATTCCAACAGACTCGCTGGCCTACTTGATATTATATTTGTTTAAAACTCAATCATGCAAAATGAAGACTCGATTTGAATTTATTTTTTTTTTTAATAAAGATAACCAGCCTATCATTATATCATTTGAATGCTAATCGTCCCTTTCATTCAGTGGAGAAAGAACTGATAGTGTCAACTTTGCTGGAGGCTCTTTATTTTTGCAATAAAAACATTTACATTCTAATGATTTTATTAAAGCGCAGTAGCTGTCACCAGCCCCAGATGACTCCCTGGCAAACTGTATCAGTTATCAACTCATATTGCCTTTATCAAAACCACCCAGTGGTGAGCCAAGGCCTGCCACAATGAGATGTCTATAGCTCGGAGAGCTGGTATTTAATCATTTCTTCTCCAGTATTGTTCTGCTTACAGTGCATAAATAAGTGCTTCAAAATAACCCCAGAGTGTTACTGACAATGAAACAAAGTATCGCTTCTATTTATCTTTCTTGAATTCTTCAGAAATATTTTTTTTTCCTCGTCTGCTTTTGCTGCAGGCATTCTTTTTATTCACTATAACCTATCATTCAGCAGCTTTGAATTCATCCAAGATGAGCACGAGGACTCACAGATGGAGTCTTTTTCCAATCAAAGATCGGCGTTATTTGCTTTGGGAAGTGATATAATGAATACAGAAAACAACTATATTAGAGGGAAGAAAAAAAAAAAAGGTGGACTGAAAAGAAAGGCTGACCTCAAGAGAAAAAAAAAATATATGGTGTTATTGAAAAAGCAAAATGATCTTAAAGAGAAAACCCAAATACAGCCACAAAAAAAATCTTAAATTGTGTAGATCTTGATGAATAAACATGTTTTTTCCTCTCCTGAATAACTGAACACCTTTAAGGAGAATTTCACCAGAACTCACTAGAATAAGCAATATTGTCAGTGCTTTTCAGATTATTTTTTTACTGTCCACAGAGTATCCATATAGGTTTAAAAATCTGAATAAATGTAAACATTACAACCAATATTAGAGGTTTCACGAGGGACATTCACGGATAAAAGAGTCCACAAAATGATTTAACTCTTCTCTTCGTGAGCGCTATGTGATATGTTTAATTGGAATGTCCCATGCAGTTGAGTCAATACACTTTGTATCAGCCTTTAGGCTATGTACATATAATGCTCATTAGATCTGACTTTAACCTGTGCATTATTTACTAATTTTAATTATTAATATCTTGGTAAATGTAATTACTGAAATGAGTTGTTGTGATTATGTGTTGTAAACCAATAACTGATAACCAGGAGGAACATATTGCCTTATCCACTGGGACACAAATGTATATGTAATATGGCATGTTCCAAGCCAGCTATTTTTGTTTTCGATGATCCATGATTTTCAGGTTAAAGGTTGTGTGAGGGTACAAACACTATTGAGTGAATGTATAGTGGACCCCTTGGAGACCTCCAGATGACCATTCTTTGTATCACAGTGATGAATTACCTTGATGTTGCAACATCAACCATAGAATAAAACTTCCAGCTGCTTCTATGGCTTCCAGCTATGTTTCTGCACAACAAACTAACCCCCTTTTAACTGTCACTACCATGGACCAGCTCTGTTTCTCCATTCTAAAAAAGGGGGTTTACCAAAAGAATGGAAATCTTATACTTTAAGCTGCCATGGAACTGGTTTAGCATTCATGTTGTCTTTATTAATGTAAAAAAGACATTATAGTTTACAGTTTAGTTTGGTGATATTGATGAAGTAACTCAACACACATCACTAGTCCCGAAAATGCAACAATCTGCTAATTAATAAATAAAAAATATAAAAATATCTTTAAATTTTTAATTAGTCAGCCCCTAATGTTTAGCTTGTGCTTAGTTTTAAATCAGTGCTGTGTCAATAAAGAATGTGGTTCAAAAATATACATCCAATAGGATCAATGCTAAACAACAAATTCATTGCATTGTACGTGCTATTTTCGCTGGAAATGCACATTCCAGCCAGCCCAAACACATTGGAGTATTACTTGTATAAAGTCTATATGAAAGCACCTGCGCAACTGTTACACCGTACCTGTGTTTGGCACTTTCAGAAGCTATAACACAGTGCCTATTAGTGGAAGACATAGATGGTGAGGGATACACACAGAAGACAGCAGTGGTGGGAAGCTTTTGTAAGGAGACACTGCATACACAGTTTCACACTTACAGATTTACTTATGCTTCATCCAACATCAGTTACATCTGTACCACACATATATTACACTCTACACATTTCTTTTCTTACAATGTTATCGATAAATTGTGGGAGTTTGTCTATGTGACTGAGCGACTTCAAGTGATTGGGGGAGCTTGTGAAACGTTGTGAACACATTTAATTTATACTTTTGTTTTTTAATCATTCAGGAAGTGAGTTTATTATTTTTACAAGAGTTATGACATAGTTTTATGTTAGAACTATCTGTGGCCACAGAAGAGGAGTAAGAATCCAGAGCTCTTCTATTCTTGTCTGGACATTCTCTCAATATGGAAGCCCATCTTGGTGGCCATCAGCAAGAATTTAAATAGGTCAGATGAGTTGATTTCTCATAAAATGGAAAGTGATAGGTTGGGCTTTGTGAACGAACAAAGACGTACTGCTTGGGATGAGTTAGGAATTGTCATCACTTCACAGGGATGTTCAAATGTGTGATTAATTAGTAATGTGGTTATTTTGGCAAACACTTTTTACATTTTCATTATGCAGGCATTCCAAGTCTTCACACAGAAGATTACTGGATCAGTAGCATACTATCTGTAGATAGGTGGAAGTAGATAGTAGAAGGTCTAACTTGTGCATCAGAGACAAACCTTATTTTCTATGGTTTGTTCTATGGACAAAGGCATTTTCATTCACAATTGGGGATATACTAGAAGTGACAATATGACTGTACAAATACATTTTTTTCAGTACTTATTCTGAAGTGTCCTTAAACGCCTCCACTCTTCTGTTGAACCCTATGCACAACCGGAGAGATAGCCTTCTCTTGCACTTGGTCGTTAGGCCTTGTAGGCTGGAGCATATAGGAAGGTGCCCTGTAAGCAATAGGGTCACTGAAGCAGTGGAAACGTGTTCTGTGAGGTGATGAATCACGCTTCTCTGTGTGGCATTGTTATGGGTGAGTCTGGGTTTGGCGGATGCCTGGAGAACATTAACTGCCTGACTGGCAAGTTTGGTGGAGGAGGGATAATGCTATAGAGGTTTTTTCAGGGGTTGGACTCCTTACTTCCATCTTAATGATGGAATCTTAATGCTTCAGGATACTATTATATTTTAGACAGTGCTATGCATCCAACTTTGTGGGAACTGTTTGGGAAGGCCCTTTTCTATTCCAGCATGACTGTGCCCCGGTGCACAAAGCAAGGTCCATAAAGGCATAGTTGGATGAGTTTGGTGTAGAAGAATTTGACTGGCCCGCAACCCCATTGAATGCCTTTGGAGTAAACTGGAACAGAGATTGCAAACCAGGCTGTCCCATCCAACATCCTTGTGTGACCTCACAAATGCTCTACTGAATGAACAGGCATGAATTCACACAGAAAGACTCCAAAATCTTGTGGAGAAGAGGAAGATGTTATAGCTGCAAAGGGGAGGTCACCTACATATTAAGGTCTATGTATTTAGAATGCGATGTTATAAAAGTACCCGTTGGTGTAATGGTCAGGTGTCCCAATACTTTTGTCTCTATACTGTATATGATTGGCAGCATAGTTTATCTTGATTAGAAAAACATTTCTATTGGAAATGGAATATTAAGATGAGTATTTTTTACTTAACTTTGGCTTTGACTACATTTTAGTTTCCTGTCATTCTTCTTTTATAAGAAGTTATTGCCTATAGAAAAATGTTTGAGGTGTGGAGATGGTTAGTTCAGTTTGCATAGTACCTCATAATGCTTTGTATCTTCCAAATAAAAGGTTTTAGTTGTGAACATTTCCTTTAACAAAAGAGTCCTGGAGCTATAGAAGCCTATTGTCACACATGAAAATGGGTTATGACAGGTGTCTTAAATTGAAGATATACCATTTAGCACAGCTTGGTGCCATATATTGCACACATAAAAGGAAAAAATCCCCTTAAGAGCGCATACAATATTCTTTATTGCACACAATGTTAACCAAAGATTTAGATAAAGAAGAAATATTCAATACCCTAGCAGGTATTTCTATTTTCCCTAGTGTTAAGTGATAGCTAATGAATGGATTGGAACATTCATACCATCATAACACATAAACTTGCATGCTGAACAAATACATCATGCACATGTCATATTATTGCTAGATATAGTATCTACATGCTTTTCATTGACATAAAAAAAACAATACCATACCTGGGAACTTCCAGGTGAAGCTCCACTTCTCTAAGACACAGGTAGGGCAGCATTTAGCCACACATACTTGCCATCTACTTCTCACCCTACACCTTGCTGGCTTAATGCTGGCTGGTGCTAACTTTGCCCCTACCTGTCATGAAGTTATTACTCCAAAACATAGGGTTTAATATCTTACAGTAGTGTTCTAA
This sequence comes from Spea multiplicata, assembly GCA_009364415.1. NCBI lineage: Eukaryota > Metazoa > Chordata > Amphibia > Anura > Pelobatidae > Spea > Spea multiplicata. The sequence goes on along the minus strand of VKOC01000006.1, from coordinate 12,692,710 downwards.
ATAGAATACCCCAATATATATAATATATATTATTTATAATAATTATATTATATATAAATAATGAACATGTGTCAATAAGCAAAATGCTCAAAAAACTTTAAAATTACCAATTTAATTTTAAATTGTCCAAGTAGTACATAATCTAAATCCAGGAAGGAAGCAAAAAAAGTTAAGAAAGAGCAAACTGAGGTGTAACTGTAAATTACGTAAAACAGAGGATATATTATAAATAAAAGTAAATAAAAGTCTGCATCCAAGGTTGAAAGAAGATTTTTGCCAATGTATCAATACAAACCTCTAAGGCTAACAGCATATTTTAAGTCATTTCAATGAAAATAATTTTGGCTAATCTTGGTCAAGGTGTATTGATACATTTTTGGGGTGCTCATGGGTACAAGAGGGGGGACCTCTTGAGGTTATTTGAACCTGGACAATATTAAGGGTGGATTAGGTGAATCTCACAGTTGGTATGGGTGCGCAAATTTATAAATATTTAAACCTGATTAGTTACATTAGGATGATTTTTTTTCAAAATGTGATCTCATTGACATATGCTTAATACGGAGCCAACTCCAGTCTTTTTAAAATACTTTCATATGTGACCTTCCATAAAGTATAGTGAAGGAGGCAATCCAGTGTCATACACAGCTCATTTAACAATAAATACACAAGAAAAGTACTTTGTATTTATAAATTAATGTAAATATTTACCCTCCATTAAATTAATTAAAATGGAAATAAAAAAAGAAAGTAGCTGTAGCTCCCATGACCCCTTTTAAACAAGGGAGGGTAAATGATTGCCCCAACCTTCTGCCCCACCCTGTGCACAGTGTGGGGTGGGGTCATTAAAGAATCATGAAGGGGTATATTACCCTATATCCCATATCCTCACATGCTGGACATAGGAGAGAGTGGGACCTAAATAATAATATGGGAGACTCCAAATTGTGCCTCTACCTCACTTCCTATCCTGCTCAGGGGGTTTAAAACGAAATAAATGATATTGGGTGAGGGACTCTTGGAACAAAAGACCCGCATTTTATAGTCTCAGGCAACTCAAAACGTAATGAATTTTTGAGTTTCATGCATGCGAGTGTATTCAAGTCTGTGAGTTGGACTTTTGTCTAACGTGTGTGAATTTGTTGCTGCAAACTCGCGTTTTTAGCCAAATGACAAGCACTCAAACATGTATGTGAAGAACTTTGTATATGTAAGTATATGTATATACATTATGAACCTGGTAATCCATTATACATAAATCCTTCCCTCAATTTATGCATTTATGTATGGTGGGATCCAATCTATTTTAATAAACAGGGCTAACCTTTTCCCACACTCAAGACAATTAAACATTGCAACTCAAATTACTAAGGAAGCTGTAACTAATATCTCTGTGGGAAAGACGAAAGTGTTTCAGAGTTAAGAGGAAAATATTCTGTCAGTTTTTCCAGCTCCAAGCAATTCCCAATTCACAAGCAACTGTCTTATCTGATGTCCCATTAATACCATTTTCATTGCCAATATACTAGAACAGGATGCAAGCAGAATTGGGAACATAGTAGCAGCCATATAAGTATGTCTATCAACTTTAATATAAAAAAATGTTTAATCTTATCACACATTAATCCGATCTACCTCAATTCTTAGATACCCAATGTTATCTTACTGTTAATGTAATATATAAAATATTACCAATATATATATATAATATATTATATATATATATATAATATATATATATATATATAGTATATATATATATATGTGTACCCTACTGAACTAAGCAATGACCAGCTTGTATATTCTACTTTAAACTGAAATAACATGTTCAAAAATGTTCAAGCTACACCAAACCTCCTATAAACCTAAAAATGTTCAAAAAAAGTCTTGACAACCTCATGTTTCACCAAACTGCTTATTTCATAGTACAGTAAGTGTTTTCGAAACTAATCTTCCTTAATGCAAAACAAATATCACAAAGTTCATATCCTTTTTTCGGTGACCTTTTTCTCAATTTGTTATATTTTATTTAAGTGCCTTAATAAGTATTGATTGAATCATTTATTTACAATAAAATTCTAGACTATTTTAAAAGGCTTAGAAAGGAAGCGAAAATATTATTGCTTCTGCGAGCAAAGCTTATTATTTGAGAGCTGCACCTTGAATTTTTGAAAGTTCAGAGTGATGTCGTATCACAATTATAGGAGTTCTCAATGAAAAAAATGTGTGCGTGAATAATCGAAATTGATGGAAACGATGAGGATAATAAGAAATGCAAGCATTATACATATTTTACTCTGTTAAAATGTTTTGGTCCTCACAGCACTTAAAGGGAATCTGTCATTAACAATATATACTAAATGTGTAAACACAGTTTTCTATAATATTCTGTCTCATTTAAATAAGTTAATTAATGTTCTATAATGTATTTTTTTCAGCAGGGCACAAATCACCATTCCTGGGAACTTCCCATGGTTGGCTGACCAGAGCTCCTGAGCAGATAGGAGACAAGAGTAGGTAGAACCCTGGCAGGGGGATGCAGGGCCAAACACTGCTCCTCTGCCCAGAGAATGAAGTGAGAAAGTCTGTATGAAACCCACCAGTTTTCTAGGAATGCCTATTGCCTGCTGCCTTGTCTCTGATGTTTCAGTCTGCCCTACTTTGAAAATAATGTATCCAAAAAAACTGAAAAAAGATTTAATACAGTGAAACGAATATTTAATACATGGTCATCAACACTACAATTTGTCTGGAGTCTTACAGTTCAAGCCTCAAGATCCCCACTATTCACCAACACCATCCATATACCCCAGCATTTTTGTTGCAGGACCACGGCTTGTTAATTTGTTTTAGTCTTTACAGTTGTGTCTAAAAGGGGTTATAAGTACAGGAGAAGGTGCTGCCTCCAAGTGTCAATACCTATGTAATTTGGAGAACATCGAAAAATACATTCTTATGTGGACTGAAAAATGCTCAATATCAGTAAATCCAACTGACATTGAAATCATTTAACACATGTTAAACACCCCTGTGAAGTACCGGATTATAAGAAGACCCCCCAAATATTAATTTATGAAAAAAAGAAAAAGCCTAAATATAAGACGACCCTA
>VKOC01000006.1:12619668-12685896 GCA_009364415.1 Spea multiplicata | reverse complement strand
CCTCCAAACTTACCGGAGCTTCTAAGTCCCGGGTGCGTAGTCCGGGCAGCGTGTAAAGCTCTACGCGATTTGCGTAGAAAACTTCCGCTGCAGCCGGGAGGAGGTGCGGTTAGCAGCGGGGGTTGTCTGTGTCCATCGCACAGACCTTCCCCGGCTGTCAGAGATCACGAGGAACTCTAATCTCTGACAGCTGGGGAAGGTCTGCACGATGGACTCAGACAACCCCCGTTGCTAACAGCACCTCCTCCCGGCTGCAGCCGGAAGTTGTCTATGTGACTAAGCACCGGGGACTCAGAAGTACCGGTAAGTGGGGGGGGACGGGAGGATCCAGGTCCCCTGCATTGTTGCGGGGGATCTGGATCTTAGTCTCAAAGTCAGACCTAGAGGTCTGATTATAAGACGACCCCGATTATAAGACGAGGGGTATTTTTCAGAGCATTTGCATTTCGAGCAAATACAGTACTTAAGGGTTTACATACATAAACGGTTGCTGGCATTTACGTTTCTAATATTACAGGGTAAATTTTAGTTGCTGTTTTTTTTATACAAAAATGTTATTAGCAGTGAAGCTTTAGTAAACAACTGTAGGAATTCAATATAATAGTGTACTTTGAGAAATACATGAAATAATATTGCTTACTGAGAAGAGTCTTGTGGATAATTTTCTTTTAATAACTTGGCTGACTCTAACATTCCAACAGTGTTTTCCCGGTCTTAGGTCTTGGAATTCCTACGTTATACAGCACTTCTCACCTGGCTCGAGCAAAGATTAAGGTCTCTAGTGAATCATACCTGTGGTGAGTGTTTCAGGTCAATACAAATTTGTGTTATGATCACTCAACACACTGTGAAGAAATGATTTTGGGGCAGACAAAGGAGGCTATGTACCAACAGATTGGAATGCAACGATGCATATATATTTTAAAAAGTATGTTTCCTTAATCTGATTAAAACCATATGTAAATGTAGTTTGCACACTACCATGATAGCACACAAAATTCCCTGCTGTATCTTTCTGGTGACTTAAAAAAAGGCATTCTTCAAAACATAAAGCAAACATTTAACAACCCAAATACAACTAGTATTATTCCTCATAGGTTTAGCATTTTTCGCTAGATTTTCTTTTGCAATTCATGATTTCAATTATTTTTAATTTCCGTCATAAACCTAATCCACTTAAAACCTATCCATGTAATATACCTTTCCAACAAATATCCAACGCTGGCATCTAGCAGCTCTGTTCCTGCACTAAAAAATGGAGACATACATCATTAACACCTGATGATATACTGTAGAAGGAAGAAAAAAATATGGAACATTAAATATGCTATAATAACTTGTCACTGTATTTCTTAAAAGTCAACACAACCTTTAATGTTACACTAAGCAAGATGTAAAAAGGTTTTTTTGGAGGGCTTATGTTATTATGTGGCTCAGAAAGCACATTAAATGATCCAATGCATTAAGTGGGGGCCCTTGCCATAGGCATCATCTTAAAGACTGTAAACACTATCACCATGTTCAAAAAGACATATTAACTGTAAGTATTGTGCTTATTGACTATTGTGCTCATAATACACTTAATTATGTGACAAAGTGACAAAAGAAAATGTTGTATTTTATAAAACTTTCAATAAACAGTATACAGGATTATGCCCCGCAAGTGCCCCTAGTTAACCTGGAGTGGTGCTTGATCCAACATCAGCATGTTTATAGACAGTTACCTTTGAGTATGAAAACAGTAATTTAGGCATCAGGCTTAATTTAATTTGTTTTGTCTGTTGGGTCTGGTTTTCTCAAGCGAACAGAACCTGCAATAGTCAGAAATGACCCACTGCACATCAAAACGGCAAGACCCTTATTAGTGAATTCATGAATTATCTACTATTGTAGTGAATTACCATTAGTCCCTTGCAGCCAACGATGGCAGATGAAGGAGTCTAATGAGTTCAGAGGTGAAGACCATGAGTATATTTACTGACAGAATTAGGAAATTTCGAAATAACACAATTCTTGCTTGTGTCAGGACCGGTAGTACAAAAAAATCTCTAAGTAACTCTTGGGCTTCTAAATGTACTGGGTGCATGTCTTAGATTGAGAGTCCCCAGCGTGACCAAACATAAGAAAAATGGTAAAAAACCAAAGTACACTAATGTGTACATATAAAGAATATTATAATCAATGTTGCCACCAAACTGGTTTTCTGTTCAAATTTAGATTTTTTTTTATTTTTCTGTTTAAACGTACATTCCTTTGGACTGATTGCACAACAATGCTAACATACTAACAGATGAGGTATTTCATAACCGACATGCTGAAATATGGTTGTGGAACCATTTTACAGTTGGCGACTAATTGCTTGATTGCAGTAACTGGTACAGCAGGGGGCAAAACACTTTTAACTCTATTTTTTATTCATTTTCCATATGTAGGCAGCTATTTTACCAGTCCATAAAACATCATGAATTTTATTTAACACATGCTGACCTTTTTAAATAAGTGATTGGCCCATAATTCTGTGGGTTAGTTTTGCTCCTTTGTTCTCACTCCCACTGTCACTGACCCTGTTATCAATAAGAAGCATTAAAGACTTTGAAAATCTCCCATGAGGTGGCCATTTTAATAAACTACTCACAGCAGTCACCTGTCACTGGCTTGTCTCTGAGAGAGTGAGAGGGAAAATTTATCTCGGTTGGACAATATGTAACACCACTCTTCACAAGGGTCTGGACTAATTTAACACTGCAGTTTAGTGAATTAACAAGGCTGGTCTTCAAACCTTTTGACATAAGAGCATTCTGCTCTTTTATTTTTAAGGCTTTCCTTTCTATTCTCTCAGAAAAACACTGTGTAATCCTTCCCAGAGTCTGCGTAACTAAGACATTCTACTTCCTCTAAAGTCATTGACTTTCATTTTTCATATTGTGGAATGTCTTCAGATCAATCACAGCCGCCATCCACTTTTTACTCCCACAGACAATTTTCGATATCTTAATTTTACTGACAAAGATAAATATATGCATGCCTCAAGTTAAAGCAGAAGACGTGGCATTGTATATTATAAACACTTGGCTGCTGGTAGGTAAAGTTATTTCAATTATTCAACAATTTGATACTATGATATAGAGCTTAAGGTTTTAAATCATGGTTAATATAATTTAAACAACACAGATGGTACTGTAGCATACTAAGATTCCTTGATAAAAGCAGCACCTCAATTCAGACACTCATCTGTAACGCATTAACAACCTGGTTACCTTAAAAACACACAATGGTATTTTTATACAAACTGTATAATACTTGCAGACAGGGGAGGGCTGGACTTTTCTACCCCGGGGGGCAGGTAAAGCCAAGAGGCCCCATCAGCTACTTGAGTCCCCCCCCCTGTAATTATTATACACACTGTCACACACATTTACACACACGCTTGAACACATACTTACACATATATACTGTACATACTCATGCTACACACATATGCTAACACACACTCCCTCTAACACATGTATGCGTATACACTCATGCTAATACACTTACACTTATACTAACACATACAGAAACACACCCATGCCAACACAAACTCTCTAACAGACACGTGCACACTCATGCTAACATGCTTAAACACACAAACTAACATAACGTGTCCTTGTGCCAACTGATACAGGTGTGGAGTTTGGTATGAAAATGATCACTAGGACCAGAGAATTATGATGATCCTGGTGTCATAATTATGCCAAGCTCGGCGGGCGTCATATCACATATTTTGTGATCCCAGACTAAAGTTGAACCCGCCTTCAGAAGGTCATAGTGCTGAACCCCGTACTCCCATTCCCGTGCTCAGGTAACAGGAAAAGGGGGCGGTCTGGGGATAAAAAGGTGGGCAATTGGTAATGGTAAGATCACAGAGACAACGCCAAGGCTCCAAGAAATGGTATGATACTTTGTTTTATCCCTTTTATTTTACACTGTTTATGTGCCTGTATCATTTATGTCTATGTCTCTTTATATATGCAATTTTTGTAATGGCACTGTGTCCAATTGTATACTCAGATTAAGCTTGTTTGAGCAGGGCGCTCCTCACCTGTTGTCTTTGTAAGTTAAATTGTTATTTTACATACTACTTGTTATGTCCTGTGTACCCTTTGTCCAGCTCTACGGAATTTGATGGAGCTATATAAAACAATAAATAATAATAACAATACACTCAATCTAACATGCATACTAACACATTCCAGTACACACTTACACATACGCTGTAACGTACATACATACATGCTCTCCGTGCCTCCCTCCCTTACCCTCTATCCCTCCTAGCCTGCCACCTTCCTGCATCTCACCCTTTTAGCTTCTCTGAGACATTGTGAGCGATCTCACCATGTTACATGACCCCGCCTCCACAAGTGGGCTAGTCAAGTTGGGTTGGCCATTTTTTTAAGAATTTTGGAGCAGGCTGGGGGGTCCATTGCTCCATGTTCTCCGGGCCAGCCCTCCCCTACCTGCAAATAAGGAACAAATATTTCAAACCAAGAAGTTCTAGTACCTTCAGACATCTCTAATAGGTTTGCTTACCGTTAAATATAACAAACAGCTTTTAGATTTTTATTTCAAAGTAAATGTTGTATAATTTTTTTTTTACAAATAATTTTGTAAGCATTTAGAGTAAAGGTTATGAGTTAAAGTAACATTTTCAGGGATTGTGACAAGTAAACAAAATAAGCGCACAAGTTTACCAACAGAAGGTCTTCTGATTCTAAGTGGTGCGCCACTTTTTGTGATGCTTATTACCTGTATTATTTAATCCGTGTTTTTTTAAACCATTGTTTTGTTGGAAATTTTCGGAAGAATAAAATACCCTTCTATATTGCCTGACCAAAGTATGTACATTATTAAGTTGTTCCACGGCATTATTATATATACACAAGGTGCAAATAACCTAGTTTGAATAAATCACAGCCTGTGTCCTGTTAAATCATTTTTCTCCTCCTTTTAGCAGAGCCCTTTGATGTGATAATATTAATTCCCTTGGTATTGAAGGAGGAAGGGGGGAAAAATACGGAAATTAAATGAGTATTGCAATGTCACTCAATCCTTTAAAACCAAGACCTTATTAACTGCTAATCATATTGTCATTTTGTCACTCAAAGTAATGAATTTGAGAAAAACAGCAGTGTATTTTTGTAAGTGCTTATTTGTAGTTTTAAATGAGAACAGTTGTGGAATTATATTAATGAACTGCTTGTTGCTACGTGTAAATGGCTTTGGAAAGCATAAAGCTGAACTTTATTCTGATTGGCTGAAAAAGCACATATAATGAGTTTCCCGGCAGACTAATTCATTTGATTAGTCTGCTCCTAGCCAGTTAAGCCATTATATAGTACAGTTTATGGATTCTATGTCGGGTCATGCAAATTATGACACATATTATCCTCCTCGCTTTATCTGTTTTTATCTGTTAGCACCGATAACACATTTACACATAGTTTGTGTATCTCATATATGCATTATAAATGTGATTTATCCATATGATATTGACATTATTTTACATATTTTATGGGATCTGCGTAACATTATTAAGATTGCATGATTGGCTGAATTACTTGTGTTTTGTTGATTAAGAGCTAGGTAAAATTAAAGTACCTTAGTCCTTAGTATCAGTACCTTAGTCCTCAAGATGAGTAAAGGATGCATTGAAGGGTATGCTGGGAGAAGCCCTAAGGCTTATATACGGGACCAGTGACTCTTATAAACATACTATAAACTTGCTAATTCCACCTTTATATAAGGCTTATTAGGTCCCAAAAGCAAACGTAACTCTACATCTTTTGTTGACCCAATAAAATGTATCAAAATCAAATATTTTCTTTTCCTGGGCCAATATGGCTTCATTTTCTCTCTGTTAATTCATACCGATGAAGGTGTCTTCAACATGGAATGGACCATTGACAAGGGAACAGATTAGGAGAACTTTACATTATTTGCTTCTTTCAGCACATGGATGCACATGAAGTACTTTGGAGGTGGGCATAGGTATCAAATAAAATGAGTTATAGATGGGGGGGAGCCAGTAGGACAAGAAGTATACATTTGATGATGTTTCATTGAATCCACCTCTAAACAGGATACATTTTTAACAAAATATACAATTAAGAACTTTATCCACACAAGCAGCAGCCATTTTACAATTTGCTGCAATAAATAATCACTTTATTTCCTATAGGAAAAATCTTGATTATTATTTTTTTGGATGGTCCATGTCCTTGAGTGTTCTGCTAATTCTCAATTTGATATATCGTTCTGCCACTTATAAAAAAGCTTGTCTGCATTACTCTTCATCCGAAAGAGAAAATCTCAGAAAGTAAATTAGAACAATCTAAAACTTTACACCTTAAAATGGCCTTAATCCTGAGCCTAACCAGTGGTCAACACCGTAAACTACACTGATCCCATCATTAATGAGTGAAATAAAGATTTCCTGTCTTTACTGAGCATTGGCAATTTATGGGTGGCTGATTTTTAGCTACCATTATGTACTCTTATTTATGACCCAGGCTTTAATCACATTTCAGTGTTCCTAGAAAGGTTGAAATCTTGTTTCCCTGTCTATCTGCATCTCGTATTTAAATCCATAAACTTGTGATGACTTTGTGTCCTCTCGAAATAGCGATGTAGGGAGCATTAGATCTTATGGACTGCTCTGCATTAATAAAGTCAGTGAATGAGACGTCTTAAAGTACATTTGCATTAATCATCGTCCCAGTTGTGTGTGTGTCCTCTGCGTGTCACAGCACTTCATTAACTTCTAACTTCATTACAGACTAGGTTAAAATAAAAGACATACCGCAAACATACAGCCTGCTTTCAAATGTTTTGACCTTCACGCCTTATGATTTATTAGAGTAATATTGCATAGAGTGATATCATATAAACATAACATATTTATCAAAAATGTCGTCTCAGTGCAACTTGTGTTATGCCCTAAAATATATTTTCTAGCCTTCTATAAAACTGTGACTGTATGAAGTATAAGGCTTTATGAACAAAATTTCAATTATAAAGTTATATGGAAAGTGTATTAAACAAAATCATGCCACAGTTTCATCACCAGCAGTGTCCATGTTGGAAATTTCTTTGCACTTCAGTAAAATAAGAAATGGCTGAAGTAAACGGAGTAATGAAATATAGCTTGTAGTTTCTTTCATGGTCATATATAATTAATGTTTATCAGTTCATAATGTTTTCATTTCAGAATGTTACAATTTGCTGTTAGTTTGGCGATTTGCATAAATTATTTTGTGGCCTTTTAACTTGCACTGATATTTTTTTGTTCAAAGTATATTCTTCAAGTTAAATGATGTGAAAAATATTAAGACCCACTGAAAGTGATATATTTGTACTTTTTTTGATTACTGAATGAGTATATAAATAATGCATGTTCCTTCATTAGTAATTTGATTTGTGGATACCTATATATCGCAGTGAATCTAAGGGGACAGACAGAATATATCCAGCAACAATTACAACACAAATTGCTATAGTAATATCACTACTTAGGGATCTTGCAATGCAATAAAACCACCTGTCCCCTCATACTGCAAGAGATTCCAAAATAAGGTCAATAACCCAAATATCAGCCCCCTAGAGTAATGTTGGTGCACTCACTGTTCGGGCCCTTCATGGCGGTAGCTCCCCCCTTTAAGTGTGTAGTGTTGCGTTACTAGTGTTTCTTGTAGCTTGGGATCATTAACCTGGTTTAATCAAATGATTCCCCGGTCACCTTCCTGCAAGTTGCAAGAGCCTTTGCTGACTAAAAAAATGAGCTAAAAAACTTCACAGCAACACCTGAGTCAAATCCGAGTAGTATGTCTCTGGAGTTGGCCCATTGTAATGTATAGTGAATTCAGGGAGTTCACCTTCAAACTCTGCTGACAACTCTCCCTTTATTGAATAAACCCATCTGGAAAGAGACTAGGGAATCTTTCCTCTTCTCCTGAAAATTCCAATCAAATTGCCATTAAAAGCCTGGAATTTGTTGCAGCCCAGGGATGGTGGGAGGGCCATTCTTACACAGTACGCCTCGGTGACTTTATACTGTGTTTATAGTAGCACAAAGTTTATCAAATACCAGAGGGTTTAGGGGGTTCTTACATACATTGGTCTACCATGTTAGGACCTGTCACTCTTGTTCCGGTTGTTATTTGGCAATCAATTCAATCTCATGTTGTTTTATCTGGTCCTTTTGCTTATGAACGTATAAACAGTAAAGATGCTGTATTTCACTGGTTTATTTTATTGACCAGTTTCACCCTTAGGTGGCCTAGTTGTAACTTCAGTTCTCTCTAGCTGTGCTTTCCACTTTCAACTCAGGGACTCAGCACTAGTTCTTGTAATGAATTTCAATTGTTCATGCTTGAGAATTATCTCCATCTTTGTTTTCTTAAGATCGAACGCTGTGGTTTGCATTGGATACCTAGTCCAGTCTGTGTTTCCATCAGAGAGAACAACCTCTAAAGCTAGAATGCTTTATCAAAGCTGTAATTCTGAACATACTTATATTTTTACTTACAATGTTGCCTTATTCAGAGCCTCACCTACATATGACCAAGCTTACTGAGGTAGGGTTACTATCAGCTCTGCAATCAAGGGCTTCTTAATTTGACTGTATATGACCTACTCTCATACTTGCCCGCTTCAGAATGGGACCTCTGACTGGTTGCTCCTTTCAAGTTGCATGCTCCTTGTCTAACTCTTGCTGGAGTATAATACTGTGTGACTTTACCTGCTGTAACAATTCCTTACCTCATATATATTATGAAGGGCCATGAGTAGATGCAGTCATCTTTTCAAAGATGTACTTTTTCCTTGTAGCTTTAACTTGTACCCCTCAGCACATTTTAGTTGTCATTTGATTCCAATGGACTAAACTCATCATGTGGAATTTAAACTACATTTACCGTTTGTATTCCTTTACTTAATTTCACCTTTACTACAAGCATAATAAGTTGCTCCTCTCACAAATGTAATTTTCTTTTGATAACTCACCATCTCTATGCATGTTTAAGACTTAGTTCCAGGGTCTTGATTACAGCCTGGTCCCTACATCACATCTCAGTCACCTCTCTGGTACCATATAGATTAGTAGGCAGCATAGTAAGACACCACTGAAAAGAAAAGATACACTATGTAGTAGTGGCTTTCTATCCTTTTTTTCTGTGTTCAGGCATTTCTGCCAAAGTAAAGAAATACTCTCAATGAACATGGGAAAACAATGGTGGATAATGCCTCATCTGTAGTGCAAAATCTGCTCATTGCTCGTAATTAAGTCCTATTATGTTCTATGTTCCCTGTTGAGGGGCTTGGCCTTTAATCTTGACCCAGATTTTTAATATTCCCATATTTGTTTGATATAAGATCTATCCTATGGTAAACATCTTTTCTGGCCAATGAAAAGACCACATGCCAACAGAATAATATCTGTTTTGTTCCTAAATTACTATTTAAGACAATGTTAGTATAAGATGTCCATGTTTATGATAATACACGGTCCAATTCTGTTTAGGGTCTTTTGCAATGAATTATGACACACCATAACCATGAAGCCAAGTGATTTAAAACTTAATGGAATATTTTATTTTGCTTGCTATAAAAAAAAAAAATTTGACCACAAATAGAATACTAGAATATTTATACGGGTAACATTGTGCTCACTCCAAGGTTTGTAGAAATACTCCAAAAATATCATACTTCCCAAATGTCCTGAAAAGTAGTCATGCAACAATAAGTCTGTGTGCTCCATGTTTCACATAATATTATATTTATACCTTCTTAAACGGACGGTTTGTTATCCCTGACGGACATATGAAAGTTAAAAAAAGATGTACCTGCTCTGCACCTGCCCTCCTTCTCCATCCGTCAGTTCTTGCCACCGATTAAAGCAATTAATCAAGGGCAGGAAAACACACCTATTGAAGTCAACAGCAAGGCATCAGGTGCATGGGGCTCTGCCCGCAGCGTTCAAAGAAACTAACTTTATATTGATAATAATAAAAAATGTTGGTGGGAGTTTGTCTCTAAGAATAGGAACCATTATGTATGCATTCATAGTTGCTAAGAAACCAATGAATTAGCTGTTAAATCCCACAAATGATAGAAATATGAATTGTTAATATTCTTAGCTACAAAATGTAATGACAATTGAAAGTGTTATTATAGATGTTGATTAGTCTAAAACACAACCATTATATTGTTCCAATTTAATTATAAATCTGACGGGAGAACCAGTTGGACTACACTTCTGTGTCTGGATATTGCATCCTGAAATATTTTGTGAATTTTTAGAGACACCAAGAAAAATACTTTTCTGATTTACAAATGAAACATGTAAAACACAGTAGCTTCTTTGTTCTCAACAAAAGACAATATACTGTAGCTGGTTTTAGGCATTTAAAAGAACCAGTTTGAATATTGATCAAGTGAAGATCCATTATCGCTGTGCTGACATTACAGATTGATGTCTCTTTAAACCGGGTCTCAGATTTAACCACTAGGGGCTAAATTTAGATATTGACTTCACAACATAAACATTCAAAGCCGATGAACAATATCCCTTTTTTCCTCCAGTTTTTTCTTTTCTTCTTCATCCAGCCTAAGGATAAATACACACCTTTCGTCAGATCAATGTGCTTTCCCTCCTGAATGTTACTTTATTAATCACATGGGGATTCAAGTCATTATGATACCAGATAATCTAGATTTGTTTTTATAAATTATTCAAAATTGGTGGAAAATGCCAAATGTGAGAAGTCACCCCTTAATTTAACTGCATCCACAAAGCTTCCTTCCTGTACACACAAAAGCCCCTAACTTAGTAGAACCAATGAGTTAGGGGCCCTGTAATAAAAACATTGGAAAAGATAATGTTATTAATATCAATTATAAATAATGTTGTACACAAAACAACACAACAACAAAAAGGAGTTTCAGTTTCTATGGCAACATTTGGTTCAAACGTTTGTGTCACGTGTCAATTAAGTGCTCCCAGTAAATATATTACTAAGGCAAAATGTTACTTTGATGAAGAGTTATTTCCTATGTTTGTGATCATTGATTTAGTTATAAAAGTGTAATGTTCAGCAGAACAAGTGATTTAAATCAACAGTCCTGCCCTGTCCCTTTACAGAAGAAAACAGTGTCATTTTCCTGGGCAATGTACATAGCTGTGAAAGTGAAGCTGTGTATTTAAGACATTGATCAGCTTTCTCAGCCCTGTGCCCTCATGAAGTATCAATACATTGGGAACATAATTTGTATCAGCAGTTGTTTCTTTAATTAAGATCTCTCCTGAATCTTTCCAATTGATTGTGGTCATTAACTTATTGACATGTACTTGCTTCTGCTGAGTAGGGAGCTTCTCTGTATTGCTGTGTTTCATTATACTATATTTGGAGGAAAAAGAGTTTACAGAGCATATGAGAAAAATATCTGCTCACTCTATTCCACTTTACGTCCCAAAAAATGTTAATTGAAATGGTATTTGTCATTCAATGGCTTTCCCAAGGTTCAGCTATGTATTCACATTTCCAGGGCTAGATATCCTTTAATGCATTTAATACGTTAGACTACTGAGTTGCACCATAAATAAGGTTAGCAAATTCATTGTTAATAGGCGTAATATTAATTATTTACTGTTTTTTATCATGAAAATTAATTTATACAAAAATGAAGATATATAAGGTATATAAAATTCAACTTTTAAAATACTTTATTTGGCTAACAAAGCCAAATTTTGAGCTTTCTGGATGGATTATGAGACAGAAAGGAGGGAGAAGGGAGGTGTGAGAGAGAGAAGAAAAAAAAGAGTTTCTCCATATTCTACAAATGTCCAGTATATGCACACCTTGATAATGTAGCTCACCCTTCCTATTATGCTTCAGCCTGAGCATGCGCAGCATGTCAACTGTCTCCCCAACCTACTCTGAATACTGTCGCTCCCTCCACAGTCAACCAGTTTAATTTGTCCCCCTCACCCAACAAAATGCATAATATCATGGTCAACCATTTCCTGGAACATCAAAAAGGCAAATCCAGAATCTTGGTTCTTGTGGTCTGTTAAAATAGTAACAGGAACCCAGGATCCTTCCAAGAGGTGTCTCCTCCAGGGCCAAAATCACAGCTAGTATCTCCCAGTTTCCAACATCATAATTCCATTCAGCGGAAGATAATGTTTTAGTAAAGAAACTGTAAGGGTCTTGTGCTGAGATCAAGCCCTGCAACCCCAATTTTGGAAGTATAAACTTTCAAAACATGTGGTAGATTAATATCTGGATAAATCTCATTTTTTAGATGAAAAAATACATTTATTTTATGAAGTGCATCGCCCAGTCTCAGAAAACCAGCTCCTTTCCTGGTCAGAGCCGCTAATGGTGCTACATTCTTGGAAAAGCCACAAAAAAACCTCTGATAGAAATTAGTAAACCCCAGAAACCTTTGTAAGACTTTCAGAACTTGCGGCTATTGGAGAACAGCTTTGAGTTTCACAGTATCCATTTCAAGCCCTGCAGCTCTAATTGTATATCCAAGAAAAACCACCCTTGGACTGTGTCTGTGAGACCTGAGGTTTTGCAACAGTAGTTTTACATGTCCTCAATGTTTTGAAAGATCAAGGGAATGGATAAAAATATAATGATAATTTATTTTTTTCGGTGAGATGTGCAGTTCGAACTTGCATTGGTTCCTCTGCTTTGGGCGGGGAGGGATCTGGAAGAGAAGAACAAGATGCCAAAGGAATCGAGGATCTCCTCTGCTGATCTCGTGAATCTGACTTTCCCTGAGGCGGAGGTCTATACATGCAACACAATCGATGACGGCTTCAAGATCCGCAGGGAGTTCCTAGTGGCAAGTTCATTCTTTGAACAGTTTGAATTCCAGTTAAAGCCTCATTGTTCCGGTTAACCTCTGCAGTAAGGGTTTTAAAGTCAATGACATACTTATACAGGGAACAGGACTCTTGCTGCAAAGTGAAGAGGTGGGTATGTGTTCTTTCAGGCTGCTCAAACAATTGTCTCACGTCATTCACAAAGTCAGTATAATTAGCTCAGGCTAGGGCTCTATCAGCAAGCAATTTTATGATATACCCCACACTGGCGAGGTTTGAAGAAAAAAGTTGGGGAGTTAATTCAAAGTGTCTTTATAAAACCCCTACAGCTGGCAGGATCTCTACTGTAGCGAGGGGAGAAGACAGAAGGAGAGACTGGGCTGCCATCACAATAGCCTGGGTCCACGTGGGTTCTAGCTAAAATCCTGAGCAAACTGATCCATTTTGTGGACAAGGCTTTCTATATGTGCTTTACAAGGAGACATTGTTTGACCTTCTTGGCCCTTGGTACCATCACCACAAAGATAGTAGTAGAGCCCTAAAGCTAAGATAGTAACCACGGGAACAACGGGACCGGTAAATGAAGTGAGATGAATCTAGAGCCAGGAATCAGGAATGTGAGAAGCTGTACAGGCAACAGTATCTGACTCACATATAAGCCGGCTCGGAACCATAACAGGCCGAACCAGGAAGCACAAAGAAAGTCCAAGAACTAACCATGTCAGATACACCGACTGGGTCAAACAGAATACAATACAGAGGAGACCCCAACAAAGGGCAATGTCAGACTGTAGACTAAAGGTTTAAATACCTTAATTCTGGGTATCATTCAAGATCAGGAAAGGGTGAAACCTGGTATAAGGCCTTGCAGTGGTGTCATTCGCAATGTATGGTGTTCAAATGGACATCCTCCTACATCCTCCTACATGCAACGGGAACAAGAGAGGAAGTGGTGTGAGATTTTATCACTATTCATTAAAAAAATAAAATATTTAGAAAATGTGCCCAAATCTATGATCTGAGATAACTAACTTCAATGAGGTCGTGGTAAGTAGCATCAGTAAAGTAATTGTGAGATCATTTTCATAGCAGGAGTCAATTATACTGGTCCCAGAAATTCTTCATTAAGCCCACCCCCTGATTTTCCCCATATCCATTACTGTACTACATTACTCATATAGCTACATAATTAAAAATAAATAAGGAGATTTATTATCAGGAACACCTGCAAAATATACCTGCAATCTGGCTAGTTTCCTACCCATGTGGTGTTGCCTGAAGCAAAAATTATTATTAAGACTAATATAAAGTAATATATATTTATATATATATATATATATATATATATATATATATATATCAATGGTTGTATAATTTCCTTTCTGTCTGAGCGCAGCAAATTGGCATTAGGTTTTGACATCAAATGCTGGAAAGATTTCATGAGCTTGATAGGACTTAGAATCAGGCATGTTCTTGGAAGATTGGTGGTCAGAGGACAAATCCAATAGAAGGTAATCTGATCATCTCCCATCTAGTTTTCATGCTGTGATGTCTTAAGAATTCTTCATCTTAATTTTAGCCTGTGACAGTGTGATAAGACACTAGAAATTTAGTCATCATAGCTGCTGAAAAAAGATGGGTGAAGGGATTAGGCTGTTCCATAACCTACATATTCGACATGAATTGGCCAGTCGCTATTGTGTTATTAATTCCTCCCAAAAACTACTCTGTACTTTATTAATGATTTTTGCTTCAGGTTGATAATTTAGAAAATGATCAATGTAATCAGAAAGCTGGTCATTACATCTGCTATGTAATAAAGTTGGTTTATTTGTGAGTGTTGTAAAGTAGGATTTAGGAAAAAAAAATATCCCTTAAGTTTAGCGTTTACCTAAAAACACCAGATGAAAGGATATTTTTTTTTAAAAAATAGCATTATGAAACCCATTCAACAATGTATATATGCATCATATATATGTTAAACAAATGGTTAATACTTTTAAGTATATTTTTCTTGTGTAAATTTCTTATTCATCAGATTAATTAGACATCATTTCTCACTTTTTTTAGATAATGACATCTATGTCCTTCAGGCCCGGACTGGCCATCTGGGAGGCCGGGCAAATCGGCTGGATATTACCTGAAGCAAGGAAGGCATGCTATATGTTTTTATCATGCAGAAAGTGACTATAATTACTATTTTCTTTTAAATAGACCAACCTGGTATCATAGAAACATACAAAGATCTCTGACATTGAGTTCATAGTCAAGGTCATATCAGCTGCTCATTCTCTTCTTTAAGCAGCGTAATACCTAAGCAGATAATGTTTCCTGCACAAAGTGCCTGCGATATGTTGACACATATTGTGACTCATTTCATGCATAGTAAGTTCTTCTAAATTTACAACAAGGTGTAAATTATATTTTATGTTCAGAATTCCAGCTTTCGATTGGGATTAATGTACTGCTATAATCATTGGGCGTGTTTACTCTTATTTTTTTTGGGTGCTGTCTAGTCTTTACTTAGTAAAATATTGATAATGCTGTGATTTGCAATGATTTTCTGTCTTTGCTGATATTCTCGGTCTGTAGTCAGTTCACATTTCTCTAAGATTTGCACACATTCAAAGTCAGATGAAATTAGGCCAGCGCTGTCTCAATGAAGCCTGCAGTGGCAGAGATGTCCCCAGCTACTTGAATGTGTAGTTACAATTTACCTCATTGCTTTGTCCACTATAAATTTTTCATTAGGTCACTAACGCAGCCAAGTACACATTTTCCAATTAAGAATTCTTCAGACAGTAGTCATAGCTTTCAATTAGCTTAAAGGAAAAACATTTTTCATTAATAATATTTTTGGTTGTGCTATGCAAATGTGTTTTGTTCGAATGGCACATAAAATCATGGATTTTATTGAGCAATAAACAGTTGTGACAAGCTTAATGTGGTGTGGAATGGAAGCATTTTGGTTCCATTCACTTGTTATAAACATGATACTGTAAATAAGATGCAGCAAGAGGATGATGGAAGCTATGATGCATTTTATCTGTGTTGTCCTTCAACATATATATATATATATACTATATATATATATATATATATATAATATATACATATATACATAGTTTATGCAATATACAGTGTACCGTATTTGCTAGATTATAAACTGCGGGTAATTATCTTCTCTGGCAGCTGGCGAACGTCTGCGCGATGGAGGCAGCCACCCCCTGCTGCTGTTGGCACTTCCGCCGGGGCTTCTATGACGGAGCACCGATGTCACATGACCTTCTGGTGCTCGGTCATAGAAGCCCCCACTAGACACCAGGGAGTCAGAAGCACTGGTAAATCGAGGGGGGTATTATATGGGGGCATAAGGAGTGCCCCATGATATGCCTTTTAACCCCTTTTATGCCACTCTACCTCCAGAAATGCCTTTTAACCCTATATGCCACCTCCTTCCAGAATGCCTTTTAACTAACACCTGTCCATGATATGCCTTTTTAACCCCCTATATGCCACTCTGCCTCCAGAAATGCCTTATACCCCCCTATATGCCACACTGTCCCATGATATGCCTTTTAACCCCTATATGCCACAGTGATTCTCTCTCATTATTCAACATTTGCATGAATGCATAAAATTGCCAAAGTTTATTAAATATAAAGTTTGTAGCAATCCGAATGCCAAAGTTCAATTTACCTATAGTACATAATTAGTGTACAATACTGAGATCAAAACTTAATTTGTTAAGTTAGAATGTTGAAAACCTATAAGCCATACACCAATAAGGGTGCTGCTCTGCCAACTAGAGATGTAACAGTATATTATCTTTGCATTATGTTCATGTATCTTGCAAGATTTAATTTGAAACTTAATAGAACTGTTCGTTTCATGCAATACTAGGCTTGAGTATTGAGTATATAATGCAAAGAAAGAGTCTGTACATAAAGAAAATAGACAATAATATGTTTCCTTCCTTACAATCTTGAAAAGTAAGGGTATTCAAGCTTTTTCAACTTCAAAGACAGTTGTGTCTCTAAGTTTCACCTTGATTGATGATAGTGAAAGCTTTGTGATCATGTTATATTTGTGACATTCTTGTGATGCCATGCTTGAAAAAAAAAATGAAAAAAGTGTGTCAATGTGTGAATAAACTTTTTTTTCCTTCATTTTGATTTCAAGGTGGGAAATGTTTTAATACAACATAAACATGTCACCATCGTGAAAAACAGTCAAACAAAAGCAGTCAGTCATAGGATAGTGTTATCGAGATGCAGCAGCATTTAAATTACATTGCTCTTCAACTCTTGGAGAAGTCTATAGAGAAATCTTGATTTTGAAACAAAACAAAAATCTGTCAACAGAGAGATCTTTGAAGACAACAGGCTATGAAAGCATAATGCTATGTATGTTTGCATTCTGTTCAGCTTTTCTTATATATTGAATGTACACTTGTGTGCTATTAATCCAGGTAAAAGCACATTCCCATTTAAGTTACCATACATTACCATAATAGCTGTTATGTGCAAAGTAGTTGCTTTATTTTTCATTCTTATTTCATAGCATTGTCCCCAAACCCCATCAATATTCAGACTAGCACTCAAAAATGAAACGATAAATTTCAATTTAGAGAAAATAAGACCTCATTCAGACCCAAGTCTTAAATAATACATTGCCATTGGCCGCATTAAGTTTGCATTGCTAATGTTATTTTATGCATTTGACAATAGATGTTCCACTCCGCTCTTTAGCAGAGAGCAAATGCAAGTTTGCTTAAAATGTACGAATTTATTAAAGCTGTCAGTCAACACTGACACAAGAGTTAAATGATTTCCTAAGATATTTTAGACAGTTCGCAAACCTCCCTGGTATTTTTGTTTCCTGCTGCTAAGAATTATTAGTAGAAACAAAGACATCTTCTGGATATTGCTGGTTAGGTCGTGTCACATTTCGAACATACAGAAGTTAAAGAATATGACACAGTGCAGCTCCTTTAGTATGTGTAAATCGAGTATTACTGTTACTAATTGTAGCTGTTAGTCATTCTCACAGAAGATTGGTCATTTTTCACAAATGTTTCGTAGCCGGCATCAACATTTATATATGTTATGTGTCATAATTCATTGTTAAGTTCAGATTCAGTAAGAACTAGCTTCTGAAATAGCAAAGGATCATAGATAGGAGAGCAGGTAGTAAAACAAGAAATACATTCTAAAGTTACTCTTTATTTGATTTTCTGTGTCAAACATTACATACATATTCTTTACACCTATAGGACTATAGCAGAAGCTCTTTTTATGTATACATAATAGCCAACGGTCCCTCTAATTTTTCCGATTACAAAAGTATATGCACACTGAAGTTGCGGGTAGAGATTAAATAAATTCCCCAATAAACATAGCATTGCAGGTATAGAGTAACTAAATAACACATAACCCCAATCTTACAGGTATAGATCAACTGAAAAATTACATGCAAACTCAGCATTGAAGGTATAGATCAGATAAATAATGCATGGAAACCCTAAATTACAGGGATAGATCATACATCACACACACCCCAAAGGGCAGCCATGGCATCCAGACTGCACACACAGAATTTACCTCCGCACCCAGATCGCAGCCATTTTGTTTGTGGTGGGCCACAGCTTTTGTATTCTTTACAGTAGAAAGTATTGTACCTTTAATTTAGGAAATTGTTCATTCTGTTTGGTCTTTTTGCTTCTTCATCCTGCAGCTTCATGTACCTCCCTATCTACTACAGATCTTCACCTACAGCTGTTAGCAGGAAGAAGGTCCTGGGTGGTTGAAGAGATAAAGGTCCCCGACAAGGGATCTAGATGGAAATGATAAGAGCCAAAGAAGGATAATCTTTTCTTGCTTTCAGGAGTAACTTAACTATCTTCATGCTTAAATAAAGTACACTCTTAATATTCAGTATGTACGTTTCAAAAGCAGAGAGAACTTGAATGCATTCATGGGGAACATGGTTTCTTTCAGTACAAATTTGTGGGATGGGTATCATACATGATTTCTCTTTAATGGCTTTGACATTGATATGGGAATGGGGAAAGATGAAATAGGGAAAATTAGGATATCAGTTGTTCTTTCAAATAATTACATGAATTGTCACCTAATTCTGCTATTAAACAACAGGTGTGAAGAAGATAAGCATGTATGGGTTCCGTGCAAGAAAAAAATCTTGGATCTGGTATATATTTGGTTTATTTTGTAAAGTAGTTTATTTATTTGTTTAAAGATAAAATTAATTTTCCTGAAGCATAAAATAGGATTCATCAGAATTACGCTTATCAGAGGTGTTTTGAAAAACTGCTATATACAACTGTAAATTAGATGAGGGGCTCTCCGATTACTTTTTTTCCCCTGAGTCACAACCATGGCCACGTTCAAGTAATTGTCACAGTGACCATAATCATGTTCTGTTAGATGCACATACATACGTTTATGCACACAAATATATAAGTTTTGATGTGCGCATACTCTCACACTGTTCCTTTTGTTACACACTGCACTGTGTGCGAAGCCAACAGGGGTCTGAGGTCATGTGTGATAGACACATGTGCAAAAGTGTCATGCATGCTGTGTGGCACATCTAGTGACAGGACACATGCTTTTCATTTCTGGAATCTGTATAGTCCATGAATGAGACTGTGTATGGCATGGTACAGCTCAAACTGGGCCATATATGTGACCATACTTGTGACAATACCCACTAATTCCTATCACATTGCACTGTAATTCATATTAATGTATGCTGTGATGGCCAGTGTGTAATTTGTCTGCAGAATGGTAGTAAAAATACTATACACAATTTCTCGGAATCGGCGCGCCTATGAATGGGTCTCATTCCCCTTTTTTTTTTAGAAAGTATGAAATAAGGTCTTTAAAAGGGAAAATATTTCCTATACATGTTTGTAGCACATCATTTGACATACAAGATGACTTTTAGTCATAATAAAGAAAAAAAAGGCGGCATTCTCTTTTCAAACTCAATGCTATGTCACCAATATGTTTTGTGACTCATAACATATTATTGACGGTGGTCATTGTGGAACAAATAGCTGTGCAGCTTGGAATAAATAGCAAAATTTAGCCATGACTGTCAAGCTTTACAGGAAGCTGGGTATCTGGAGTACTGTCACTTAGTTCAAATTTTAACACATTAGAGAACCCCCTATTCTCTCTATACAGAGGTCTCTCTGGTCTATTATAGTTTAACATGGGCAAGTATAATATTCCTTAAAAAATACTAGGAAACACGAAGCTGCCCCACTGCCCCGCTTTTGCTGTAAAATTTATGGAGGTCTGTAATGTGCTATTAATTCAAATTGTAAGGTTTTATATGAATTTGGTTAATATACTAATACAAAAGATGGCAAAACAAAATGAGTCCACAACAAGGGATGGCGGTGAAAGGATTAACTGATTGTTAAAAGGCTTGTATGTGTATAATACATTTGCGTGTTCATGCCTTGGAAATATGAACTGCATATTATATTTTATATTGATATAAAAGAGAAATATCCCCAAAGTTACTGGTTTATTTTGTATTCATTCTGTTTTTCTATCTGTCATTTTAGGATAATACAAATATGCTTTCCTTTATATCGTTCACAGAAATATCAAAATCTTACCATTCTTATGTGTTTATGATAAATAAATAAACTTCATTTGGTCCAAGAACAAAAACGTAACCTCCTTTTGACTATTTGATGAAAATAAACCCTGCCAGGAAATTGGTGCAAGTAACATAGCATAATAATCATATACAGAGAGAAATTAAACAAAAGATCCTTTCATGCTGTATCACTATAAATATTATACATAATAATACAAATAAATCCACAAAGATAGATGCAGTATTAATTTAGTATTTTTTCATCTTCGCATCTTGTGCCTTATCATGTTATTACTGATTGAAAGATATCAATATAGGAGTTTCCAATTCCTTTTGACTTCCTTTTTACTGTTATAAGAACAAAGAGAAATTACTTTGATTTTTCTTTTCTTCCTAATGACTAATGTGACATCTAGTACGACATCAAATGTATAACTATGCTTTGTTTCTCATTTTGATTAAGCACTGAAATATATATATATATACTGCATATATATATATATATATATATATATATACGGTGTATTTTAACACATTAGAGAATCCCCTAAAATATATATATATTTGGTCCATATTTTCAAAATGTAAAATATATAAAAGAATAAAATGCATAAAAGTATGGTAGGATTCTCTCTACCACAAAACCAGGGCAATTAGACCCCCCCACACACTGCAGAGCTGCTGAATGGCCCATTTATAAGGGTGCTCTCTAATCTTCTCAACTGGCCCATTTACACAGTGTTGAGCTGGCACAGCCTCCATAGGAGGTATTAAAATGTGGTGTGCGAGTAGAGGACATGCAAATTGAGAAATATATGTTTTCATATAAATGTTTCTAATATTACATTTGTCATTCTGCAAATCTCTCTTCAATAGGTTAGTACAGATTACTGAAACATAGGAATGTTTGCTATGACTCCAAATGATATATTCTCCCAAATAACTAAAATAATTTGAAGCAATACTAAATATTACTTTTTCCAAGACCAATTCAAATCTAGTACTTTGCCCACAGCACTTTAAAAGTTAAATCTCTGTATTTCAATGCATTACCTGTGATTCTGATAAGTGGAACAGCCTCCCATAAGATGTGGTAGAGGCTAATACTGTGGGGAATTTAATGGTGCATGGGATAGGCATGAAGCTATCCTGAATCTAGGATAAGACCAGAGACTGATTAAAAAATGGGCAGAATAGGTAGGCTAAATGGTTCTTATCTGTTGTTAAATTCCATGTTTCTATGTTTCTGATCAGTTTCAATTGTTTAATATTCTAGAACAGTATTTAATTCTTATATTTTAATAATGCCTATGTGACATAAGTACAAAAGGAACAGCAACTCATATGTGGCTGAGCGTAGCAATCACCCTCTGGTACTTAAAAACATCTACAAGTGAATTCACATCCATGAACATCAAATGTCATCACAGGATTGTATGCATGGTAGCTGTGAATACAACAAGACAGGTTAATTTTGCTATTAATCAATGAATTGCAATTATTACGTCCTTTTAACTGTATGAAGCTTACAGTTCTGTCATTCCATGCCTCCACCGTTATTTGTTTGTTGCTTGCGATACTCACATCCTAGCCTTTCAAGCTCGGAAGCTGTGCAGACAGATTTTGCCTGCAAACTTTCCTGAGGCAATAAACTGACTCGTACAACATGCTCACAGCATTGCAGACATCGCTGAAGGACATGCACTATAAACACGATTTTATTTGCGTAGCTTTAGCATATATTTTGCCCTTTTAGCTACAAAGCAATGGATGCTGTATATTCAAGCTTTAACATAAGATATAATGAAATATAAAGTGTTTTACATTTCGGTTGGACTCCACTGTGAATATGAATGCATAAGTACTTTTTTAAAATGGCATATATAACATTGGAAAACACATTTGTTATGTGCATAACTTTACCTGTTGTATACTTCACACAACAATTTTAGTAGGAAGATTGTTCTTGTTTTGTATATTGTGCAAAGTCTTACTGTTAGAAGAGACTCTGCATGGACCCCCATGGTGGTTGTAGGCCTGTTTGTCCATGTGTACATGCACATTTCCTTCAATTTAATATTTTTGATTCACAAAAGTCCATTGCTACATATCAGTCTCTGTATCTACATCAATTATGCACCTTCTACTTAGACTGAGTTAATTGCTCTTTGGGTAGAGCAGAGGGAGATCTATATGTAGGTCAGTTTTTGAAGTCATATGCAGTCATATCAAATGAGGCTGAGAATCAGGTGAGACAATCCAATACAACAATGATAGGGTTGGCAAGGCTAGCAAACGGGCATATAAGTGTTAATGGAGAGGGGCGATATACGGCTAGGTGTGTAGGATTTGGTGTGTTTGGTGTGTTTATGTGCATTAATAGTCCAGTCACCTAGTATAGGATTCTGGCATGTGACAGATTTCTTACAGAATTCACATACACCTACAGTGTTAACATAGATGCTACTCACAGAGTACCAAATCACATCACATCACAATCACATAAGTACCAAAAGAGTACGTATAAGGTGTTTGAGTAGGATGGGAAAACCTTGCATCTCTTACCAAAGGCCGTGCAGATTGTACCATATGGGTGCAATTCTTCAAAAATGTACAAATCATCTAGATGACACGTGAGAATATAGACGTACAAGGCACTGGTTGAAATGCTACTTTGGAGGTATATTGTCCTTGGCCAACATGTTTGTCTTCATTACAAACACATTAAGATCTTGCAAAGGCTTAGCTTTAGGAATTTATATCTTATGCTTTGCTATGTAGGTATGAGCCCCTATAAATGCACCAATGACAAGAAATGCTATTCTTAATAATTAAAACCAACACATTAGAGCAAATGAATGTCACAGAAAAACATAGTCCGCTTTTGCCAACCACATCTTCTATCTTCTCTCTTTTATCTTCTTCTTTATCTTCGTGCACACCTCTGTGGATAGAACCTGGCATGAATTTCCAACAAAATGGCGGTGCTTCTGGTGATGCCCACTTGTCTGATCCTCCAATAAAAGAGAGAAGATGAAAGAGAAAAGACAGAAGATGAAGAAGAAGAAGATGCGGAAGCAGAAGTTGAAGCAGAGAATGTATGGAAACATTTAGACAGCGTGAGAGAATGAGCGAGAATAAGAGTGTGAGAGAGTGTGAGTTAAAGGGTCTGGAAATTTGGGACAAATAGTCAGAGCTTTTTGCTTCATTTTCATCTGCTTCATGTGGGGTCTGGCCTAATCTTCATGGCTTTGTATGAATCACTGAATTTGCCAAAATCCAGTTAATTTGCAATTTGCATGAATCCAAATACACAAGTCTAATATATAGTACATATATTGATATTTTCTTGGGAAAGATTATGTTTTTTCTAAGAGTCATTTCAAAAGATATCGTGTAAGGTCATATAATTACAAAGTTTTCTCAATCACTTAAAAAAAAGAAATGAAATATCCATTAATAAGTAAATAATGTGTTTTAATAATTGAGTCAAATAGATCCCTTAATTTAGAAAAAAGAGGTGACTAGAGCTGAATATGGGAACAACACAGGCCAGCTGTTTGGTCTGGCAATGGGCTTTGTGTGCTTGTACGATATATCCAGAGCGACCTTTTAGATTCCATGTACATAGTAACAATTAAAAGTACACAATGACTTGACAATGTTCTCTGTGACAGACTGCAGGTTGGCTGCTTCCCATAACAGCCTCCCAGGCAGACACAAACAAAGAGCCAAAGCCCATCTGTACAACACTCTGAATGCCTCATGTTCCAAAGAGTGTTCTTTGTTTCTCCAACCGCCCCAGGAAGCTTCTTCAACAAACAAAACTCAGAGGTCCAGAGGAGCCGAGTCATGGCATTAATATGATAATGAATTCTGGATTAAAATGACAGACGTTACAAAGAAATAGATTCTTTTGATATCAAGTTGTTGGTTTGATTAAATGGGATTTGTTTGGCTTAATATTGATTGTGAGAGAACATTTATCACAAGTGTACATACTTTACACCGCATTCTTTACATATTCCACCGCTGTCCTACAAGGAAAGATTAGGGCTATCTGGCAGATTGAAACCTAATAATATTCTGCTGCTCCACCTGTAACAAATTGATGTATTCCAATTCCAAATAAGCATATGATCCCTGAGCTTCATTTCTATGACTGTTTGAAATCTCTCTGACAGATAAGTCATCATTCTAGTTAAGCTTGTTGCTCCTCATTTCAATTTCAAAAGCTTCTAATTACAACAATGCATCTACTGAGGATGACGTTTCCGATATATTATTTTCCAACCAAAAAGTAAAAAAAAAGAAATAAAAAAAAAAACATAGCCATGTTGCAAATTCAAATACATATATTGTCCAGGTATAGCAAATGGAAATGATCATAAAGCGATAGTTTGTTGTACTTAACAGCAATATTTATTATTATTTAACTGGCAGCAGAATAAAATACCACAATCTGCCATTTCAACATTAAGATAAGCTTGGCCATTCTTTAGACTAATCCATCCCTGATAAGTGGAGAAATATTTTAGTGGTCGTTGGTGTGATTAAATATTAATGTATTTTTCAGGTTCACAAGACCATAGATAACGTATGAGCTTGTGTTGTTGTGTATCAGTGTTTAGTTCAAATTATCATAGCAGGCTTGCATGGTATGTGGCAGCTGGATACATACAGTAAATCAGTCCATTTGCAATAGATGCTGCTGGCTATCTAGAGGGGATTATACATCCCATGTTGCTACTTTTCCTAAATAAATATGCTGCAAAGTCAAATCTAACTAAATAGTTCACATCATTATTAAATTATATCATTTTATATTTATTTTATTTGGTTTATAATGATTAATTATTATTGTTATTCTTATTATTTAATATTGCTAATGTGTGGCTAATATAAGAAAATGGATCTTAATACGTAGCATGATTATGGAAGAAAATTTGGATGAATATATATGCATTATTGTTTGCATCCAATTGTTCATAACAAAATACAAAACTAATATCTTACACATTTTGAATTACATTTTAGATTACGTTTTAAGAAACGGGAGAAACTTACACATGATGAGTGAGCAGGAAGCCAGCGATGCCAATAAACAGCCTGATCTCATTTTGTCACTTTTTTTGTCACCTTTTTTGAGGATATACCTGTACATGCTAAAGGGTGTTAATGGTTAATCCTGTTTTGCAGCTGTGCTATATAAACTCAAATGTGTGGTGCCCAAGACGCTGTGGAATATCTAGAACATTTCATTATGACCTTTTAGAATTCTGACTTTTTTTTACCAGAAGACGTATACCAATATAATTAAAAAATATATATTAGGAGATGACTAAGCAGCCATGGCAGTTTAAGGCCAGCGGCCGCCAAATTACTCAAGCGAGATCACTAACTGGATAAGCATGGCGGCACATTACACGTTTATACTCTCAGCCACACATATCCAGCTAGCGACCTCACAATTCAAAACCTGATCTGCCACTGGAGCAGCGATAAGGTAAGTATGTGACTCTATTAGGCCGATCAGCCATTTTCCTGGTGTGCCAGATGGCCAGTCTGGACCCATTCCTATTTATTGAACATGACCAATATATTATATATTAGTAACTTAGAACTTACAAAAAAGTACATACCTAAACATATTTCACGATAAGGTTATATCAAATGTTATCATATGCCTGTTAAAGCTGGGTTAGCTATTTCTTATTCATAAGAAATGATGAGTTATACAGTAAGTATACATTCTTAGAAATTATGATCCACTTCATTTATATGTAAGTGAGTGCAAAAAAAAAGAATATTTTGGGATTTACTGAATGCATATCTAAATGCTCTCTGTCTTTAATAACTGGTATAAACACAATGATTTCTCAGGAATTGTTTAATGAATATTAGCTTTGAATAAAAAATGTAAATAATAAAGAAATTTGTGTGTCCCAGCTGATCCACAGATGAAAAGCATGGCTTATTGCATTCTCCTGTTTGACTACAGAAGTAAGTTTGAAATAAGTAAGGGCAGAGGACCCTGGCTAAGAGTAGCCCATTATGGTTGCACCAGACATATGTCTTTAATCGCAGCTATATAAACATAATAAAAGACTGATGTTGTGACTGATGGAAAAAATAATTACCCTAGGGGGATTAAGCGATTCATATAACACATTTCTAACTGCAATCCAAGTGTGTTTAGGTAAAAATTAGAACACTTAACAAGGAGTTTGATAGGGTGTTAACAATCCTTAACTTCACCTTGAGCTGTTAGCCAACAAAGTAGTCATTAATAATATAATAGCATTTGGGGCATTACTATTGCTAATTACAAATGTGATACTCTAAACTTTTGACTTATGTACTTAATTTCATCTGCATATGTTTACGGCAAATATATACTTTGGTAAGATAATGATAATTTACCAGCAGCTCTAGCATTAAACATAATTTACCAAGTTACAGTACCAACATTGAAAGTTCTGATTTAAAAGAAGTCAAAATAATGTACCAAACCAAACTGTACCAGCTCCTCCTCTCTACTTTCCTTTTTCCACTCCAAGTTTCTTGGCTTGCATATATCTGGATGTCTAACTTTCTTGATTACAGATTTTTACTTGATCCTATTCAATTAGGATTCTGCTCTTATTCCACCATCTAAATTGGAGCTTCTTCCCTCCCTCTAACATACCTTTGAGATTCTCCCTCAATGGTTATGGTGCAGCCATCATCCCTATCCCACATGCTTTTTGCTTTGGTGTTACCATTGACTACAGTTTCTCATTTACCCCTTGTCAGGGTTCATCCAGGCTGCGGAGCTGCATATCTCTGTTTTTCCCTGCCTTGCCTCAGTTCCCATGTTTTGCTTCGATCCATTCCTGGATTTCCTTTTGCTCTGTTCTGATCTCCCATTCCTAGCTTCTGCTTCAGCTCTGTTTCCTTTATAAGGTGTGCCCCTCCCGTTTGTTCTGTTTGTCTGAGTCTGCAGTCTAAAGGTATGTTTCAGTGCTATGTGTTTGGTTTACATGTTTGGTTTGTTTCGTACCACTGTCAGCAGGGATTAGCGTTAGGACCCACCGTCATTGGAGTACTTTGGCGTAGTGGTGGGCTAAGCATACTATGGCCATAAGATGTGACGGAATCTCCAATTGTTATCGTTTAGTCCTAGGCTAGTTCCTGTATTCATGTTTGTCTGTCTCTTATGTACCTTTGCCCTTCTTCCCTGTATCATCTGAGGATTCTGGTTTCTCTCTCCTCTCCCCATGTCCCAGTTAATATGTCCTATCCTTGCTTAAAGGAGAAGCGTCCGAGCATTCCGGCTCCTCACTCCTTCCCCTGTGTTCCTTGCCTTGTTCCCTGTCCTGTGTTGGGCCCTGTATCATGTATGTCTTGTATGGTTATATTCTTTGCTCGGTCTCCCTGTTCCTTGCTCTGTCCGCCTTGCTTGCTGCATTTCTGTTTATTCTCTGCTTAGCTTCCATACTCCCTGCCTGCAGCATCCCGCACGAGTCCTGTGTGATGTCTCGTGCCTGTTCCAGGGTGCCTGCAGGATATCTTCAAGTTTTGCTCGTTTTGTCAGACTCCACTCCTGCGCGATAACTCCATCTTTGGACTCACTGGGTCGTTACGGTCGTCCGTATGGACCCAGGTTCCTGACACCCCTTATATTCAGTTTGCTTGCAAAAGTTGATGCCTACTCATAATAATTTCCATATGTTACCCATATTCCTATACCTGTTAGCTCACATCTTGACTATTGCAACTCAGTCTTAGCTGGTCTCCCTCATGCCCATCTTGGGTAATTACAATCCAGAATGAATGCTGCTGCCAGGCTTATTAATCTTTTCACTGGTTGCCTTCAAAATGAATTTTAACTTTCTGATCCTAACCTATGCTCACTTATTTCCTAATTTACACCTGCCTAGTCCTTCCGCCCACCTGATGATCTCCACCTGTCCTCTGCTCAAATCTGTACCTCTCATGCTCATATACAACACTTCTCAAGAGCTACCATTATCCAATGTTCTTTGTTGGCTAATCAGAGTTTCTCCTCGTCTTCAAAAATCCCACCACTCTAGGGAACTGACATGTTATCTCCTTAGAGTTAAGAAC
The DNA here is from genome assembly GCA_009364415.1 of Spea multiplicata. Taxonomy (NCBI): domain Eukaryota; kingdom Metazoa; phylum Chordata; class Amphibia; order Anura; family Pelobatidae; genus Spea; species Spea multiplicata. Next base: position 12,657,278 of record VKOC01000006.1, on the reverse strand, counting down.
GTTTCATTCCAGCATCATTGCTGTGTCGATATCTAGTCTAGTCGAGAAGGTTCTGGAGACCTCTGTGAGACCACTATGAAATATATCCCCACCTCTTTCTAGATTGGAAGCTCCTTTGTAAATCCAATATGTTATGTGATTATGCACTAATTGTTATGTCCTGTTTACTTATCTACAGTGCTGCTGAATATGAAAGTGACCCAGCTGCCAAGAGACAGAACCTGCAGCAAGTTATACCATTTTTTAACAAGCTCAAAAGAGGGGATATTAACTACTAGACAGTTTGAGAGCAATGAGTGATCATCACTGCAAAAGCAGTGAGTGAAGACCACTCTGTCAGCTTCATGGTTCATCTGGCTCAGTGCGAATGTTATGCCCATCAGCTGTGAGGCAGACAGCTACAGAAAATGAGGTGTATCTCAGTAGACACAAAACATAACTTTTCTCAAAATTCCAAGAGGAAATGAAAAAATAACTTTGGCTTCTATTAGAGAAGCTGGATTTATTTAAAGGGTCTCCTGAGTCTAAACTAACAGAATGTGAAGCATATTCCTACCAACTGTTTGCATTTCATGTTATTTTATTACTTGTAAGGAGAGCAAAGAGGGGTATGTAACTGTATTGTATCTAGACCTTCCAAAAAATATACAAATCAAAGTGGTAGGCCACTTCAAATGGGGTTATTTTTTAATTTCATATTTGTGATCAATCAGTGTTATAATTTTGCATGTATTGTTAATTGAGCATGGGCAAAGGTGAGTGAATACGTGCTGGTACCAATGAGTATATGTAATAGGAGACCCGAGTCACTCTGTTAAGGGCATTTTTGATGTTGAGACAATGTGCTGTTGTCTTAACTTCATTTCCCTGTTAGAAATTTTCCAACGATTAACATTTTAGGGGTTTTAATGTAAGGGGAATGTGTCAATGAGGATAAGGAACGACTTTATCTGTGTTGTTTTGGGTGTTGTGACTATGAAGTGATGCAATTCAAGGTGTACTGATCAGTAATAGCATTGTCTAATTTTTCTGCAAAGGTTGATACCGTTTTTATGTTTTAACCCCTTAATGACAAAGCCCGTACATGTACTGGCTCAAAATGCATTGTTTTCAATGGGTTTTGGGACCGCCCATTGTCCTTAAGGGGTTAATATAACAAATTGAGCCCGATGTTACCACTGTGCTACCATACAACACATTCTTTAAATATCTCCAAAATGCATGCATGAATTTCTGTCGCTGCACAGCCCTGTATCACTTAAAGTTTTATAGGGGATTTAGAGGGCCTGTTTTACACTCTGTGCTCGAGTCATTGAGGCATAATAAAACATATACAAGATGAGAATGAAGGCAAAGCATTCAAGAGGTACAGACTGCCAGAGCACAGAGAGATAAAGTATCAGATAAAAATACACAAAAGTACACAGACATATAGAAATCCTTGAAGGTCAAAAGGACTTGCTGATTCTGGGAAAGAAGACACTGGTTTGTCAAAGTTGAGAATAGCAATTGTTTCAAGAAAAAAAGATCAATAGCTTTTCATTAAAAACTAAAGCATACATGAAATTGTAAGTTAAAACATAGTACAATTCATGATAATTACTGGATTTAGATTAAAAATGTAATGTTCATAGTCATCATTACAGGAAAAGAAAACTTTTTTACTACCACCTTACCAAATGCTGATACCCTTTCTGAAGTTCATATGGAGTGGATTATCCATTTAAAGGTATAATAAAATTAAATCAGTGGGATCTGTACACCAGGTCACTATTAACGAAAAAGTGTGTTGACAAAGGACTTAATCGTTGCTGCAAAAAAGAGGCTCCAGCTTGTATAAGCCTAACGAAGACAGGCGGTCATGAAGGTGCCCTTCTTGTATTATCTGCTTCATATATTTGGTATTTTCTCTTAATGTGCTGCATTAGCACCAAATCTGTTTCATCCCAAAACAAATGGAGCAGATGTCCATTCACCAGGAAGGTTTAAGGACCATAAAACTGCCTTCTAGGCACATATAAGAAATTATCACTTCCTTCACCATTTTTTCAAGCCTCAACCTTGAGCAAGTCAGTCTAACTTTATTTGACCACAAAGCATGGAAACATATCATACTAATCTTATAATCTCTATGAATGAGTTGGATGATATATTTTGCTTTGTTTTTATAAATAAATGCACTATGTAGTTACTGGATGTCTGCAGGTTCCTTGGTTCCTTGATAACTTGCATACACTGGTCATGGTCATGGTCACTTTATCTGCACTCAAAATATTTATAAACTTGTTAGGTTAGTGTTTCCTATTTGTTTTGTCTGATCATATTATGACATTTTGTCCAAGCTTCATGACTAGTACCCTCATGCACACAGATGCCTCATTGCAGGTGGATCTCAATGTATGACTAATTGTGAGAGTTTAAATGGTAAAACGTACATGAAGACGAAGACACACAACACGAAGAATCTTCGTCTTCGTCTACTAATCTCCCTGGTCCCTTCCCCATCTAGCCTACCTTATCTCGGCAGCATGGCAGGGGTTGACAGAAGCGAAAATCCGTAGGTTCGGCGTCAGGGGTTAAGGGGTCTCCCCTGGCAGCGACCAATAGGCTCACTTGCACGGCCTTTTTAACTTCTGATGGGGAACCTATGGATTTCTGCTCCCGTTAACCCGTGCGATGATGTGGAGATAACGGTAGCGGAAATCCGTAGGTTCCCCGTCAGGGATTAACTTGGCCGGCAGAGACCAATGGTTTCCCTGCTATAACAGTTAAAGGTCTGTACAAGCGACTCTAGTGGTCGTTTGTACAGACTTTTAACTGTTGTAGCAGGGAGACCAGTGGTCTCTTCGGGCCAAGTTGGTGGGAAAGGATTTTAAAAGTCTTTACGAGCGACCCTATTGGTCGCCAACAGGGGCGCGTCTGCCATCAACCAATGAAGTACAGGTGTACTTCATTGGAATACGGAATGCAGGCGAATACGGAAGAAAACAACTAAAATGAAGAATGCACGTGAATATTCGCCCAAATACGAAGTTTTTTTTTCTCTGAAGACGAACACGAAGACACCACCGGGGCCCAAGTCTAGTATTGAGCGTGTTTTGGCAAAATGTTATACAGTGGGCTGAAATGTACTTGTTCTTCTCTGGAAGAGCACTTGGAAGACTCAGATACTTTTTAAACATCACTCATATGTTTGATGTACTTTGTTCTATATAAAATGTATGAATAATAATATGTATATATATATATATATATATATACTGGTCTCTGTGGCTGTTGTAAGTCAATATATTACCTAATACAAGCTAGCTTCAGGCCTTTACAAGCAGCTAACAAAATAGGGCATTTCTTTGTCAAATAGTATTTTATGTAAATATAGTACATTTGTTTCAAATCAAACTGGATGCATTTATGAGTGCAGCTTAACATTACCTAACATTATGCTTCATGTTTTACTTGCCACCAGTGAAACTGTGTAATTGGGTTTTCTTCGACCAAGTGACTAAGTGCCAGACATTGTGCAGTGTGATGCCAAGGAGAGTGTGTCACTAGGAAATTCCTATAAAAAATAAAACAAGTTCTAGTTTAATTTAAAAACAAAAAGCTATAGTTTGTTGGTTATATTCACATTAAAATTTTATGCAGTAAAGTGCATATATAAAACTGCCAATTTTTTCTTTTACAATTCATTATGCGCTTGCATCGTACCACTTGGCTGATTAAGATGTACAATAGAAAGAATTCTAACTTTATACCTCTTTTTCAAAGCTAACATTTGTGGCTTACTGTATATTTGCTACATTAGATAGATGCAATAAGGGGAACTTAATCGCTACTGACCCCTACGGCATTTTTTCAATAAAATCTACAACTAAGTAGCCAATTATTGTCTATTATCCAAGTGCGGGAGTTGTTTTCCTCAAATAAGTAGCTGTTGCTGGCACAAAATCTAATTTAAACTGGTATGTTCACTTGCGTTTAGTATTCACAATGACATAATTAATAAAGTATTGTATATATTGCTGGAAATTTGCCCTGAATTGCTAGTTAAATTGCATTGACTACGGGCCAAATTAAAAATGTAGTAGATAACAGCTTTTAAACACAGCATAGTAAAATATAACTGGTATGGGAAGTGGTATTGGTCTCTTATAAGAAAGGATGCATTTTAAACAGTCATTTAAAAAAAGTGTTGTTAAAATGATCTTATAATAATTGGAACAATGTCACTTCAGGTCTTTGGTATGCGAGTTACTAATATTATTGTCCTCACAGAAAAAGTAAAATCCAATGTGGCCTCCAGTACTCCTGGATCTTTATCTTCATTATTTTTAGGATAAATAAAAACTTTTTTTGTTAGCTGCTTCAATGTATTATAAGAGGCGGTTATAAGCAGTGGAGGATATTGAAATTCGGATTGTTCATTTCTTTTCTCTTTCAGTGCAGATGCTTCCCCTGCAATGCTTTTTGCCATCCCGGATGTCAAGCGGAAGTTCAGGGATCAACCAACTCCTTGTGTGCCCATGCATCGTGAACATAAGGCAATGGTGCAGAAAGATAATGAAAAAAAATATACTTATAGTGAAAGATCGTTGAAAACAAGGTATTTATTGAAAGATAAATTAAGCTTCAAGCATAAAACAGCTGAACAGCTGAAGAGTGTAACAGCAAAATGGTTGACATTACCCTAACGTTGGTCTAGCATGTTTCGCACCAGTTTAAGAAACCTAAAGGAAAGAAACATTTATACATCAAAAATCTCAGGTGAGACTGCTTCAGTTATAATAACATTTTAACAACACTGTCTCAAGTGACTGCTTAAAATATAACATTTCTTATGAGAGACTCTTTAACACTTCCCATATTATTTATTTTTTTCTTCAAAGGTTTCCTGCTGAAAATATGGGGATGTGGACCATTTGCAAAACTCTTCATGGAAAAGTGACAGTGGAGTCACCAGTTTTCATCTTTTGAGGGTCCTACTCCTCAAAAGGATATGCGACCCTTTCCTTCTCTTTTCCTTGCTCCCCCTGTCTTGACGAGGGGAAACTGCTTAAGTCTTTGAAAGCATATGGGGTCCAGTAGATCACCCCACCTCCCCATTATAGCATGTTTTTAGATTTTCTAGCAGCATTGAGGTCTATTTAGCTGTAACTAAACTTTATTCATAGAGGTAATATACTGTAGTGTTTGCACTGTGGCTAATTCAGGGCCAAATTAAACCTTGTGAATGAAAATGAAAAGAGGTATAAGATGAAGCTAGGCAATACTTTCTGCTACCTATGTGTTGACATTTTTAATGAGTAAAAAATATGTATACAACATTATTGAATTGGACCCCTTCCTTGTCATATGGGCATGCAGGTACATCCTCAAAAGGTGTGCCAAGATTACTCATAGGACATACCTATACGCAATTAATTTTTTGTGATAGCAGGGACATCTTCCTGCTTCTGCACAGTAGATCAGTCTGGTTATTGACAGCCTGGACTCCCCATGTCAGCGGATCACATATAATGGTGCTTGGCGTAAGCATGGCTACACTGTTACATAAGAAATGCCCACTGGGTTTCTTCCTCTCCCCACACAGGGAAAAATTTAATTAAAAAAAGTGTCTGCTTACAACACCAGCTAGAGCCTCCACATAGAACAACATGAACTCAATACTGCAAAGGCTCATTAAAAACAGGTTTTATTTTGCCGTTCTTGGTAAACTATTTTTCAGGTTCCACTCCAGCAGGCAATAAATTACTAAACAGGAAATATTTTGGTGCCCTGTACCAGCAAGTCCTTTAGGCAGCTACCTTATATGCCAACAAAGTAGGAACATGGTCTGGGCAATGCCACGCCGGCAGATGGCTTACATTTTTGGATTGGGAAGTAAAGATTGAGGCTCCATACCACACATAACACATTCACATTCAATTTAGTCAGCACAAAGTGCAGGTCAATGTAACTACGCTTACTAAAGTGACACCAGACTAACGTTATACTCAGGTGAGTTGATGATATATCTAGGATTCCGGGACAGAATGTGTCATATGTGGACAGACACACAAGCTAGTGTTTCAAAATTGTGAGTGTCTAAGGCTGATGAATTTCTACATCCTCGCAAAGCTCAAGGTGATAGATAATCAGTTGAAAGGGCCCTTGACAAAATAAAGTGTTAATAAAGGATTTTGAGGTTGTTTTTACCAGAACAGTAGAATCCATACCAGGGGAACTACATTTACACCTTCAGGTGAGTGTCCCCCAGTCCAGGGTGCACCATGCAATGTGCCAGCGCCTATAAAACAGGAAGTTAAGATCAAAGTTGATGCACACTTACCACCAGTGACTGAACCACCTGCCTGGATAAGTAACATGGTAATTGTAAAGAAGTCTGATAAACTAAGAATATGAATATATCCAACATTTGTTAATCAGTCCCTGAGATAATCTCACTACAGCATGCCAGGTCTTGAGGTTGTTTTGTAAAATTTGCTGCAATTCAAAGTCAAAGTGATCCACTTTCATGAACACATACTATCTTGGGAGGATTTTAAGACTGAACCAGAAAAAATCAGAGCTATACTGGATATGGCACAGCCGGCAGACGGCTTCTAGACAATTATACAATTTTGGATTGGCTTCCTATGCATAATAATGCGGGACAGACCATCAAATGTTTGGTAACTGATACACCTGTCCTGAAGTACTATGATATCGCAAAACCTGTAACTATTCAAAGTGACGCAAGCAAACATGGACTCAGATGTTCCCTATTGCAAGCTAGCAAGCCTATTGCTCTAGGCTCATGGGCACTGACCCCTACAAAGCAAAATAAGGAAAGTCTGAGCATTGTGTTTCCCTGACAACGCTTTCATCACTATCTGTGACAAGATCACTGCAGTTCCTAATATCCATTTTCAAGAAACCACTTTTGTGTGCACCCAAATGCCTTCATAGCACGTTATTTACATTACAAAACTATTGCCTTAATGTTGCCTATAAACCTGTCCCTGAAATGTATATTAGTGACACTCTCAACAGAGCTAAAAAAGCAGGTGGTACACCTGAGTGTGCACAACACACGGTATGCTGTGTTTAACAGGAACTGTATGATATATAGCAGATTAATCATTCAGACTATTTAAATCTCACATATCTTCAGATAAGGCAGCACAAATTGATGAGAGTTAGCAAGCACTTAAGTTGTTCTGACTGGTTGGTCAGATTTAAAGCTGTAAGAGACTTTGAGGGATAAAATCAGCATTGTATTTTAACAGTGAATATTTAAAATATTTGATTTGTTACTATTAATAGTTTTTTTAGTGATATATCCTGAAAATACACAGAATGGAACCATAGTCTACTAGCAAACACTCTGCCCTCACACACACACACACATTTAAACATATTTTTATTCACAATTATAAATGCAGCATTTTAGGTAAGAAATTTAAACCTGCTATCATTGAACTATTTTTTTTAAAAAATCCTTTTATTTTCAAATACGTCTTCTACACAATACAATTTAGCAGAGTAAATTACCATGCTTCACATGAGTGGATTCCAATGCTTCTAAAGAAGAAAAAAACGAATAATTTTGTATTTAAAATAAAATGAACTTGGGGAAGTTATTAACACCAGCCAGTAAATGTTAAAATGCTGAAATAAACTACATTATGTATTAAAGAATAACCGTAAAAAACATGTGAACTGGCCTGTGAAGGATAATCCATGTGAATAGGTTCTAAAAAGTGCTACTTTTTTATACACTGTAATAATCTTGGCTGCTTATTTTGGATCTAGCATATTGTGTTATGCATCAGTCCTTAGGAACATATTGTGTACTGTTATTGCTCTGTCTCTAGAGGACTACAAACTGCATTAGTATGAATTACCAAATCATAACTTTATGTGGAGCAGTTCCTCCACAAGGACTTTAGCATTTTTATGTCATAATCCTTCTATTATCCCCCTCCTCACATGCTTTATAACTATTAAGGTATTGAAAAATTCTGAACAGATGTCATCTTAAGATGAATGTTGCTATGCCAATGGGTGTCAAGTCTGGATTCTGGATAATGCTCAAGTAAAAATGTCAAGCAGAAAATAGTCAGCTATAAAAATATAAGATATGCCAGAAATTGTTGTTTTCATGTCAGTTTCAACAGAACTTGTAGTGTTCACACTTTTTATTTATTTATTTTTACCTTGGAGATGATGCAATTTTAACGTAGGTCGTGTTAATAGCCTGATATTGACAAAAGAAATCATTCAGTTCCTCTTTCCCCCTGCTGCTAATAACATGTTTGCACTCAGTTTACTACACCGGGTCCATAACATATAAGACATTAACAGTTATATTTGGAGAAATTAGGGTAGGCAGGGAATGCAGGAATTCTTTTCTAATATAAATCTCATAGGTAAGCTTTTAGATGTGAAAATAAGCTACTACATGTTTTCATTCGCAAAAAAAAAAAAAGAAATTTAAAAAGCATGAGATGTGAAATTTGAAGTACCCTGTAAAAACATTGCATCGGTTTCAAAGAAATGGATGATCTTGTAAATATATATATATATATGAATCTGAATAATCGAAACATAGAAGTATAGTGAAGTATTACCTACTTAACTTAGGTTCAATGTAAATCCTTTATTTTTCTGTTGATCAAAATGAAATTATTATAATAATAATAATAATAGTGTCCTTATGCATGAAATCGTAGTGTGGTGCAGATTGAGGAAATATTGCTGTTTATCCAATCCAGGCATATTCTATAGGATAATACTCTATGGTTAGAGCTGTCAGAGAATAAACATGATATTCCTTTGAAAAGTGTAAATAAAATAAAATCAGGTCTGTATTCCCACATACCCACTGACAGTTATGCCACATATGCATGGATACTGTAAAATCTCATGTATAATACATGGTTTCTTTATTTTAAGACTCTTAAAGAATGGATGAGTATAATACATGAGGTTATATAATTTTGTTTTCTGCAGCTTTGGTCTTAAACGTTGCATGTATATTATACATGGGTGCATATTGCACTCATTTTCATAGTATATATGAAACATTGTTATCAATAAGGATATAATACCAAAACCCCAGAGCCCTGCCTAGTGAGGGAGCATCTTATCTGTATAAAGGAGTTCGGGTCAAAGAGCTCCCTTGTTTGGCTCATAAATATTAAGGTGCTTGATCATCATCATCGTCATCATATCCAGCAATCAATTACTACAAAGTCCCCTTGACCATTAGAAAGCGGAAGATGACTTTGGCTCTAGGATTAAGAGCATGCCAATTAGTTAGCTTGCCCTCTATTGGCTAATGGAGAGTAACTCTATAACACCTTAGCGTTGTACTGGGACTTTGGCCGAACCACTTTCCATCTTGACTTTCTCTAAGAAGGGTTGCAGTTCTCACCCAACCACCTATTACTTGTAAAACAACTTGTATATTCACTAATATGTATATGCAACTATACAATTTGTGGGTTGCAGACAAAGGCATGCCTATTGATTGACAACTCACATGAGTTGAGTAAACCCTTTCCCAATATGTATAAAAAATGTAAATTAAAATATTAGCGGGGGGGCATGACAATCGTCCCCTATTATAGCATGCAGATTTACATATACAGATTTGATAACCTTCTAAATGAAAATGTGTGCAAAATAGACATAAATGTATTCAGATGTTCTAATGGGTAGTAATAATTTAATTTGCTGGCAGTCACGTGTCAGATTACATTATAAATAAAATGTGATTTTTTTTTTGTATACTGAAGTGATGTAAAACAAAATATAATGATGTGTCCTCAATTCCATTATAATAGTAAAGTAATATGTGTGATATATTAGGATGCAAAACGCTCTTCTGTTTCTTTACATGGAATGTTTGCTTTAGATGTTGTATTTTTTATTTTCAATTAATTACTAAAAGCATTGTTTGCAATGATGAAAAGAAACATAACTCAAAATGCAAGATATTAGCCTTCTGCCATATACTACAATTTGCATCATAATTCTGTATGCTTTGGTTTCTTATGTTTTTTTTTCTAGATGAGAAAGATAGCATTGAAAGATTAGTTAAATTTTCAAATATAAAAAAAAGACGTTTTATCACCAACAAAATATATAGAATTTGACAAGTATTCATTGGTTTGAGTTGTTATTCGATGATAAAATCATCCAACTGGTTTACATTCAAGCAAAATGTTTTGTTTCATATATTGTCAATTTTCTGATCAATGATTAAATTAAGACATTATGAAAGAAATGTCTGCAAACAAAGTCCTCTTGATGTATTATTACATAATAACATAACAGTTTAGCATATATATTAAAAACAGAAATACAACAGAAACCTTATCAGCATCATTTTAGACACATTTAATTTTCCTTTCCAATGATTGCTCTGACACCATCTAACGTCCCAATGGGTTTCATATCAATAAGGAAAATTGAGCCATTGTTATCTTGTACTGGTGAATATTACTGAGCAATATTTGCATAATTGGAAGATAATTTGAGAAATCTTTAAGATCTTTGCTAATACATTTGATTTTATCCGTTTCCTGGCATGCTTCTCCTTCCATTAGCCAATAAACAATCATATATTTGAGTTTGGGCAAGTGAAATACAATGTAATCTGCATTAGCAGCTATAAATACAACAAGTGTAACTTCATTAATGTAACAGATATAAGCAGACATTTGTCAAATTCAATTCCTTATTATTTCCATGACTAGCTATTCCATAAGGATAAGAAATACTGCAATTTTAATCATTTCTTTTCTTATTAGATTCGGTTTTGCAATATTTAAAGAATATTATAAATTAAATAGTGAAATGACTTAAATTATCTAAAATAACTAAAGTAAGCACACTCATATGTACTCTATTATCACACACAGTGGTTTGTAACATTTTGTATTTTTGATGATAGTATTCAATTAAATGCTTTAGAGAAGAATAAAAGGTCATAAAAATGGAATAAAAGTATAACTCAAAGCATGTATGTATAATAATGTATACAACATTGTAGGAGAGGGTTACTCCTGCGGCTTGGAAAATAAAAAGAACACCCCTTCCCATTCCCCTGTATAAGTATTGGCCCATAGAAGATTTTTTGGCCCATACATTTTTCACTAATCCTTTGAGGTCTATTCCCTAAACTGCTAATATAAATTGCCGAAAAAAATATGAGTCTGATGCAACAAGAACTCATGATTTAGACAAACGTCCAACTTGCAAATCCACTAACGCCAGCTTGAATTAGCGCCCAGAAACTAATCATTCTTACCACGCATCCATTCACCTGCAGGAGAATAGAGTACATGCAAGTTGTGAGTTAAAAAGCAAACAAATTCTTTAAGCTGTAAGCTGCATCTGAGTGGTTGCAAATGATCTCGCCTCTCCAAACATCCTTAAAAAAGAATTAAAAAATGAGATAGTCACACATATATGGCGGGAATCTGGGTAATTAAGGGTTATAGTCCCCGAATATATGCCCAGTAATTCTACTATTCCAAAGATATCTCTCCTTTTTTCTGTTGTCATCGCCAACAAACAGATGACCCAGTTAGCTGCCTATGGTGCACGCCATTACAATGTTTGCAAGCAAGTGCCTGCAGACTTTTACCAGCCCTTCCTTCTACTGTCACTCTGGTCCAAGGTATTACTGATAAATGCTAATTATTTAATCAAGAAAGTAGGATAGATGTAGGATCTATGTATTAGATGCATGGATCTCTTTTTGCATCAAATTACTCATCGATGATTGGTGTCTGGATCCCTCTACTTCTTGCAGAGACGTATATACGGGTGATGTATGTCAAAGAGAGATATCCAGAATGAGTGTGTTAGCGAGGGACTTTAAAAACAGGAACTTCTCTTGCATATATACATTTCTAGGATTACAATATTTTGACATGTTTGTGAATTGCAGCTTTTCTGTGAATGGACAGATCAAGAGTGGGTTACAAAACATTAGACTGCATAATAGCACAGTGCCAATAGTGGTTGTAATTAATTTGGTTGGTTCTTTCAAGTGATCTTATTGTGAAACAGGAGAGGTGCATTTGGTAATGCAAGAGGGTTAATAGCATTTTAACTGTTAACTTCTAAGATAAATTTGTACTGCTAAGAGTCATAAGCGCAAAATTAGTAGGTAAACGTTCTATAAGTTTAATGCTGTATTAATGCTGCAGTTTAAATAATAATATATTAGGCCTGTAGTTGACCTTTTAAACGGCAAATTCAATGTGTTTTTCCTCCATTAACACACATGTATTGCTTCATATTGAATAAAAGCCAAAAAAAACCCCAGATTTTCAAAATAAAATGGAAAAGTAGGTGAAATTCAAGTGTAAAGGATACAACATAATGGCTATAATGAACACACATGCACCGTCTAAAGGCTCATTCATACTGGATATCCTACTTTGTACTCAGATCAGAAGAGAGCCTCTTTGTCTATTTAGATTGAGCTCATAGATAGCAGATCTAGCGCTCCATCGACTGCATGAAAAAAATGACACTATTATCTGGTCATTATCTGCAAATTTGCCAGTCTCCATGACATTTGATGAAGACCATAAAAGATTATTATATATAATTTATTTCTTAGTATAATTCATTGACATTTATATACAATGTATACAAATATCCATCTCTATATATTCATAATGCACTCACAACGTAACAAAGCTTGCAGTCTAATTTTGATTGCCTGAGGCACTGGGAGACATATCATTGTAACCTTTCCAAGGTCAGAAAGAGCTTTACACTTCAGCTGTATCCTCTTTTTTAAAACAGTGTCTGCCACCAGCCCACTCTTTTGCTTCCATGTATATGATCTTGCTTGGGCTATTCAGTTCTCCTGACCTTTAACAATTGCATCCCAGAATAAAACCGCCTTAAGGCATGTGAGAATTGGATAAAATGTTCAAATTTCCAAACCCAGCATTTTGATAATATACTGCAAACTAGTTCAGAATTTGCATTATTTATCATGTGTTCAGTTGAGAATCATTTCAGACTTTTACTGATTATTTAAAAAAAATTCCAAACACTATTAGGGTGTATTTAGCAATGGCCAAGTTTAGATCTAAGCTTTATTTTGACAACTATTAACTGTGAACCTGCCACGTACATAAATCCCAAGTAGAATTAATTGGTATATAATTTTTCTTGGCTATTACACTTGGGTGCTCGACTAGTAATTACTTTCTAATGGAAATACGTCAGTACTCTGGTTTGTTAAAACATTGACAGACTACTAAAATTAAATTAGAATTTCTCGACAAAGAGATAGAAGGGAGTAACGTGTCTGCTTTATTATCCCTAAATATATATAGTTAGTTTATCATGATAAAAAATTGCCCTTTCATATTTTTAATTGGTATACTGATTTTTTTTCATTATTGCTGACCCATTATCAATGCATTAATAATAATAATAATAATAATAATAAACATTAGGATTATAGTTTAGTTATTGGTAAAGTTTTGACTGACAGAAAAGCCTAAATGAAAGATGTTGGGATACAATGGTTACATGCAAAAGAAAACTTGGAACCCAAACCACTGCACAATGACCCGTCCATCAAAACCATAATTGGATGAAAATGCATGACTAAACCACAAATCACAATTGTGCATTCGAACGCAATCAATAGAAAATAACAAGGTGATTTAAAGAGATAAAGGATTAGGGCAAGTTCAAAGGATATACTTTACACATATATTGCAGACCATAAAACTAGTCTGATGCAGCAAACACTCCCACAGACAAACGTCCCACTTGTCTAGAATCCACAACTTCTCCAGGCCCCAAAAAGCTGAAATAAATATTCTTTAACCCCTTTAATGCCAAAACATGGAAAAATAATGTGCAACTCCTATGATAAAGTAAAGTAGCACAATATTAAAACTTATTTAGGACTATATTCACTTTTGGGAGCAGGCACATAGAGAAAGGGGTAGGTTACCTAAAAACATTTGAGCAGTAAGGGATGTGCTTTATCAAGTGTGGAATGAAGGTTGCTAGCATACTTGCACCATAATGTTTGTAGGGGAACATCAATACAAATAGTTGCATTTGACACAGAGGCAAAGAGACACCAAAGCAAACATCAGCAAATAACTGGCTGTGCTATCTTGTAATAAGCTTCTGCTGTGTCAAAGCAATGCACTAAGATCAATTATTAATTTAGCGGTATATCACGTTTGTTGAGAGGGGTGCTTTTCTCAGTTTGAAACCCTAAAGGCTGTCTGTTGGAAATGTCAGTGCCCCTATTTTTATTTTAATAGCTCAAGACTCCCAAGTTGATCTCTCGATAAAAAATAAGGCTCAGTGAAAAAAAGAATGGTCACCTGAAAATTCCTATTAAACGATAAAATGTAAAAATAATTATAACGTTTCTTGCATATCAAAGGCACTATATGGAACTGAGAAAAAATATCCTCATGGTTCCAAGTCTTTACGTCCCTTTTTTTTTTTTACTCCCCTCTCTTTCCTCTCTTTTTTTATAATACCTTAGAATGCTATACTACACAACACAACATCAACTTTTCTTGACTCTCATGATGTTGAGCAAGCAATAGTAGGAATAGTTGCTGGTATCTGGAGATTGGGCTTTGGGAGGTCTGCAGTACAAACACTAACTTTTGTTGACTGTATCTACAATAATATTCACACTAACCGCAGCTTCCATGATATGCCATCATCTATTACTGGCTGAACACCATCACATTACATTTAGTTATATAGCACCAGCAGATTCTGTGGTGCTGCTACAACAAAGTAAGTGAAATAATTTTAAATTACAATAATAAACTGGTATAAAAGGAGAAGAGGGCCCTGCTCTTGTGATCTTACTGGTGTAGTTGTGACTAATTTGTACCACCCCAGCTATTGTAAACTAAAGTTCTTATGTTGCGCAGGTACATACTGGTATATTAGCTACTACTGTGGTCATATTTTTTCCTCTTAATGTGTAACTAATGTGTAACTAACCTCCTGAGCTATCAAAATGGAGCAGGCAGACCAATATGGCTACTTGTTACCATGGTAAGATACACTCTTCAGGACGGATTAAAATGACAGCATGCTGCCGGCTGATCTAATGTGAGATCTGCTGTCTGTCATACTGGCAAAGTGCTCTGATCTCTCCTGCCAAGCAGGGATCAGGTATTGTGAAGACAGAGGTGCACTCCACTCTAAACCCCCTGGCACTCAAGAATACATATGAAGAAATATAAATATTTAAAATAAAAACAAGCAATTATTATTTTCAAAAAAGAAACATTTGTTGTGGGCTACAACTCCCATCACCATATTTCAGGCAGATGAATTCCCCACCAAGTGTGTCTTTATTACAATTACAGAATGGAACCTGTTCTTGTATGTGCCTACCCTGCGCTATATTGTGTGCTTTGACTTACATAGGTTGCTTGTGCAATCTGTGTGTATGTACAACCATCTATTAGATACATATACTCTGCAGAGTAAGCGTTTAAAGAAATTTTTTTGTTTCTATTACAATTACCATTTGGTTTAGATTTATGGAGAAATAACTGGGGAAAAAATATTTTTGTATATGTTGTACACATTTTACCACTATATGATGTTATCAGCTGCACAGGTTGCCACAAACTAGATATCTATGAATAACTTAACTTGTCCTGAATAAAAAATACTTACAAAATCAAAAAATACTTACTTCTGCATACCTACATCAGATTTTACTTGATTTGCATCAACTTCATTGCAGACCTTAGGATTAACTACACTTTAGCCTCTCCATCCCACTGGGCACAGGGTTGAGATGGGGCCCTAGGTGGGAATTATGACCTCTTAGGATAAACTACTACTACTTAGCTACTGGTTATTTTTTTAATTATAATTTTATTATTTTCATCTTGTTTAGCTTTAACAGTAAAGCTTATGAGCTGTAGAAGAGGACATCTGAGTTATGAGACATAGCCATATAAACTGCTACTTGCAAAATTTAAGTCACAAGCACTTGCATAAGCTTACAGCAAGTCAGAGTTTAGTGAATATAAAAAATGCTTTGGTAATTTTTGAAAATTTTTGAATATTGGAAATGAGACAATTTAATATAATTGGGTAAATAAGCCCACTTATTTGACTGTGACCTTCAGAATATATTATATTTTAGGGAGATATACACCTTACTATGATCAAGCTATTGCTGTGATAATTTTAATATTCCAATGGCATATAGGAAGGTCAACACATCTAATATAAACCTTTTTTTTGCTGGGAGAATTTCACCAAATAAAACATTTATTCTGAATTTATAATTGCATTTCATGTACAAATATGTTTTGATTGGTGAAAATAGAGAATTGAATCATGTATGATCTGGCACATATACAGTATGTACAATGGGGCATTACATTAAAAAGGTTTCTATTTTTATGTTATCGTATTGTTGCTTTAATGATAAAAGAATTGAATTCAATTAGTCGTGAAGGTTGCGATCTATAAGATTCAGGTTAGCATATACATCAACACTTTCACTGTTTGATTTATTTAGCTGCTTCGGCGGGAAAAGTCTAAAGGTGTGATGAGCTTTGAGGACACTGCATTTTCACTCACGCTTTAAAGAAAACAAAAGCAAAAGCCACATTGTATATGTGTATTTCTCCAGCAAGATGATTGCCAGTGTTTATCAAGACAAAATAAATCAAATTAGCCTATGGCCTGTCTCCCAACCCTATTAACCTGCTCAGCTGTGAGAAACTAAACAGCCCCTGCCAATATCTCATTTATCCAGCAGCTGATACGATCACTTCAAGATATTCAATGGGTTTCACTTCAGCTTCATCATAGTTTCTGGCATCTTAACCGCAGTGGCCGGATCTTATTTTCCTCTCATTTGCTGAAAGAAATAGGATGGTAACTCCAGGACCCATATAGTTCTCTCACACCAAATGCTGATCACGGCTTCACAGTGTTTGACAGGATGGACTGATTTTTCTTATCATGGCTTGTCCACAAAGGCCTAGGCCAGGCCTGGGTTATTAGCATTCCTCGGTGAGATGCGTCAGGCCTATTTCTGTCACGCAGGCAGATTGAGCCTTTCACTCAGCCTTGCGAATGAGTGACACATGGTCTGGCTGGGAGGACAACATTGTTATTTGAGTTAAGAAATCAATTTGTATCAAATGTACAGTGTAATTTATTTGTTGGCTTTGAAGGGAACCTGGCTGAGATAAATGGGAATGGGCTCCTTTTTTTCCCTTTACACTTAGCTGATAAAGTTCTTGTGAAGCTCCAGATAGTTCCAGTCAGAGCCAAAGTGACAAACATGTTTAAAGTTGCACAGTGATCTTTAAATCTCAAAAAGAACACCTTGTCGGACATGATAGAACATATTTTACCTTTTCCATCTATCTGTCAGAAAGCTGCTGTGACACATTGCTTTAGTATTTTTGCTGACATTTTCTTTATCAAGCACATCTGTTTGTGGTCGAAAGATGCTTATTCCCATTTTGTTCAGTACATAGCAGGCTGGGAATCAGGAGGAATGGAATTATGTTATGTGGCTTTTGTCAACTCGCTTTATTATTTATTATTAATGGAACATTAAATCATCCATAATATAGCTATTATTATGTATATGTAAAGAGGGAATTTATTTTATATTGTTTATTAGATGATATTTATATACTTTATTTTTGATATGAATACTATATTGTTTATATTAATGTTTTTATTTTATGTGTGTCCTTATATTTGGCAGAAAAATATGCCAATATGTCTTTTGATCTTTTAATCATTGCTTACAGTGAACCAAGCATTACAGTGGCTGTTGCATTATTGTACATATATGTGGCAATGACTGAATCTCCATATTCTATAAAGAATAATTCTCATTTTGTTCCAGCATTTTTCATGGGATTCTCATTGTTAACTTTGATCATGTAGTAAAAGCTGCATAAATAAGATACTTGGCATTACAATTCATCTATACCCACAATATGGTAAGGTTTGTAATTAGATATGTGTAAATGAGTTTAAAATGATTCTGACAAATGTTTTGGTTTGTTTTTGGCCCATTTGTTTTCAGGCATCGAATTACGTTCCCTGCCCATTTGGTTCGGTCGAAAAATTCGGGGGCATTTTTAATTCAGGAACAAAATTTGTTTCCTGGTGCCCGCATTCACTCTCATTCGCTCACACACTCGTTCACTCTCTCTCACGCTTTTTAAATGTTTCCCTACCTCCTCAGCTTCTTCTTCATCACCCTTTCTTTCCCTTCTCTTCTATCTTCATCCCCATCTCTGCAGACATAACCCGACCGGAAACCTCCACTAAAATGGGGGCGCTTCCGGTTACATACTCCTATCGAAGGAGAGGACACCACAAAAAGCGCCAGCCCAGACCCAGTGCCTTACTACTACTAATGACAAGCAGTGCCTGCTTGTCCAGACACAGTGTCCTACTGCTGATATGGCTCCTATCTCACCTTCCTTACTCTGGGAATCAGGTTTTTTTTTTCTAATATGGGGGAGATCAGTCTTGTGGCTGGGTCTGTCTGCCAGTAACTGGCCTGGCCTTTGCCCCGCCATGTGCCTTAATGACCTTCTTGACTCTGGTGGATCAATTCTTGTTCTTGTTTCTAATATGAGGGGGTATTTTAGTCTGTCTGACAGTCCCTGTGCCCTGCTCTGTCTCTGCAGCTCAGTTTCCATCCTTAATCTGATGAATATTTTTTTTCTAATAGGGGGGAAATTCAGTGTCCTGTACGGTGGGGCTGGATACTACTACTGCTGGATATAACTAATGAACTAATCAAAGTGGTCCAATTTTTTGGAGATTGAGTCAACATGCTGTTGGATGTGTGTATCCATTGGAACAGTGCTGCTGTTGTTGGTGGTTATCGTATACGTGCCAAACATAAAAGTCGCTGGCATGCTCCTGTGTATATTTATATTGAAGCACCACTGAATCCAGTTGCTGTCAGCCATGCGTAACCTGAAGGATATTTACTAAAAAACCATTTCATAAATTACCTTATTTATTTATTACATAAATGTATTTTTAATTAACGGTAACAATGCCTCCCTCACTGTATAATAGGTAGATGTTTTAAGATGAACTTGCTTTTATTTCTAACTTCTACAATTAGTATATGTTGTAAAATTAGCTGCTCCAAATAACCAGGCTAATGATAAATAATCCCAATAACAGAATAATTCAAAATACGAAGGCTGGGGATTTTTTTTGACAGTCTTTAATAGTATTGGTTTCAAAACCAGCTAATTAAAGATTTCCCATTTTATCAAACACAATAAAAATCCCTGACAGTCATTGTTATATCAGGAGTCATTCAATCTTCAGCAAGGTTTAATTTAAACCAACAACAAAGCACAATAAAAATGGAAAGAAATAAAACAAGTGAAATGTTTCAAGTGTGCTGCTTAATGCTCATGAGACATTTTCTAGAAAAAGCCAGTGTAAGTTAAGTTTGTATCTGGGGAACAATATTTTTGCTGAAACTATTTAATTCAGAAATGTTTATAGAAATTGGTAATCTAGTTTGAAAACGTGGTTATGGAGAATATATAGCTCCTCCAGAAATAGCCATGTATATATCAGGCTATCGCAAAGAATACTTTTTTGTTTAGGCTTTTTTGCTGAATCATTCAGGGTATTTGACCTAATTATTTCTTTCCATCTGTTATACTGCAATTTTCATTGTACCGGGAGTAGTGCTTTTTGTATGCTGTTGATTTTGTGAGCTTAGTTTAGTTGAGCTCTGTCTTATATATTTTGACAAAGCAGTTACATATTTTTCCAGTGTTCTGATATTAATAAATGTTTATTTTTTTGCAATAAAGTATTTTTGTGTAATTACTGTATTGCACTTTGGCTTTTAAACCTTAAGGATTTATCTTGTCTCGTCTAACATCGGTGCCTGAAATCACAATGGTATATATTCCCACAGACACACTCCAAAATCTTGTGGAAAGCCTTCCACAAGGATGTCCAAAAACCTCATTTAGTTTGTGATGGGCAGGTGTCTACATGTTTTTGGTCATATTGGTGTGTTTTTAAGCCTTAATTGTCCTAAACAAAATAAATACTTTATAAATACTGTATTTGGTTGATTATAAGATGACCCTTGATTATAAGACTACCCCCCAAAATTTGAATATTAATTTAGGAAAGAAAAAAAAAATCCTGAATATAAGACTACCCTATAGGAAAAAAGTTTTACTAGTAAATACTAATTCATTTGTAATTTTTTTCATATTTAATAAAAACTATGATTAAGAAGAATGCATTTTTGTTTATATTTCCTTTTATTTGCCAACCTGCCCCCAGGCTTGCCACTCTGCCCCCAGATACTGTATGCTTTATACCCCCCTATATGCCACTCTGGCTCCCAGAAGTGCCTTATACCACCTTGATATGCCACTCTGCCCCTCAAATATGCTTTATACCCCTCTATATGCCACACTGCCCCCCAGACTTACCAGTGCATCCCGAGACTTGTCCCCTGTGCTTCAGACTCCCTGGTGTTTAGTGGGGGTAGCCAGTGCTCATCTGTGCTCCAGAAGAGCGGAGGTTTTCTGCAAACATAGCACAGGTATTCACTGGCTGCAAGAGAGGAGGATCCAGCAGCGCTGTGGGGGATCCTCCTCTCTGGCAACCTCCGCTTGTGCCCGGCACTTCCACTGGAACTTCTATGAGCTCCGGAAGGTCATATCATACTGGCGCTCGGGCATAGAGGCCCCAAAGGAAGCGCCGGCAGGCAAAAAATGTAGCTCTATGAGAGCTTTACAAACTCATATCATCTGCATTTTAAATTATGCTCCCTATCACCTTCCTCGCAAACACTGATATAGTGGTTTGATGATGAATGTGATGGGGCTATGCACACCTACCAAGGATCCTGCTTTTAGTGGAATAGTCCCTATTGTGGGGCACATTTACTGCTGTCCTCTTGAGTAACCCCATTGTCCCACTTCTGTGTACAATGTAGATCATGAACTGATCTCTGGGCTGTGAAATTCAGGTCTTTCTTGCTTCTGCACCAACCTCAGTCACAGCTGTGATGTGGCTACCACCCATTGTAATGAAGTTGTGTTCCGGGATATGTTACATCCTAGTGTTCAGCTTCACTACATTAAGAGGGATAAGGTAGGTGTCCTATAGCTCAATTTCTGCTGCCCCTAGCCATGACCCCCCAATAAGGGTGTTGGGGATCAGAAGTGCTGAGGGTATGGTTAAAAATCCAAACTGATACTGGTGCAAATTTAACAAGTGTGTTGTAACTACAGCAAGCAATACTGCTCTCCAATGAATAGGAGTATTTAATTGATTGCAATGGTTATAAGACAACTTTTTTATTAACCCTCTATTTCTGAATAGAAAAGATGTATGCCTCTCTTTTTTTAATGTTGCACTCTGCCATTCGATAAATAATTTGCAGGGTTTGGGATATCAACGTAACAGTGCTATGATGTTTTGTTGTAAAGGCTTAGTACATGGAAACGTTCATTTCTTTAACACTTCATGTCAGGCCATGTTTAATGTTATCAGGTTTTTGGTTAAACCCCTATTGATACTTTCTGCATTCCAAGTTAACATTGCTTTCAAATGAATTCTTGTGGCAGTAGTTAACTACACCATTGGATGGCAGTCTTTTGATTGATAACTAAATCTTTAATATTTTTCCTGCCAGCCCTTGACAGACATAAGCTATATGATGTCTTCTTTTTTTTAGTCGCTCAATATTGTGCTCGGGCAAAATGTAATCTAATCCAAGTTTATGGAATTCCACAAACATTAACATGTAATGAGACCCTTCATTCTACAGAATTAGCTTAAAGTTCTACAGTTCATCTGGAAGTAATAACATCTAACGTTCTGTAATGAATCATTTTCTGTGTACATAACTAATTTAGAAAAGTGATAAAAGATATTTTGAAGTGGCACCTTTAAGATCTTAGCTACTCTTTCTCAATTGTTTTGACATTTTCCCTGGGAGTCTGTTTTTCAGCTTGGCAGGAGATGAAGAGGAACTTTGTGACCTTCCAATACTTGATTCATGGCAAAATCCTTTCCATGGCAACTTCACATAATGGTTCACACTCTGAAGCCACAAAGTTTTGTAACTCTTTAACCAACAGATAACAAAAGATGCAATGTCTTTTATCTTTAATTTCTTTTGTCAACATAACCTAAAATATTAAATGATTTAGTTTGATTTATTGCTATAGTTCACTTAATGATAGGGTTATTTGTTATATTTTAAATAAAGGCATAACATTATGATATATCTAAAATGATTATTCTCTCTAGAGTATAATTTCTACAGATAGATTTAGTGCTAGTAAAAAATGCACTGGAGAAATAGGGTGGAGATATGTAATTTGGATTCAGAAGAGTATGGCAATGCTGTGCATTACTGATAAATTTAAAAAAAGATGTATTTTTGTTTACAAAATGCATTACTGCAAAAAGCTAAACTTAGACCCAATAGTTGTAGGAAACCTGTATGTATATAATAGATACATAAGTAGGCAATAACTGAAATTATTATATAAATGAAATTGGTAGTACATGTGTGCGTATAAAATTATCTTTTATATAGAAAAAAATATTTATTTCATAAAGTTATTTTAACAGAACTTTCCTAAACTATAGCCACAAACTGTGCATCATTTTTAATTTTGGTTTTACCTATAACAATATGGTGGACACCCAGGAAAGCATTTCTACATATTCTGTACTGACAAACAAAAATGTTTGACAACAACTTAAGAACAGACAAAATCTTAATACTAGACTTGTACATTTAGATTAATTGAAATTTTGAATTTTAACAAAATTTGCCAATTTCATAAAATTTGTGCTAATTTCCGAAACAAGAAAGGACTCCAAAAAAACAAATGAAAACAAAGCAGAGAGCTCCTAATTTTTGTACTTTCATTGCTTTCACTCTGTCACTCACTCTCTCTTACTGCCGAAAGTGGCATGACAATGGCCATGGGAGCATAAGAACTGGACCACAGACCAATGGAAGAAGGTCTGATGAATCACGTTTTCTTTTACGTCACGTGGTGGCTATATGAACCAAAGTCCCCCACTAGTATAGTAAATAGTTTTTTCAGACTATACATTCTCAAATAATTCATTGGACAATTACATTCTTCTTTGAAGTTAAATTACAAAAAAAGGCATCTGGTATTGCTTTTATTATGTTCTGCTGTTTAAATTAAACTCTTATTCACCTAATTAACCTTATGAAAAGACAATTTAAGAAAAAAATAACATTATCAAGTCCACGCATATGAAATGTATCAATGTTATGTGATTTTGGTAGAATCCACACTGCGCTTGTATTTTAGATATGCTGCTATTGGATGGAATGCTTAGCTAATTTTGCATTGAAATTGCTTTTTTTCAGTGACTGCAAATTCATCTGCTAATCAGTTTGTGGAATTTACAGTCAAATATTTGGTAATATTTATTCAACATCAAAATGTCAAATATATAAAATCTGAATACAAACAATACATTCAATATTCACACATTTCCCCAAATAAGCCAATTATTAAAGTGGGCCTTTCACAAAAAAAGCAAAAAAATAACATTATGTTGGATTAACATATTGGCATAATATGTGGTAGTTTTTTGTATAACTGTAATAAGAAAGTTGTACAATTTCTGTCACCTGATGAAAAGAAAAGGTATCCCACGGCGCTCAGCCTTATTGTGAATAGCTACTCATTTAAAAGCGTCTAAAATCCTTGTAACATATTCAATAATTGGTGTCTAAAGCAAAAAAGAAAATACTTGAAAATAATTTGATGTTTTACAATTCTTAACACAACACATAGAACATCGTGCATTATATGTTGATTAATATTAAGAATTTTCTCTTTTTGCATGAGTAAATTCTAAGCTTTGTTTAAATTCAACAATCGTGCTGATTTTAAGCACAAACTTGAATACTACATTAATCTTTTCTTAATAAAGGTACGCCTTTAAACTCATATAATATTACACAGATTTGGGGTAGCCATTTGTATAACAAATTATAAAAATGTGTTCGCATATGAAGTCATATTGCATTTGAAGCAAAAATACAAGGTCATATTTATAAAATTATGTAGGTCATGTTTGCGAACTGATTATCTGATATGACCTTCTTGGAACAGCTATAAAATAATTTATATGTAATTAAATGGAAGGCATTATACACAGTTTGAATTAGCCATGAAAGGGAAACATTTTTCAACATAGCAATTATTTGTCACAGTCTATTACATTGTTTAATTAGAACAGCCCCATTCCCAGTTGTGTCAGTGTTTTCATTATAAACCTCTATTTGTAGAGGTTTATATGATTCAGCCATAACAATTCACAGCAGGGTAAAACTTAGAATAGAAAGTATCGACCTAAAGGTAATTTTTTAACCAATTCATAGAGAGGATAAAGGTGAATTGGATGGCTTAGCTCTTTTTGTGACACTTTTTTTGTATTATCGACGTTAACAAAAGATGCTGAGAAAACACAATCCTATTGGGAAAACCCCAAGAGATACATATTTCAAAAGAAGCACTGTTCATAAAGGCACGGACAACTGTACAATTCTTTCACTGGCTTACAATACCAAAAATACAATAATACAGTATATTGAGATGACAGAGTATATCTATGTTTCAAGGGTGATCCTAATTCTAAATAAGTTTATTTATATATATATATATATATATTATAAAACATATATAAATGTGTGTGTATGAAATAATATGTGATTTTGTTAATGACCTTCTAGAAACAAACTAATATTGGATTTAATTCAAAATGTACTATGATAATCATATCATTCACAATAATGACAACACAGTTATTTTATTCTATAATAAATATATTGATAAAACATCACATAAATGTTTGAATGATACATTTTATTTTACCTTTTTTGTTTAATACACATAGTTAAAATTGTTAGTTTAAATATACAGTAGCTGGTTGAAATAAAACTACAAGCTAAATAAAAACAAAAGTTGTTATACTAAAAACCACAGCCATATTAAAACTGCTACCACAATATAGCTTGTGAAAATATTCAAAGTAGTTCCTTGGAAACATCAACATCATGTCTGTTATTTTAAATATACCAGTAGGAAATGGTGGTAGAAGCACATTTTTTAGGTATAGTATATTTTTTTAGGTATAGTTGGATAATCAAAACATTTTAATGGTGTTTACTAAATATGTTTATGATTATATATGCTTGCAAAGCTAAAACCTAAATTATATAATTGCATTTGTTTGAAATTATCATTTCGATTCGGCTAGACTCTTTAACTCTACTCAGCTTTTTTATGACTTGACACTATGCAACACAAATTTTAATTGTTTCATGATAATCTTTCTTTTTCCCTGAAAATTGCACATCTGACTTTGGAGGTGAAGTCTGGTTCTGGCCCTACACACTCTTGAGACAGGACACTCATTCACACTCTTACCTTGCACACAGTCTATCACTCTCTGTGCAAGCTGCTGTGCCATTAATGCAAGGTCACAGGGCATTGTGTTACGTGACCCAGCTGAGCATCTCCCTTATAGTGGTGCCTTGGTGTGGTGCACCAGCTTTAGTAGGCCCTAAACAGAAGAACACATTAGTAACAGTGCTAAAGTCACCGTCTACAAAAGAAAGTCTGACAAGGTACAAGTTACTGTTATCTAAGGAAGGCAGGGTGAGGTTGCCAGATAAATAGCTTAATCAAGAAAGAACGTTATAATGCCACACAAGCATTCAAAAAAGAAAGCATGAAACACCAAGACAGAAGAAACCCTTTTATGACAGCAAGCTAATAATAAATGTAGAAAATCGTACGTAAAGTTTGAGGAATCTCACATCTATATGTAACCTAGTTTCTGCACTTAAATGGCTATGCCACTGAACTAACACAGGTATCCTCAACACAACAATATTAACAGACAAGTCCTTGCAAGTAAATTAATGACCAAAGAGTCCCCACCAGTCCCTGTTCTGATCCCTCAAGGTTCTGCCATCTCTACATCAGCCCTGTATTGTCCCCTTCAGCCCCTATATCATCCACCCCAGCCATTGAATTATGCCCATTAGCACCTGCTTTTTCCCCACCAGCATCTGTATCCCAATCAGGCCTGCCATGTCCCCCTTCTGCCTGTCATGTCCCCACAGCCTCGTCATTTCCCCGCCATCCCCAGGACTGTCCTCATCAGCCCTGCCAAGACTTTACCAGCCCCTGGCAATTCACCTCTGTTTTGTCCCCACCAGCACCTATAATTCCCCCTCCCTCATGGTCTGTCATCAGAAATGCTGGATGTGACATCACATCAAACACTTTTTATCCAGCCGCTCAGGACCTGCCGTGGCCTCACGGAGTTCTCCCTCACTGGGCCCCTTGGGGAGTATGAGAACTGGAGTGCGCCCTTGCCTTAGCATGCACTTGCCAGTTGTTGGCATAAGAATCAGGTAACTTTATAGTAAAGTATGACCCTCTTGTCAGGTCCTATGGCAGAACAGGGGATGAACTGGATGAGCAAACAACCCAACCATCCTTTCTGGTCTTCTGGTCAAGAGTTGTTTGGTGGCTTGTGTGTTGCCTTGTATGCCTAGGCGGGTGACTCTGTTAGTTGCTTTTTTTTCGTTCTCACATCAACTCATCTCTTTTCTGTTTAATGTATATTAATTTATGTGAATGTTGATGAAAGTTGAATATGTACTTTAGTCTAACTTATGTGAACTTGCTGCTTCAAATGCACATTTTCTGCCAGCTCGCATATATACTCATATTTACATCAGTAGATCAGCTTAAGTAATGAACTAACTTTAACCTTAAGCTGTATTGCTCTTCTGTTGGTTACTGTTTCAGTTAGCAGTAATATTAGAAAAACTGATTAAATGTGCATAAGCATATGAAAAAATATTATTGAAAATAATAGGCAAAGGGAAAATATTCTGTCCCACAAAAAATTAGTAAAAGGATGGTTCATTAGTAGCCACAGACATAAACACATAAATCGGTTAATAAATTAAATCATGAACATCCCCTCAGAAAATAAAAGCACTTTTTGGATTTGAATGATTATCAGCACATACAAAACACAAAAATGTAGTGAAATTACAGACTGCAGACTCCAGCTGAGATCCACATTACATCCTATGATCCTTGAACAAATAAATCATTAACACATTAATTTCCAACTTGATATTTATCAATGGATCTTGATAACTCAATGTTTTAGTTTTTTTTTTTAAAGAATTCTCTTTTTTTCTCAATAAGTTAAATTACATTTTTGCATAAAAACTTGTTGAGTGAAAATATATCTCATATCACTGGCCTAAGCTCTTTTAGATCTTTATAAAAGTAAGACCACAACCATTCCACCGAAGACAGCACAAACCTTGCCAAAGAAGAAGGACATTGTCATATGATTCCATGTTCCGCAGCACAATAAGTTTATGAGTGTCCTAAGATCCACAAAAGTCCGGGAATCACCTACAAGGAGAACAAAAACATTGATAAAACACAATGTCGATAGACACTGAGAATTGATGCTGTGTCAAGGGGCAACTACCAACATGCACCAACAGGGGGCTGTTAATCAAGTGGACAGAATACCAAGGGACTTCAGTTTCCCTGATTATCACCTATGCCCCCCTACTATGCTGCTCCATGTTAGACTTTCTTATGGTCACCTCCACTTGATCTGACCTAACCATGTCTTCCTTCCTATATACTGCCTAGCATAGCACCTACTAGACTGCATGCAGAACAGAAAAATTTACTAATGGGGGGACATACAAATGAATAGGGTAGAATGAATGACAAAGATAACTAGCTAACTTGTTTTGCACTAATTGTTTGTATATAATTGCTCCATGCACAGACCAGCAAGTATTATGTTAAGTAATTTATCATTAAGTTATCTTTCTGCTTTTGGTTGTTTTATTTGGATTTCAACATTTGGACCCTGTACTGTTTAGCTGATTAATTTAGTGATATGTATATTTCTCCTCTCTAACATGAGATTATTGCAATGCTCTTCTCATTCTTGTTCTTCCAGACTGGGTGTGTATGGAGGGTTTGGTTCATTTATGGTATTTCATTGCTTTCAGGTAAAGTTTTTTTTTCTGAATTAAATAAACTTCTTGAACATTCAAATAACCTTGCCAATCGTGAATTCAATTATCCCAAAAAGGTAAAGGGTTACACCAACACAAATTAATTAAATATGGTGTGAACCTCACTTAACCCTCTGTGTGTTTAGAAGTACAAAGAATCTTCTAAGTTATTTAGTCAAGCGATACCTTTTTTCTGATTGCAAATGCTCCAAAGGGCAAGATAGGTTGATCTTAAAAGTAGATGTATTAATTTATGTATTGCCTAAGGCACTCATGACCCCTCACCATATTTGTGAAATAACATTAGCAGCAGGAATTTTTGCTGCATCTTGAACTAAAGCAAGTTTTAAATCTGTTAAATAAAAAGAAAACAACTCAGCTCCAAACACCAAGGGAAGCCTCTTATAGTTATTTCTACTAAAGGTTACATAAATATTTTATCTAAGGAAAAAAGCTTTATGATGGATGATATCATGGGGTTGTTACTACATTGTATATATAAAAAAAAATCTAGTTTTAAAGACATATAAAAAAGAAGAGATTAATTGGACATAAACATGAGTTAATAGCAGAACATTCATGAATGATTACTTAATACCACTGATTTAAGTTCCACTGCTCTATTAAGAGCAGTAGATTAATATTCAATTGTAGGATAGGTAACAATTCCTTGTGAGTATCTCTCCAAGCACATATCTGCTGACCTCTGCCCCTGCTTTGCCAAGTCAGACATAGTGAGCAGATTTGTGCATTCGTATTCGGGAAAACATGAAAACGAACACGAATGTTCAAACCGAATACCGAATAAACGAAAATGGCAGCAGATAAACGTACACGAAGACGCACTACACAAAGAATCTTTGTTTCTTCGTGTCCGTCTTCGTAAAGATCTCCTAGCTAATTTTCTTGGTCCCTTGCCCGATACAAGTCACTGCCTCTAGCCTATCTTAAGTCTTCATAGTATAGCAGGGATTAAAGGGATTCCACAGGATCGTGCCAGTAGTTAACGGTCCATAAGAGAGAGACTCCATTGGTGGCCGGCAGGGGGCTCATCTGGCATCTACCAATGAAGAGCAGCTCTTCTCATGGAAGCCGATAGGTAAGACATTCATCAGTTATGCAAATCTTTTACTTTTTACCCATCTTTAGAACCAAACTTCATCCTTTTGTATATTTTATATGTCTTTGCCTTAGCATGACATAGTACTTTATAACCATATACTGTATAATACTTTATAATGTATTTAGAGGTTAAGCCAACATGAAAATCAGTTGGGTCAAAGTGACAATATAATAAGTCAGATTCAAAAATGCAGATAAAAAGGGGCAGCTAAAAAGGGACAGCTATAGGTATTCTAGGTCCCTAAGATATATTAGAGTTATTATAGTCCCATATTTAACACCATTTTCAATCAGAATGATTAAGCATAAGCCAAAGAAAATACAATCACAAATTTGATTAAAAAGATACATTAAAGTGATAAGAGAAACCTGTGTAATTTTCAGATGACACAAAAGCAGGTACTGATTGCTTGTTGCCATATGTTGCCAAACTGAAATAGCATCTGAAAAGTTTTGGTGCAACTAAAGAATGAAATGATGAATTTTACCTTCACTTACTTTTCAATTAAACTAGTCATTTCTAAGCATATTTATATTATATTTATATGTTCTTCATACGTATAACCCCTCAAAACGGTTTTGTACCACTAGACCTCTAATCACTATTTCATGAGCCCTTTCCTTTTTCTAAAAAAAAAAAGCTGTAACGAATGCTTCCCTAGAGACTAGATCGTGGATATTTTAATAAACTATTTCCTCTTGACAGATTATTCATATATAACAGTTCTGAGGTTCTTTACTGTTTAGTATTTCCTTCCAATCTGTGAAATAATATGAGTTGAGAGAAATTTTTCCATTATCCTGAGCAAAAATTCTAATTGTTACCTCACCTCATGTATCGAGCAAGGCATGCTCATTCTTACACAGAGGAACTAGCTGGAAAGTTTCCACAAATGTATTTTTATTGATAAGAAACAGTCACTTATTTCGGATAGTTTGTTATCTGCATAATCCCTAATCCAGGCCATATGAAAAAGTCCAGTTATGTTTGTATGATTTGAACTTTACATTTAAAATGAAAATACTTTTTAAATCATGATTCATTCTTTTTATTCCTTCTTCAACATAAAGCATTCAGAATTCAAAAGCTTTAAACAATATGCAACATTATGGAAAGGATTAAAATATTTCATTTTGGATTCTTAGGGACAAAATGCTTGCTCCTTGCACAGGTCTTTGTTGAGAGCAAGTGTTGTCGTATATAGGGAGTTTATGAAGAAATTTCAATCATCTCCTGATTTTTATCTTGACTTAGGCCCTATGCGTGTAGACATGGTTTATCATAACCAGTATGCAAGGTGGAGCAAAGTCCATTCCTTTATCTACAGATTGCATTATTGTAAGACTGCCCTTTCATTATTATGTATTGTCTATCTAAGGTGCTCTTATTTCACTGGTGTGCAAATCATAGTGGGAATAAGGGCATATCTGTCAAGCATTGCTTCAAGGCAAATTCTTTTATAACACAAGGGGAAATGGTTCATCGGCCTTTCCTTTAATATATTCTAGCAACGGACAGCAAGTCCAATGGATGCCGTCTTATTTCCTCCTAAACCTGATTATTGGCCCACAATGCATCAGTCAGAATGTCTTAACCTCTGTAATAAAGCAACCACACAAATCACCAAAGCCTGTACTACATGAATATGAGATTTATGTTTAAATATGTTGTTACTTTGTGGCACTATTTAAAAATGAAAGTGTATATCTTATATCTTATAAGTGTATATCTTAAGAGATTCAGAAGAGATAGCAAGTGATTGTGTGTCGATACATCAAATATACATCACATGTTTAGGTTTTTATAATAAAAAACAATCATAAATGAGTACAAATACTAGGCAAAAATGAACAATGCATTTCTCATAGACAACAAATGCAAATCAGCAATATGAAAGTGATGGCTTCTGAAAATGTTCATTTTTTTATTTTTATAGTAAAACCCTAGGTTAAGAAGTGCGAGAATTTATTGTATATATTACAATTGTCTTCACATGTCCGAAGCTATACAGAACCAGACTGTTTCTGGCCAACACAGAAATCAAAGCGCTCAGTCTTAGAATCCATTTGTGATAAATGTAGGCACTGGTGTCTGAGTATCTTTTTGGCACACAGAGGTACATATAAGTATTGTTATTTTTACTTGACAATTCATAGCATAATTTAGAGGCTCACCAGAACATGACAGGTGGTGAGAATAATTTATTTCAAATCAACATAATCTGAAAAAAATAGAAATTCAATGAAATCTGTATTTGTTAGGAGCAGGGGCAAAAGTCTACTGCCTGTATGTTGGTCTGAGTTAAAGATTTTGGCTTACTACCTAAGCTTTCCTCAGTGCTGTATAGCAACCAGCATATAGCCACAAGGATGTGTGCACTATGAAGGACTTTAGGTGCATTATTTGATGGTGGTGTCTTTTCTGTGCTCTTTTTATGGATTTTCAATACTTTCTGTTTTGGACAGAGCTGAATCAGTGCACATGGAGTATGTTCTCTGCCACATGGGCTGCTTTATTACTTGGGTTACTTGGCTGGACTAGGCCTCTGGACTGAATGTTGATGCGACTAAATCTTTAGAGGAATGAAATCATGCATTTTACCTTCACTTACTTTTCAATTAAACTAGTCATTTATTACCTTCCCCTGGTAAGCATACCTGGGAAAATCCCAGGGTAAGCTACCTAAAACCCTCCAAAAGAGGCTGACAGACATTGGTAAGTTGCAGGCATACCTGGAAACTTTTAAGCTCCGGCTAACCAGAGTCTCCCCTTGTAGAATGCAGCCAAGACTACCCGCTGACGTGAGTTGGTTGTCCCGCTGGCGGCCCCGCTGACTTAAGTGAGCGTTTCCGCTGATGTCAGAGGGCATTCCTGATAATGTTGTGGGACACACCTCCAGTTAAGGGAGAAATAGGTGGGGAGTGGAGTGTGTCAGGACCCCGCTCCCATGACCCAGAGGATTCAGGTTTTGCCCAAAAAAACGGAGAAGTGGTGCTTCCGCCAAAGTCTCCTGGTGAAACCTGGGGTGTTCCCAGGTTGGGGCGTAGGAGGGAAGTGGACCTGACCAAAAGCCGCCCCCCTTCTCAGAGAAATAAGTAACTGACCTGGAGAATTTGGGAAACAATTTTTCACTAAGAGGCTCTGTGTATAATCTAGAGATTTCCCATGTATACTGATAAGATGTTAAAACAGCAAAAAATACGACCAGTGGTTTTTCAGTATGTGAGAAACATAAGCACGTTTGAAATGACTGATCTTAGATAAGTCAATGTATACAGTGTAAGCCACATGAGGCTGCATACACTTAGAGATTATAGGGAACAAATGTCAAAAGCAGACCTCCAAATGACTGGAAACTAAAGCATTTCTGTGGTTAGGCCACATGTCTTTATTTTATACAACCTGTTTATAATGACTTCTGTCCCTTGTTTTCTGGAGGACTGGTACAAATCACTTGAGTGAGACTCACTGCTGAAATTCTGCATGATGCTTTCTGCCAAATACCACAGATATTTCAAGATTTTTGCCAAGCCGCGTATGAAATTTTCCATGCAGAAGCAGGATGGAATAGCTCCAGTCAAATAGTAAATCAACGGTCCCATATTTGTCATATGATCGTATTAATCTTCTTAAAAAAACTATTGTTTAATGGTTATTTTTTCTTGTGACTATAGTTTATAGATAAGCAGTTATATAAAGAGTTAAACAACAAAAAGTAAGATCTGCATACAAATAGCAAAAGATTGAGAATGAGAAAATGTAAGAGCGTAACATCAGAATAAATCTTTTAAAGATAAAAATCAGAATCAGAATAAATCTTTTAAAGATAAATGGAATGTGAATTAGTTTGTTGATTTTGGTAATTCCTGGCTGTTTAGCTTACCATATGTCCTTAAAAATGTGAGCATGTGAAGTTAAACAGAACAAGTAAAAAAAGCAAAAATGCCTGAGGGAGCTTCAAATGACATCACTAAAGTAAGATGACTATTGAAGGATTTTTTTTTTTACTTTCAACAAACAATTAAAGCTATTGTTTACACCATGGATGATTTAAGTTTCTGTTGAATGCCATATTTATAGAATATGTAAAAAAAAAACTTCCTAGATCAACCAGTACTCTTAAAATAATAAACTTTTTTTTCCATATTTGCTTTGGCCTTTTTTTCTTAGATAATGGCAATTTGATGTAAACTGATGATGCCCATGGTTTTCCCTAGGAAAGAAAGCATTTGCTATCAGATGTCCACCTAACAAATGTTTCATTGGAAAAGTTCCCTTATCATGATTGCATGCAAGAGACATTGCTGTTTTGAAAGTCAATGTATTAAAAAGCCTCAGTTGCTGTATGTTTTCAGATGCAAGCATCAAGCTGTCAGTTTTGTTACTGATGATAAATCTATGTTGAGATGGATGCCCAGAGGGGAACAGATTTAAAATTATGAGGATACACTTGAATTAAAATATTTCATCTAAGCACAAAAGCTGCTGTCTGTATGTGTTTTTTTATATAATGTAAGGCAGTATAATGAGGTGGGAGCCTATAGGAAGACAACAAATAAAATATAAATATATATATATATGAATAAAATATTTGCAAATAAATATATAAATCTAAGCAAATACTGTATATATGGAAAAAAATCATGTCATAAGAGATTATACAATATTCAAAATAACATTTGGTTTTATTCAACTGGCTAGAGGGGAGTTGATGTCACATTGTATTTAACGTTATGTCTCCACAAAAAAAATAAATAAATAAACAATTATGAAATAACAAAACCATAAAACATGTTTCTACCACCATAGTAACAAACAAATGTAATTTTAAAAACATAAAAACCTGAAGTTTCATGTACATATCAGTTTATAAATGACATCATTATACTTATTTAACTATTAAGGACAAATCAGTTCAACTTAATTTCTACCCTTTACACGCCAATCTAAACGGAAGCGTTACAAGTAATGAAGGTGAGTAAGCTTATGATGGGTAAATCTAGCCAAGGCCAGATAGCTTGTAAAGAGTATCCTTTTTAGGGATTCACAAGAGGAGAAAGAGTGTGGCTTAAAGTGACATCCACACTAAAGAAAAAAGCATATTAAAATACTCTGTGAGTTGCAGCCCTTCTGCTGATGATTCTGGCCACTGATTGAATGCCTGCTTGACGTTGACTGGCCCAGAGAGGTGAGAAAGCAATGGAGGGAAGCAGCGACATCCATTGCTTGTAGAACTAGAATTGCAAGGTGGCTATTTAGAAAGGGTGGGTTGGTGGCCATGACTCTCATCCTGCCCTCTTCTGGATGGTCCCACGCACTTCTAGGTCCAGCCTCACCCCTTCCAGATACATGCCACAGTCCCAACACAGGTGTCCCGATTTGGGCACCTGAAATGTTGGGTGGTTTGCTAAGGTAAATTGCATATTCTATTTGCTTTATCACTGGCAGTAAGCATTTGTTCATCCCAACACCAAAAGAAAGACCCATGGACATCATACATATTAAATGAAAATGGATCATAACTGAGGTGTAATTGTTTATTACATTAACAATGAGATGGTAATTTTAAGGATCACAGAGATCATAATACAAGGCTACATCATATTTATGGCATAGATTTGGTGACTGTTACATGATAAAATGAATGCCATACTTCTGCAAGTGCCTGTCACTAAGAGCGATTTCTATGTAGGTTTGAGGAAAACTTATGTGATGTTTAAATTCTCTTTTTTTATCCAAAAAAATGATAAACCATTGCAAGTTAATGAAAAGTAATCGGTAATCACCAAATGTTAAAAGGCATTTAACTTACATTACATGTGCCAAAACTGAGTCATACAGTTATACCGTTTCAGAAAATACACCCTTATCTGATCAAAACCTTTGGATAGTGGCCTTGGGACTTCCCAAAGTGAAATGTACCATACTATGCTTTACATATCAAAAAAAATAACAATAATAAAAAA
Source organism: Spea multiplicata (assembly GCA_009364415.1). Lineage (NCBI taxonomy): Eukaryota > Metazoa > Chordata > Amphibia > Anura > Pelobatidae > Spea > Spea multiplicata. The sequence goes on along the minus strand of VKOC01000006.1, from coordinate 12,622,021 downwards.
TGAATATTAAATGTAGACTAATGTGATCATTAAAACCCCACATATTAAATATTGCTCCGGTAAAAATAACAAATGTAATGTTACAATAGAAAAAAAAATGTATGCTAATTAAGGGCACAAAAGTGCATTCAGAAAATCAACATATTCATTTATTTTGGCAGGAAATGTTTAATAGTAGTCTTTGCCTACATTCCCCTGGAGTTATAAGTTAAGGCAACAGTTTATTTTTCTGAGAAAAAAATAAACTAGAATGCACTCAACACTGCTTTTCCCTTAGCAATACTTCTATTTTGTTTGACATGAGAAGTGCTCTGTATTATGAAAAATGATTCCATAATGGATGAAGGACCTTGGATAAGATCTGCAATCATTTGAACAGACTGGGGACATGGCCATTAAATGAGACCACCAAGGATTACCTTGCTATCAGCTGAAGATTTACTGGCAAGGCTGCAGTTTTATGCGGGTACATTTTTTTTCCGCATAGAAGTGTAGATAATGTGTTTAGTAATGTAATACCTGCAATGTAAGTTGGTAATTCACAGTTATTTTAGATTTCAGGGAGATCTTTTGAGACTATACAATTCTTAAGATACTGAACACTAGTACCTGGTGTAGCTAACACACTATATATCTCTCTGCATGTTTGAAATGATATACAGAGCAATATAGTACACATCATAACAAAATAAGGACAGGTTATATCAACGGTGGTGAATGGGAACATTTTGAGATTTCTTTATAATGAACAAAATGTTTCCCCTTGCTATGTTAACAGTTCATCACAAGGGCCTACTTGAGGTATTAATTAACAGGTATTTAACATTGTATCTCGATAGATGATGGTGTCACGGTCCGCGTCAAGGACCGCAACGCAGCTCATCACCACTCATCACTCAATACTTACCGGTCCCGCTGCTTAGTCACGGTCCTTCCCAGGACTGTGCCTCTGAGTACCCGCATCCAGAGCGCACTCATGGCGTGTCCTCACGGACATCTCCTCTCCAAGAGGTGAGTGGTACACGCACGCGTCACGCCCCCCTTTCATTCAATACCTCCTGTGGAGGCTACGTCATTGGCTTGGGAGCGCGGCAGATTTCCATTCAGTACCGGCTAAGCTACTACTCTTGCAGTAGATATCCTACATTACTTGTTGCTGATTTGTGCTTGTTCCTGACTACATAATTTCTCCATTCCTGAACCCGCTTGCCTGACCATTCTATATTACTCTGTTGCTGATATTTGTCTGTTCCTGACAACGCTGATTTCTCCATTCCTCACCTGGCTTGTTTGACCATTCTATTTTTGGGACTGTGTTCATTACTGGTGCCTATCGTTGCAATCACTGCATACTGGGTTCGTCACTTGAATTCCACGTTACAGATGGCTGCAACATCAATATCCCCTTCTCTTTTTTTTTGTGACAATTGAGCTGTACTTCTGTGTTTTAGAAGAAATAGATTAAATATTGTGGAGTTTTGACTATACTCACAGGGAGTCCAAAAGGAGCCACCAATACTATTTGTTTTTTACTAATATATTATATTATGTTTATATATTTGTGGCAACTTTATTAGGGTGAGAAGCGCAGACATTTTTGTTTTTGTATACACTGTATTCCCCGCTCCGGAACTCTCCTTCACTGACAGCCGGGGAAGGTCTGCGCGATGGACGCAGACAACTCCCGCTGCTAACCACACCTCCTTCCGACTGCAGCGGAAGTTGTCTCCGCGAATCGCGTAGACGTCTACACGCTGCCCCGGCTACACACCAGGGAGTCACAAGCACCGGTAAGTTTGGGGGGGCATAAGACAGGAGGATCCAGGTCCCCTGCAGCGGATCCAGGTCTGATTATAAGACGACCCCGAATATAATACGAAGGGTCTTTTTCAGAGAATTTTCTCTGAAAAAAATCCTCATCTTATAATAGAGCAAATACGGTATTTTACATGTGTTGTTAGCAGACTTTTACACAGCAAGCTAAATCGTTTTGGACATGATTTTTGTTTCGTTGTTTCTGCATTCTTCTCTGGGGTATTTCTTTCATTTGGAAATTACATTCAGGGGTTGTTACCAAATGAGGAGGTCCCTGACGCCTTCAGGACTTGCCTTTTACCTATAGCAGTACCATCTAAAGGTTACGGAAGATCCACACATGGTTTTGCACTGCAGGACCACCAGCAACAGCAGCACTGGTGCGGCACCGGCGCGGGGAACTCTGATCTCTGACAGCCAGGGAAGGTCTGCGCGATGCACGCAGACAACCCCCGCTGCTACCCACACCTCCATACGGCTGCAGCATAAATCTACACGCTGCCCCAGCTACATGACAGGAGACTCAGAAGTACCGGTA
>VKOC01000006.1:12534453-12602586 GCA_009364415.1 Spea multiplicata | reverse complement strand
TCCCCCCCCCCTTTTTTTTTTCCTTTCTGTATCCCTCCCTCGTCTGTTTGAAAAAACAATAAAAAATTTGATTTACCCTAAAAGTATAGGATGTTATTATTGTCTATTATTGTCCCACCCAGTCTCGTGTCTTTTTTATGGAAGCAGCTTATCAACCATAAAACAAATTTACAAAAAGTGTATTCATTGCCCCAAAACAGAACAAGGTCATTCTCAATTAATGAATGGTACTTGTCAGTGAAATTCAGGCTTTCCACTCTTCAATTATCGTGTTTATATTTTTGGAAGAAGAATCAAAATCTGGAGTGAAAATGTACTGAGTAAAGCAAGCAGAAAACAATTATAATACACACAATTAACTTCCTTTGTTTATGGCACCTGTCATTGGCATCTGTAAAACTTCCAAGCCTAAATATACTAAGCTATTTTTGCCAAATTACCAAACTGAAAGACAGATAAAGCAATTATATTTTCAATCTTGGAGTGGTGTTTAAAAATACTCTCAGATAATAACCAATATTTTCAACAGCTGCAACATGCAATATATATTTTACAATATATCTTTTTTTTACAATACCATTTGATTTAACCATTTAAGAACTAGCTTACACACTAGCTTACACTTGAAGAGTGTTTCATCATTTTTTTTCTATGTCTTTGTTCAACTTTGATTTCCCCCTCATTTATTGTACCTGCGCAAACCATTTTTTCAGGACCACTAGGGCTATCTTCTGAAACCAGACCCCTTTATATATATGGTATAGTGTTTCTAAAACAAAAGACTAAAAAATCATCATTGTTCACAGTATTACAGTGGATCTACAACAGGATATAGTCGAATACAAAAAAAATGGTTTCAACAACACTCCTCCGATATAACAAAGTCCCATATATATATAGATATGTCATGTTATTGCTACATTATGGGGTCTAAACTAAAATGTATGTACTATTCCATTTTTTTTTTAATTTTGAATTTTTACTGATCAATTTAATGGGTATATCTCTCAGTATAGTAATGCCATATTTCAACTTAACCCCAGAAAATTATACATTTTTGAAAACTGGAAAACCCACGGTAATTATCTAGGGGGTTTCATGCAGCTATTTCCATGCCATGCCGTTTTTCCCCAAAATATGTACACATAACAGAAAAATCCGATGGTTTGCATTTGGCGACATGCGTCAAATTAAGGTTTGGCATGCTTGCGGGACATTAGGAGGTTTAAAATGCAGCATGCACATTTCCAATTTCAAGCTCTGAATTTTTATCAGAGACCATGCTACGCAATTTTTGAGGGGTGGATATAAGCAAAAATTGAGTTACAAATATTTAACAAGGGGGATTTTATCAAGTCTGTCATTCTGATGATCTTCCTAGGGCCAGTACTAGCCACCCAGATAATCACTTACCCACCTAGTAAGCCAACTACCATATAAAATTACTGAATACAATTAATAATGTTCTTTCCCAGAAAGCCCACAGAACTTTTTTTAAACTACTCGACAAAACGCATAAACCAGGACTAACCATAACTATATGGTCTTAGTAAATAGATGAATAATTTTAATACATTTCCCAATTCTGTGAAATTAAAAAACAAACATTTATTAGCGTATTAGAAATTAAAAATGTCCCACTAACTAAAGTAAACCTAATAACTGCCAACTCCAAGGCGCTTATAAACTATTGCTATAGAATCTTAATTGTTTTTATGTTATTAAGCATTCAGTGAACATAGTGAGTTGACAGATCTACTGAAGTGGATTAGTTTAACATACTAGAGAGCTCAATTTATATTTGTCCAACACTTTTAACCTATATTTTGCCTAAATATTAACATTAAGTTCCTAACGAATGTCAATTCACACCAACTCATTTACAGTTCCTGTCTTGGCTATGCTATATTTCATCTACATTTTTTTTCCTTGCAGTCACTCAAAATGCTTCATTAGAGAAGCTAATTTGTATTGTGCCTGTCAGTATCTAACTCTGATTGATTAATGAATGTATTTTGATGGAATCAAGTACAGGTTTGAATCCAATGTATTGACATAAGCATGGGGCTCTGTAGCCAGATGTGATCTTCAAAGGTTTATGCCGTAGTCGGCATGGAAAACCCATATGTTCTATTGTATTACCTCATTATGATAATATAATCCAGCTACCATATTTTGTTTTGTAGACAATAATCCGCCATGAAAAAAAAAAACACAACTCAAATGAACAAGCCCTGCGGGCTCAGGAACTAGTTGTCCGGATATCTCTATGCTAGCTTATTTCAGCGGTAGGCAATGATAGGCTTTGTGAAGGACATGTCACTAAATGTCCTATCTTTACCATGGACTTCCACAAGCCTTGTCATAGGCATTGTGGTCTATCTACAGAAACAGTGTGATCTGTGATTTTCCCCTCTATCCATGATTTGTGTTGTATGCTTAATAAAATACAGAAAAATACACCGAATGACCGTTCTTATCATATTTGGGGTGATATGGAACATTTAACGCTTATTGGTCATCCAGCAGTAAAGTGTTGTGGAAAAGACTTGTGGTAACTGTCAAGACAATAACATTTTATAATGTTGAAATCCTTATATATTTTTCAATAAATATTATTTATGTTATTTAAATACATCTCTTTGGTAAATATCCTCGTAGAAAGATGGGATATCATGCCCTCACAGGAGGCAATATGTTTATATATTTTAAATATGTGATGTTGGTTATGCATTTTTACATATATATATTTTATTTTATTTGGCACATTTAAAAACACTTCTATCTCCATTATCTCCAGGGATCATAGCACACTGAAGCAATACTTTCACATTATTGTATAATAAATACCTCTAAGCTGACTGGAAAATAATGGGGAAGAGATTTAATTAATAGCATAAGCAGCATCCCACATTTTTTCGATTATATGGTTACTTAGGCTGAATCCACAGCCTCCTTGTTGGATTCTAGAGCTTTTTTTTTCACTTTGTGCTTGAGGTTTACTGCATGTTATAAATATGTAATATGAAAACTCTGCTACCTGTCAGAGAATATTCTACTGTTTAATGACAGTTCTCAAAATATGTGATTTGCAAATCTCTGAAAATGAACTTGCAGCAACCAATGGAGGATCACCACAATTCCGCTGTTTTTATTAGAATACTTGACTATTTTAAGAAAATTGCATCAATCTTAATTCAACCATCCTCAGAAAAAAAAAATCTTCAATAAGTCTTACCTGCTAGTTCTGGGTTAGACAGGTAAAATGTTGCTGGAATATTTCTACCAGTCTCCAAACATTAATATTGTATAAATAAATAATAATAAAATGTTGTACACATATTTCACACTCGCAATTAATTTTTCATTAATATTTACAATTCGCCTACCAGCAGAAATGTTACATGGGGCTTGATGTAGAATTTATTTGAGATTTCTGCAATGAGATTACATTGTACAGAATACTGTTGTCCTTTTGATAAAAACCAAAAAGGAAACGGTCACTGGGTCAACACAGACAATTCCATAACTAAGTCATAACTGTTTCCATAGAAATTCTGCAATGATGTCTAACAGGTCTACACATGAGATAAATGAGTAGGCATTATTAACACACATTTTGTTGAACTAATATCGGGGACAGATGCTACTAATATTCATGAAATCTACATCAGAGTTCCATATTTTCTTAATCATAAATAACAGACTGTTGAATGGTCCTGATTAAAAAATGGTTTTATATAGTATATAGTGGAAATGCTTTGTTGATGTCAACTTAATATGGTGACCCAATATGAAAATCTTTTGCACGCAAAATATTTCGAAATACTTATGGAAGGCATACTTTTCTACATGTGGACTCTACGGTATTTTTATGAATGGGACAAGGCCACCTCGGAAACCTCCATTAACTTATACTGCTCATTAATGTACATACCTGGGAACTGTGTTATGGTTGTCTACCGAGAGTTCCCTTGCTAAAGGGGACTGGAAGAGTGTGTTTCTGTGATTCTGTGATTGGCTAGCTGCACATAAGAGTGTGGTTAATCCCAGTTAGATTGTGAGGAATGGGATTCCCTTTGCCTGGAGATTGAAGAATTTAACCTGGAGTCTCGAGGAAGAAGCTCTTCACCCAGAGACTCCTGGTTAACCAGGGCCAGTTATGTATGTTTGCAGTGGAGCATGCATGGATTGGAGAGACATGTTTACATGTTGCAAGCTTTGAATAACAAAGAAGACCATACTAAAAAAGACAATACCAAATATATGACTTAAGGTGGCTAAAATATCACAGCATCTGAAGAGATATTGTGATATCAGAAATGGCATTACATTTACTTATTCTCCTTTGCATAATATTGTCCATAGGATAAACAAGACATATCACAGATAGCATGTTAAAAACCACAGAAACTTAGTATTTGCACACAGATATATTTTAGTAGTTTTAATAGTATGAGTGCATAAAAATATGAGAAACAAACAAGAAAAGGTAAAATCACATCAGGTTCCATATAATCAAAGGATAAAGTAAATGGACTGAAGAAAACAAATTCAATACATTTCAGTAGTTTTATGTATTTCATCAGTTCCCTCAATCTATTATAACTCTAAATAGATCTACCATTGCATTATAAAAACTGAAATGCAAGTGAATTGTATTATTTCCTTAGTCTGTGTTGCAGTTTTATCCCGGCAAGATCTGATTTATATTTATGCATTGCAAGAATACCAATTTGGATGTTACCTAAGGAAGTTGAAAAAAAGTGAAGAAAACATTTTAAATTGCAGTCTTGATACATGAAGAGTATTCTTCTATTATTCCAATGTCCTGAATTTTCATAATATTTTTGAAAAACAGTGCAAAGGGAGAAAAGATTTCCACTAGAAATCTTTAACTAATAACTTAAAAGTTTAGTAAAATTCTTCACTTCACTGTTCATTATAAAGGGCCAACGATGGCATGTTTCTCCAGTAAGTAGTACTGAGCTGGCCCTGTATAATACATAATATCTTTCATTTTAAAAACACCTCTCTGATATGTTATACAGTGCCAGTTAAGATATTCATGCAGCAGAAGTTCCCTGGGATTTGACCTTTCTAACATATAGTGAATTCAGGCAGGTCTATTTACTAAAGTAAAGGTTAACAAAAAATGCAAGTTTCCAGTTTAAACAAAAGCTAACACATTCAAAATAAAAATAAATAACAACTTTCATACACTCTTATGCAGATGTGAGCAGGGGCTGAATCTAAATTAAACTGACGCGCACTGAGATGCGATTGTAGATGATGCAGCTGCGAGTTTTAAATCGGCCGTAAGACACGCCATGTGGTCACAAATGCACATGGGGCAATACACAAGGGTGTGGGATTAATACATTAAAATGAAAAGGGACGCATGGCTTGGGCATCAATACACAAGGGGGAAACACATAGTGTGGAAAGCATTTTTTATGCTTTGTGCAGATTAACCTGTACTGATACGGGTGTCGGTGTGGCAGAGCCTGTCCTGGTGTGTGTATGTATGTGTGTATGTGTGTGTGTGTGTGTGTGTGTTGGGGTGTTGGTGTGGCAGAGCCTGTCCTGGTGTGTGTATGTTTGAATGTTGGTGTGGCAGAGCCTGTCCTGGTGTGTATGGTTGGTTATCTGTTTCCTGGCACTTTACTCAATATGCGTTAGAAAATCATGAAAAGATGGGCATGGATGGTGGGCTGATTCTGTGGCTTGACTTGCCCCCCAGGCTGTAGGCTGCCAGCCCTCCCCTGGATGTGAGTGCTAGATGAAAAAAAAGGTAACTGGCTAATTCACTAATCTGCAAGTTGCTGTGATAAGGGGCCCACTTTTGCGGGTGTGAGGTATGCACCAAGGGGCCATGGTCTTAGTACCCGAGGAGGAGGACCGGTTGGGGAAGATCACAGATCTCCCTCTAACTGGTCCAAAATTAAAGAAGCACAATGTCTGTCCCTTCAGACTTCTGCTTCAATGCTCCCTAGCACTATGTGCCGGCGATTGATGCCATGGGGGTGAGAGACTAAAAATACAGGGGGAAGCTGATGCAAAAAAAAGAAAAAGTAATTAATTTTCACTGGAGTCTGAAAAATGGCCTCGTTGGGGAGGGATTTTATCTAGACCTGTGCAAAGGTGGCTCAAGTGGTTCTGGGGACCCCCGTTTCATTTGTTTTAAAAATTATTTGCTTTGGGAGTGCAATTAAAGTAACGGGCCCCCATGGTCCAATAATTGAGGAGCCAGGGCTTTATTGGTCATAGCTTGATGGGCCCTTAAACAGATACATGGCTCTGACACTCAAATTGTGCTTGGATGGACATCATCCTCCATTGCCTAGGGGGTGGGTACGGGATTTAAAATTTTTACTTAATCATCTTCATCCCACATCATATGTATGGGGGAGGGGCACAGGATAGGGTCTGTGATCTTCCAAAAGTTTTTTTTTTAATGTTAACTATCTCATCACAATGGACAGGGTGTAGGGGGTAAACAGGGAGGTATAAAGGACATCCTATTTGGTTAATAAGGGGTCCTGAGGACCCCATTTAATTGGTTTTGTTATCTATTTATTTAATTTAATTAGAATCTAGAGGGGTTGATGCCCTTTACAGGTGAAAGTAAGCATTGAACTTGCATTTCCTCACAAAGTTATTCATTGCGTTTTTAAGTGTAACCAAATGAGTTAAAGTAAAATACGGTTTATGAAATTGAAGGTTTTGTGCATTTAAGACTTATTGTGTGTGCAGATGATTTTATTCATATAATAAAGCAGCATATTACATTTATTATGTTGCTTACATTCATAAAAGTGTAGCTAACAGTTAATAAATATGTTATTTGCTCCTTTCTAATTAGATTTGCTAATAACAGTAGCTATCATTCACAGCAATTGCTCTAAGGGTTTTTCTGCTCTTGGCTTTTAAATTTTTTTTAAATATTGTATTTTACTTTTTTCTTGCTTTTTTAAACTAAATTGTTTTAATGTAGCAAAACCAGTTATCATAATTAGGACATGTGTTAATAATTAGGATAGTGAAAAGCCAAATTATTTATATGTGCAAGATAGAATAACAAAAGATCATCACATTCTTTTTCATAACCACCAACACTACTTTGGCAGAAGTTTAGGATAACTTACTGTATCTTGATTTGATAATCTCAATTGAAACCATTAGTTCTTGGCTTCTTGCACATATTGTATCTAACATTTCTGGCAGTTAATGCAAAGCCTGACTTCAATCCTAAAATCTGAAGCAAGAGGAATACCTTCAAATAATTAAAATTAATTTGTAAAAATGGACCAAAGCTTGTACATTTTTCTCAATCAGTGCAAATGTTTTGTAGATATTAAAGGTAGGTAAATTTAAGAGACTTTTTACTGCAAGTATGCAGATAGTTGTGGCAAAAGGTTGCATAAATAATTTCCTGTTTTGTGGAAAATGGACCTGTTTTTAAATTCAGGATTGGGCACAGAGCTAGATACACCATTTAAATTATGTACAAGGAATTTATGATTACAATATCTTTGCCACTATAGTCACAGAAGGGCTGGCACCTATTGGACAGGGGGGCAGGCAAATTCAAGTGCCACCCACCCGTCAGTAACATACACACTGTCACACACTGATGCTAACACACATACACCTACACACTTATGCAGATGCACACTCACACATACACCCATGCTAATACTTCCACTTACACATTCATAGTCATGCTCACATTCATGGCAACATGCACACTCATCCTAACACATGCACATTCACTGTAACATACATGAATGCATACTCGCCCCCATTCTAATACCCTTATCTTTCTTTTTCTGTCAGTCCTACCTTGTCCAGGAGAGGAAGAATCTGAGAGTTTTGGTGTGGCCCATTGGGCAATAAGACCCCAGCCGCCCCTGAGTAAAACATTATTAGGTAGAGGATCAATTAACCTCATTGATTCAACGGAAGCAGACAACTAAATGATAAAATCAGCAGAATGGTCCTATTAAGATCACCTACATCAGGCCTACCATTGATAATATATGCTGTATTTACTGTCTATTCCCAGCCAACTAGATATTCTTGTCAGCTTACATGATCTCCCCTGTCATGTGCCACTTGATGGTCTGGATTTGACCTGGGCTATTGTATGCCTTAGACTAAGCTTTCTGTGTTGGCTTCTGCTTGGTGGATTGTTATTTTCGCTATTTACCTAAACTTTGTTGCAGACCCTGTTTTTTGTGTATCCATATGCTTATTCAGCTTAGACTGCTATCACCTGACACCTTGGCTGACTGGTACATTGAGCTGTATGTGTGGCATAGTTCTTGACCTTGTCATAGACTCACAATTCTGGGACACGTGTGTCTAACAATTCTATTAGTTGCTATGATGACAAGACCAGAATTGCCCCATAGGAATAAACCAAAAATTGTAGTGCAGCCAGATTAAATGATGTGCTTTTTGCCTGCTATCCAAACAGCACAGCTCTAAAAAATGACAATATGCTGTTGCCTTTAATAACTAACATCTGTTGAAGGCACATAGCTGTAGTAACGAGACTGAAAAATTGAGCCCACACACATTCATGCTCACCATGCAGTCATTCATATACCCTGCATATAGCATTTGTAACATAACATGTATTATCTAGTTATATCATTTGCTCTTAGATTGATACACACTAGTTGTCAACACTAAAGCAGTGACCAGGTAGGAGCCTGGTTTAAGTAAATGGACAGAGTCTATCCAAACTAAATTCTAGAACTTAGGTTGACAAGTCTGTGCTAGCATAAAACACCCAATTACCCAAATCTGTCCCTCAAAATGTTATGTTTTGTAGTTCAGTACACTAAATATACTGTTCTGTATTTTACACTATATGGATAAAAGTACTGGGACACCTGTCCAGTATACCAACTTTTATGACATCGCGTTCTAAATTTAGACATTAATATGTAGTTGTCCCCTCCCCCCTTTGCAGCTATAACAGCTTCCACTCTCTTTACAAGATTTTGGAGTGTTTCTGTGGGAATTTTGTAGCATACCAAGACATTGCAATGCTTCCAACTTTGAGGAAGGACCTTTTATACCCCAGTGCCCAAAGCAAGTTCCATAAAGATATAGTTGGGTGAGTTTGGGGCGGAAGAGATTGAATGAGATGTCATACAAGTCCCTGTTGGTGTAATTCATATATACAGTATCTATCTATATATATAATATATATATAGTAATATATATATATACTCACACACAATATATATGACCAAAAGTATGACACTCACACCTATATGTGCTTATTGGATATCCCAGTGCAAAACCATGGTCATTGAGATGGAGCTGGCCCCCTTTGCGGCTATAAGACACTCTTCTGGGAAGGCTTTCCACAACATATTAGATTGTATCTAAAGAAATTTGTGCCAATTCAGCAAAAATAGCACTTGGGAGGTCAGGATGGGGTAGAGAGTTTAGTTCCTCCTCACCAAACTTATTATGCACCTTGCTTTGTGCACAGGGGCACGGTCATGCTAGAACAAGAAAGGCCTTTCCTAAACTGGCACCACAAAGTTGGAAGCATTTAATTATCTCAAATGTCTTTGTATGCTGTAGCATTAACATTACCTTCACTGGGAGTAAGGGGCCTAGCCCAAACCCTGAAAGACAGACCCAACACCATTACCCTTCCTTCATCAAACTTTACAGTAGGCACTATGCATTCCAGTGTGATTCATCACTCCAGAGAACGTCTCCACTACTCAAAAGTCAAGTGGCAGTGTGCTTACCACCACTCCAACTGACACTTGTCTTAGCACATAGTGATAGTAACATAGTAACATCCTGCAAGCATGCGGTTTCAAGCCTCCACCTCACCTATGGCACTGACAAGCACTCCACCTATGGCACTGACACTCCCACTGAAAGTGAGAGAGAGTCAGAAATAACATTAATATAACCAGGGACATTCTTGGCCTTAAATAACACATTTAACTCCATGCATAACAAAAAAAACATTGCAGTAAGCACACCACTGGAGTGGAGGAAGCCGACAACAAGTTCACAGAATACACACCCACCATAAAGTTATCCGTAAAGTTATCCATAAAGAAAACTACCCTCCTGCCATCCCCGCAACATTAGGGCCACCACCAATGGAAACATTTTGAGGAATACTAAGTTCCTGATGATAGTACTGGGGTGCCACTCCTCAGGCCACCAGTCAGCACACCACTGGCCACCAAAATATGCCCCAAAACCAATACTCCCTGGCGCATCCATATACAAAGATATCAATTCCACCGACACTGCTGCTAATTGAAAAAACACTCTCCTGTTAAATCGACCAAGGAGAACACCCCAAACCATCAGGTCTACCCTCACTGCGCCCATTACCCTGATGCGATGATGAGCCATCTGAACACCCAGCATTACCCGTGAAAAAATGTGAAAAAACCCTTCCGCTAGTATGATCCTTTAGGCAAAGATTGTAGCTGCAGCAAGGTCACCTTCCGGGCCCACCGCACCTCCGCCCCCCCTTTCTAAAGGCATACAACTGAAAGTGAACAACCCAATCAATCCGGTTACAGAATTGATCTCCAGGCCCAGGAAACTGACACCCTTCAAGGAGGGTTATGATTTATTGAAGCAAAAGTCCAAGGTTCATCTGGTACCATGATATTGCTTGTCTTACTGCCACCACTTGTGACCCCCATACACGTGGTACGCCTACCCAATTCAGTCCATGTAGTAAAATAAAGTGGAGCACTTGTTAGGAGCCTTCTCCTCGATAACGCTTCTTCTTATTCACCTACTCTTTTTTCTTGTCTTCCTTCTTGTCATACTCCTTCAAGTTTATTGAAGCAAGGAAAATAACTCAACACACTATATATTTCACATATTCTTCTTTACTTCAGATCTTAAATGTATACCAAAGGGCCCCCGCAAAGTAGATCTAACCTGTCTACTGGCTGCCTCTGGCAGGCTACTCACTAGACCCTCTCTGTCACTGTCCAAAAACCGACCCCCTGCCATTGCAGCACCATATGACTCAGGCCACTGTTGGTCCCCTGATTAAATAGCATTTTACCAGCCTATACATTATTTATCAACAACAATAACAACTATAAATGCAATCAAGTTTGTATTACTTTTAAATACATTTGCTTCATTTTAGGCCCACCTATGGTGGTTTCCATTTCTTTCCTAATTTCTGGTTTGAGTTTAAGCAGTGACTTGAACTGAGCTATATGGATGTTTCAGCCAGACCTACATCTGCTATTATGATATTATGAATGTACAATTATTTTTAAAATCTTGCCAGATTCTCAGATCCTATGAAACACATATGTTATTTAAAGTTATTTAACAGAATCTGCATAACAGGTTATAGCTGTGTTTCCCCTGTAATGCCTTTATTTTTTTGCCAACATTTTTCTTTTTGTATTTTTTTTCTCTTCATAATCCAATTCTTCATGGGATTGACCATTTTCTCTTGAGCATCAAGAAAAAAAGTGTTTGTCTAATTACAGCATACACACAGTATGTGATCCAACAGGACTGTCTCAATTTGGTACCAATGCTTTACCTCTGCTGTTTCTGCTGCAAAGTCCTACTTCTATGAGAAAAAAATAAAGAATGTTGACCTATGTATGCACAAATGACATTTAAGGTACTTTAGGTTCTCAGGACCAAGTCTAAACAAATATGTAGCTTCATTATTCAGAGTACAATCTTGTTGACTATACACTATCATATTTAAAGGATGTAATCAGTGGTTGAGAATGGAGATGTAATTACTTGTAGATTATCTTCAACACGTAAACAGCAAAGTACTGTTTGCATGGTTGTAATTGTATATCACTTTATAATTGTGTTTATTATTTTGTGGATGTCACTGAAATAAGAAAATAAGACAACTGTATTGGAAGTTCTTGTGAAATCAATATAAAAAGTAATTGTTTCAAGCGTAATGAGTTTAATTCAAATGGCACAAAATATTCCTGCTTTGGTTTTTTTCTTTTTTTGGAAGGAGAGGCATTACTAAAACCAGTATAAGCCACATATACTTAACAATGCATGAAAATATACTGTAAGTATTCCTGTTAGCCTATACTAAGCCTTTTTGCTGTCTCAGGCTACAAGTTTCACCAAGCGCTGTTTCATCAAGGGTCTCCATATGATAGATTCAAAAAGACCTTATGCTGTTAGTAGACAAACAGGGGTAGGGATAGTGTCTGTAGTAGGGCATCAGTGCCCATGAAAATGGATGTGGTGAGGCCTCCACAAAGACTATTCATGTCTATCCCTGTTATTTACATTCCTTTGCAGTAGGAATAGTACCTGATTAAGCTATTGCAGAGCCAACTCTTTTCTCTCAGTGTTCATCTACACCCAGATAGGAAGAGTGGAAGACTTTAGATCACAGAGTGAAGTCTTCTTCTGCCCTTGCTTCACTGTTCTTGCTTTCTTTTCCCTCCATGTTACATGAGGTTGCATGCCCAATGGTAGGCTGTGCAGCAGCTTGTACCCTGCTGGTAAGAGGACTGCAAGCCCTAGGCATCAGGGAGGTTTCTAGAAGTACAACGTGTGATAGCAGCTATAGGTCAGTCTAGAGGAGCTTTTTGTGTTGTGCCTTAAAATATATTTTTGCAAATTGTCCTGAAATGAAGGAAGAGTCTTGACCAGGTGTTTTGTGCCACAGTTCAGTCCATTGTCACAGCGGATTGGCACTTTATTGGCTACACAAGCGCAATGCCTTTTTAAAATTGAAATATGGTTCATACATGTGTAGTTTCGGTGGGACAAAACATTATGCCAAAGCTAAATATGAACAGGGTGTGACACTGTTACAGAATATAGAAGAATCTGCAATATACCGTTTTGGTTTTATTTTAAAATCATTATGTTTGATAAATAGTTGGGTACAAGAAAAAGGGGCCCTTTTTATATAAGTGCTTCAGGGCCCTAAGCTCCTTAGGTTGGCCTTGTTTTTGCACTAGTAAGTAAATAGTAAGATTCTTCAGCTGTGTGAATAACTATATAATAATTGATAAAAAAATAAGAATTCTTTGTAAAACTCTGCCTTTTATCTCCATAGCTAAGTCAGTGACAGTAGCCTGTTCACATTGTTTCCATAAATACAATATAGAAATGCCTCAAGAAAAAAAAATCCTTTTCATTTCTAGCTCCATCCACCAGTTGAAATACTTCTGACTTCTGGCTCTGAAAAACATTAAGTATTATATAAAAAAATAATCTTTTTAATTTTTTTTCTTCATTTTACATGCAATTGAAAAGACTAATTTTTAGCCAAATATAAATGCATTAAGAAATCTACAGCTCCAAAGTGATTTATTTGAACTGTAGCTTTTGGTTTCTTGTTTTGTAGAATTAAATTGATAGTGGCGGGTCAGTCAAAGACACAAAAAAGAAGTCAAGTACACCCTTAATCCTATTCTGATTGGCAGCCTGTACCTCTCTAAATAATTTAACAAAAGACTAACTTCTGACAGAATAAGATGGAGAAATATAGAAACTGTCTTCAAACTGGTGCTACAGAATACAAGGGATGAAAAGTGAAAGGTGTGTTTAGTCTCATCTTGAACAGTGGTTCTTTGAGATTTGATTCAGTTTATTTTTGTCAGACATATTTTCATTTTTAGTCTTTTTTTCACCAAGGAGAACAATTACACAAATGTTTCTATAGATTTTAATAGCAAAAACTGTCAATTTTATATGGTAACTTTCGTTACTTTAATTTTCTTGATTTGTAAATTAATATATATATAATATATATAATATATAAATATATATATATATAATATATATATATATATATAAATATATATAATATATATATAAGCATTTATAAAGCAAAATATTTTGTGCTACATTATGGACCCCTTGATTAAAAACCATCATGGATCTGCCTTATTTTATGGAGGTGTGTTGCCATATAGTTTTAATTATTCAAATAATTTAGATGCCAAATAACTTAAAAACTTCTAACTGGTAGCAGTCAAGGATGTATTTTTGTATGAGCAGGGTATTGGAATAAATCTACTGGTCTTGGTTGGAGGAAATAAATGCAAAGAGGGATTATATTTTTTAAATACTCTGTACACTATGAGAACACATTCTACTTATATGACCAATCTGAAGTCCCAGTCACAATCTCTTAGCAAGTGCAACAACACTTAACTCAACCACCCTGATTAACACGTTTAGTAATTTTTAATACTTAAAGCAACATGGCACAATAAAACAGGCAGCTTAATCAAACACCATACAGTAACATGAACAAACATGCTAACAGCATACACTCACACACTCACGCACCATACACTTACACATACATAGATATATGCACACTCACTCAAACACTTAATGCACATATAGACACACTTGTGTTAATACCACTTACACATATGCACAGCCTACCTCCCTCTCATTATCCATGCAGCTCACAAAGTTCTCCTTCCTTGTCCTTCCCTCCCCTCCCTCTTACCACATGCGGAGCACTATATTCACTACTACTCCCACTTTACATGACCTGCTGGCACCTGGGTGCCATGCACCCGTGGCGTCAACCTTAGTGTAGCCTTGCCTTGAACATAACAAGACACAAATCCTGTCATCGGCCAGATATAATCAAACTAAATTAGCACCAAAGGACTTATCAGGCCCTTCTTTTCAAATTACATTTAATGTATGATGATATTTTTTTCCTGCCCATAGATGTATATTATTAAAGTCACATTTTTTTTTTGCATTTTGTACAGTTATTTGCTAAAAACTGAATAAATCTTGAATACTTAACAGTAGATTATACAAATGTTCACATTTTAGAAATGTGAGCTTAAAAAAACATTACATAAATTTAATAATGGTGTGCTTGGATACGTAAGTTTATTAATTGTAATAACAGTAGAATTGGATTGGTGTATCTGAGATTATTTTTTCAGGGTTCTGTTTTGTTTTTCAGAGAGCCATAATTTCCTTTTGCATGCAGCCTGCTTAATACTCTATGTGACATTTTTATATCCACTTTCCTGTTAATTAAACATTCTATGGTTTCAAAATGTATAAGCAATAATCTTTACTGTAGTAAAGTAGTTGAGGTTTCTTCTGGGGTAAGCCCCTGTAAAATGGTGGAATTAGGGGACGGAATTATGGGCCTGAGGCCCCCTTTGAAATAGAAAGGCAGAAATAAAGTTGCATATTTGATTAAAGTAGAATTGAGAATTGAAGAGGTATGATATGTGTGTTACAGGGTGAAGGGGGAATTCAAAATATTAGAAATAAAATTTAGAATGAAGAACAAAGAAAATGAAAAGGGTATATTCTGTGGGAAAAGGAAGAAGAAAAGCTTGTCCTTTTCTTAGCCTTATTTTTCTCTCATTGTCCAAATGTCCTCTCTGTTGCCTTATTTTATCTCCTATCTAGCATTGTTTCTCCAATACAGATTTCTTTCTAATTGCGTATCCTTATGTTCTATTGGTGCTGTTGTCTATTATGATTAAAGAAGGTGGTTTTCTTTCATGGTACTAAACAATGATAATGTCTATCTCCATATACACAATTCATATGTTAAATAGGAATCTAAAGTCTCCCTATGCTAACTACTTTAGTAGCCATATGTAACTATAAACAGGTAGACGGAATAATTACGGTATATTTAATCAGAATGCAACATATCCACTTTTAATCAAAATTCTGAATGTATACAAAAAAGTAGCAATGGTATCATTAAATCCCAGTCATAAAAGCTGGAGTGTATCTGAGTCAAGCATGCAATAGCAAAATTAACACATTTCCTAATGTGAGTTGCTCATCTTGATGATTTGTATTGGTTTTAGTTGCTAAAATCTCATGACAATCTCATTACTTACAATGTATTCCAGCCTCTTCCAGAAGTAAATAAATAAATAAATAACAGGTATTGAGTACTTTGAATTAAAAAACAATATCTTGGGTTTTCAAAGCCAGGCTCTCATACTGAGAACACCATATATCAAGTTCAACAGTTGGTTAGGCAGTGATGGTAATAAGTATTGATTTTTTATTGTTCATATCTGTCTAGTCCTACAATACAACATACACAAATAACCAAGAGATTTATTCCCAGTGGATTAAAAGATGAGAACAAATAGTATGTTGGTTGTAGTTTCCTTTTGTCTCAAATAGTATGGAAATATCATTTCTAGTCCATTCAATGATGAAAAATGAATGTGTCAGAGAATAAAGTCCATGTATACTGTTGCTATTAGTCTTGCCCAATACAAGTGTTGCTTTGTTTTCCTTTCTAGTACAAAGCATTAGAAATGGCCTCTAAAGATCATGTGCCAAATGATACTGAGGTTCTTAAAAATATTTTTGACCTTTTGCAGAAACGTAAAAATCCTATAACCAGTATTTATGTAAACAAATTTTCACTAATAATGATAAAGTACCTAAAGCTAGGAAACAGAGTATTATCAAATTGACAGGTGGCATGTGACAAGAGTCATCTTATAGTCCATATTTTCCTTGCCCTAAGTGATATCCTGAAAGATATGACTTATCTCCGTGATCATCCTCATCAGGCATTGCGCCATCAGGCCATCCATCATAATGTCTAGAGTGGTTCGTACTTAATAGTAAAATATTCTAAAATCTATGATTTTGTATTAAAGTGAACAACATCATATTAAAGCAAGTGAACTTTAGTTAATTTCCCTATTTTGTGTGGAACAGTTTATATATTGATGTAGCAATTTCTCTCAGCCAGTAGAGTTTTGTAGATATGAGGAAAAAGACTTAGACATTTGGGATTTTTTGTGTAATACAAATTTTAACATTGGTATTATAGACATTGTCATTTAATTGGCACATATGTCATAGTCCTCATGTCAAACTGATCTATCAATTTTAGTAAGAGACACATTTACATATGATTAAAGAGGAGCTTAAGGCAGGAACTATATTTTGGTGATTTTTCCAAGTTATCGCGACACCCAACTGATATTTGAGGTGTCTTAACATAGCTCAATTTGTATTGGCTGATGTCCACCACAGTCCACGGTGAGTGTCCAGGTAAGAACTGAGGTAAGGCTCATGTATGCAGGTAATTGCTAGGTATAAAATTTGAAACACCATAGTACAAAATCAAAATCCAAAACAGGATCTAGTATTAGGCCAAAGTCAAGCAAATTGAAAATCAAACACAACAATAGCTACTAAAGCATATACTGAACAACACATAGTACCAGGGTTTGTCATATGGACGATTGGCACCAAGCTATTAGAATGTGTCTTGGGTTTGCATTATCGTGTAACTGCATCATTAAGTTGATTCATAAGCCTGCATAGGTTCACATTGGAATGGTGCATGGATGTGCTTGCTGTGCTTATTGGGAGTGCTGATTCTGTGCACGGGACCAACCAGTGCAAGTGGCCTGGAATCATGCCATGTCAAATGCTCATAAAGACATTAAGCTGCCTGCACTGAATCTAATTTATCTGAAAGTAATCAATTGGGTAGTTGAGTAGCGTATTATAAAAACACTGTTTTGAACTTTACTCCTAACCAAAAATATTTAATTTAACTGAGCTTACACTTTAATTCAGTTAACTTTCTATTTTTGTGATCATTTTTCACTTTTATGATACAGTATGATATGCATATGGTTTGTAACATTATATATGTATATTCATAAAAGAAGATGATTTTTTCCATGATGTTACTTCCAGCACCCACATTTTATGTTTGAGTGGAACTACTTCAGAGAGTTGGGAAAGCAATGTCCTAGCCAAATAAGATCATAAAAATGTCCATTGGTAAGGTCAGATTCTTTATGTGCAAAATAGACACAAACTTAGAGCACCACTATTTAGAGACACAATGACACAAATAAAATATGACACTTCTTAAAGTAGGGAGATTATTATTATTATTATTATTATTACATATAATACACATATAATTATTTTAGCTGTGCAAAGCATGGCGAGATCATTTTAATTTCCCTTCCAAATATGATAATCCAAAAGACTCTTTGCATATTTTTTATTACCCCAAGTACTTGTTAAAATTCATTTTTACAACAAACCAGAAACATTTGAGCTGCACTCGTCACTTCAAGAAATTGTTGGGTTTTTTTTAGCTGTTCTGATCATGAAAACTGGATAGACACATGCCGGAGTGAAATTATTTGTAGTGATATGCCAAACTGTCTGACAATAATTACAACATCTGGCAAACTGTAGGGGTTCACTTTTCTTTCCATCTGTTTTGAAATTTGTAACCACTCAGGTTCATAGCCCTGCTAAAAGCTTTCTTTACTGCTTTCTGATTAATGGGAATAAATCCATATAAAATGCATCACTACAAATACTATTTATACACATAATATTTTACATAGATTTAACTGTACAGGGACATAGAGATAGATAAGACAGACAGAGTTGGACATCCTATTTTCCAAGGCCCATTTTCTTACTAGTTAATAAGTTCAATGAGACATAAAGGTTTTGTTAAGATTGATAAATAACATTGTTTTTTTTTATTTTTATGTTATATTCATTGTGACATTTGTTATCTTCATTATGACATTTTTATGATGTCATAACCCTGCTCACTGGTCTCAAGGGTACTTATGTGCACTAACATGAAGCAGAAAAATGTTATTATGATTATTTATAATGCTTGCAATATTACATGTTTAATCACCACTTGAAGCACCAGTCATGTGGACTGGCAACTCTACATTTGCTGCAAATACATGTTTACAGGGGTTTCAGATGACCAACCTGTAAGTGAGCCCTGAATGCTAAGAGGGCCTACAGGTGATGTGATCCCTGGTTTCTTTTCCTGATGTTCCCAGAACATGGAGATACAGAACATGGAGGTAAAGAACATGGAGATACAGAACATGGAGGTACAGAACATGGAGATCTGTACCTATGGAGTCAAGTGGCTTCTGTCAAGTTAGCTCTCTGCTGGTGTTCATGAATCTTGGAGGTCCATAGCACATTTTTATGAGGTCATAATCCTGCACCCTTATATGCACTGACATGAAACAGAAAAACGTTGTCATCATTATTTTTAAAGCTTGTAATATTAGGTGCTTAATCACCACTTTAGCCAACGTACCTTACATGTGTATCTGTTTCTATTTTGCTATTAATATTCTGTAAACTATGCCTTTGAAATCATCTGTGTAGGGAAATGCATGCAGGTTAAGAGATAATAATTTAGAATGCTTTGATTTACATGGATTATCACATAAGCTTTGATAGTCCAAAGTTCAGAGTCTTAAGCAGGTTTTAAGGAACAAGTTTAAATTACATTCTGATCTTCACAGATATGTTAACAGATCTGTTCACAGTCATGAATTCATTATATAGCAGATAAGGCAAATAAAAGTACTGAAATATACATTTTTGAAGAGTTAAAATATGGTATTATCTAGCCAAATGATGGTTCTGTCAAAGTTATCTTTCCTGTAAAAAATCTTTCCATAAGATTTTACATCGTTTGCATTCAATGCTGTAAAATGTAAATGTTTTATCTAATAAACTGGGGATTTGTGTGTATTTGATAGACCAAGCAGTTAAGTAATGTATTGTGATCACTGTATGTTTATTAACACATAGTACATAAATACTACAAAGGTTATTAAATACAAGAATTTAAATTGTAAAATATTTCACAAGAAAATAACACTTCATATTATATTATATGTAACCCATCATAAGAATGAGGTATGATTGTGCAATTAACTTTGGATCTTAGTATGTGCCACTTTTATCTATTACCAAACATGTTGTGTTCAATTAGTGGCCTAGTAGAACGTTTTCCTCTCTACTGAGAGCTACTAGGCTACAAATACCTTTGTTAAATAATATTGTGCTTAATCAGAAGATCGCCAGTATACAACACCTCAGGGTCAACCCAGGACATGAAGCAGAAACTTGGTCTGCAAAATGATACTCAGCTTGGTCAAGATCTTTGTACCGCCATAATAAAATATACATGAAATGTATGAATTAATATAATATAAGAAGCTTATTCAAAGAGTTATTTTTTTAATAAAAGTTATTTTTCCAATTTCAAAGAGTTTCGTCACATTAATTCAGTGGCATTCATGCAACTATTTTCACAAAAGAGCATCAAAGACGAGAGGCTCCAGTCTCTATATTTAAAAAAAACAGATGAGAATTTCACATTTATTCATGTGAAAATTGTATCTATTATATATTATTATATCTTTCACAAATATTGGCTCTGGACACTCAGTCATGAGGCCTGCGACTCTACATCCACTACAAAGTCATTTTCACACGAATTTCAGAGGCCCACAGCTCCCTGAAATTTCTTTTTTGAGGAAAATGGAGATTTGGGCCTATGCAGTCAAGTGGCCTTTATTTTGTTTAGTTCTCTGCTGGCCTTCATCTATCCTGGAGGTAAAGAGCACATTTTTATGATGTCATAATCCTGTACTGTTTTTCTTAAAACCCGGAACAGAAAAAGAGAAATATCTCCCAACTGAGGCTGCTAAATGCACAAAATAAGTGGAGTTTTTAGTTTGGGTCTCTTGAGAAGGAGCTGTTAGCTCTCTGCTCATAGGTCACTCTTTCCATGCGTCTTTGTATTTAAGCCAATGGAATCCAGTAGTTCTTACATCTTTCATTTAAAACATACCACAATATTAATTATGAAAGCAAAAAACAGAAACACATATTTCATAGAACATTTTTAAGCTTACCCTAGAATTTTAAACCTTCCAATGTGCTCCTCATGGAAAAGATGAGAGATTGAGGGAATATATCAAGATTGGCAAAAGAGAGTTTTTTGAATTCCATGTGATAAAATGTGCTACATGTTTAAAAATCATTTAGCCTAAGTTTGTAGAAATCTCATTTTATTGTGTCTAGCAGTTCTGACTTGTCCTTGGCAACATACTTTTGTTATAATTGGTTGTGGCCCTACGGTCTGAGCTCTAAAATAAAAAATAAAAAAAAATCTTAATTAAAAACCACATTTACTACTGCTTGAAATAATTACATTTGTAAGTAACACACAACTCCAGAAAGTATTATAATTATAAAATTATAAGTTATACTTACAGTAAGTGGCTCAATCACTAGCAAGAAAGAAAATGTTTTTGGTTCCTATCTTCACAGTCTTCGGTGCCTAATGGTGATGTGTGTTATATCTGTACATTTTATATTGTACAACATATGGTGATAAAGATACATTTAGACAGAAAGCTATACAATTGATAATCCTAATAAAGAAATACAGATTACCACAGACTGCTTTGTATAATGCAAGAATTAGTTATGTCGGCACATGCAGTTATTTTTGGCCAAATGATCAAACTCGGAAGTCAAAACATTTCAATTAAACAATTTATCATCTGAACATTTCATTCTTGAAAGACCTATAAACCTATCCATCCAAAAAAAGACCGTAAGGGAAAATTCAGTAGCTCTATAAGGCAGTAAAGTAACAGACTGGAGAAAATCCAAAGACAGAACTTTTTCTAAACCAATGGAGATATCCTAAACAGTGCTGTCAGTAATACTGAATTAGATACAAACTATGGTAACTAGGTTTAAATGGATTTCGGTTGCATCTGTGATAGCATGAAGGATTTGATGCTGGCCACCTGTTAAAAAACAATAGGTCAAGCATGGCCTTTCACCGGCCAAGTCTTTATTAAGTCGTATTAATATTCTGGGGGAAAAAAACAAAACCTTTGTATTTTACGAATATTCGCCCGTACATTTTTTCTTGCGAATATACCTGTACAATCTTTGTGTTCTTTTCTCTGCCAGTTTTGTATCAGGGATTAATACCGGGTTAATGCAGTAACAGCAGCAGCATTGGCACCAAGAGCGACTCTATTAGTCTGCAAGAGCGACTCTATTAGTCGCCGGCAGGGTGCTCCTCTGGCATCAACCAATGAAGGGCATCTGCTCTTCATTGGTTGATGCCAGACAAGCCCCCTGGCAGTGGCCAATAGAGTTGCTCTTATGGACCTTTAACACCTGACGCCAAAGCCATTGGTCTCCCCAGGCCAAGTTGCTCCAAGTAGACAGACAAATGCTCTGAGCTCGGAATAACAGAGATTTGAGTCCCACTGGTAAAGGGCAATGTGTGTATGAGATCTATCCCCTAGTCTCCAACTAGCAATCTATTGAATACTTGATATTTACCTGTCAGGCACGCGTTCGGAGCACCTCTCACGAATACCCCAGTATTGGTGCACCCACAGTGTGATTAATCCAATATTATGTTTTATGTTTTTTGCCAGCCTCAGGTTGGACACCCCTCAGGCAAGCCCCTGCCCAGTAACTGGAATACATTCAATCAATTTCAAGCTAAAATAAATAGGGGTGTCCTTTAATGGATTGTCAATGTACCAAGTACTAATTTTATGAGCATAAGGTTAGAATACATTCTCACTATAATCTACATAATGAGGTAGTTTACTGTAGTAACATAGTTGGTTCTAAAAAGTGGCGAGATTGTTGTATATGCTACAAATATATCAATCTATTCTACTGGTGGGGCATAACTTTAAAACTACCGTAGCCATGGAGAAAGATACAATATATATATATATGTATATAGTATATCACAACCATATTGTTGAATAAACTAGCCGACACCCTACGGATATATATACACATATTATGTGTTTGGGTTATTTAGTTCCATTATAATTCATTTCTGTTTTTGGTCCTATATGGGATTAACAGTTTCCAGATTTCTTTCATACAGTCTGGTGTTCCAACATATACCATGGATGTTTTATAAAAGTGGAACAGAAAGAAAGGTTGTACTTATTTTGTAGTGACCTGAATTCAACATCAGATGTTAAAATCATGACATGAAATTTTGGTAGAAAGATAAAAGTAAGAACAGAGAACTGACCACATGCCGGATGATATTAGTGGCAGATGTGATCGTCAGAAGTGTGATGGCATTTCCTCTGAATAGGCAAATGCACTTTTAAAACTTTGATGTTAACATGATTAGCAATGAAAGTATGCTTTGTTCCTCTGCCTTCACATGGTCTCAATATTGGCAGTTATCGTTTACTTGTATTTTTTAAATAAAATATTATCCCCTCCTTTATTTATGTGCAGATGCCGAACAATACTGCTTTTTTGTTGAGCTAAAAAGAAACTGTGAATAAAATATACAGATTGAGACTAAAGTGCTAAAAATAGGTCTTTTTTCCTGTTTCATTGTAGTTTAATCCAACTCTTTATGTTTTCCGGGTTTTTTTTCATTCTTTTGATCTTTATGACATTAAAATAGCCAACACTGAGCTCCATCTTATCTGCAGACCTTATAATTGAATGCCACGTCAAATTTTCCACAGAAAACTCCTATTTAACAATATTAAGAGGGACCATCGGGTTATTAAAAAATAATCCAAACTGTTACACAGACGGATACATTTTTATTACTGTTGGTGGATTCTGATACTGATATACACTCATTTAGATAGACATCGGGTATCTGCTGAGAGCCCTTATTAAAAAAGAAAAAGCAAACTCCTTAGAGGTTAAATTCAAGGTCAATAATCATCTCATAGGTATACATTTTTTTGGGTGGGATAATTAAGTACAACTGAAAGAAAATACTTTTTTTTAACATTTTCAGTGTCCTTACAGTCTTAGGATTTTTCATGTAAACTACCAATGGTTGCTACATATCTTCTTAAGCAACAGACATTGGTTTCAGTTCTGATATTGTCTACTACAGTCAAATATTGGTCAATATAAATCTACAATATCATATAGGACACAGTGTATAACACGGGTTCCACTTCTCCAGTGTATCATCATCAGTGTGCTTAGTTATAATGAATGGTGGGATCTTGAAACGCCAGGAACAAAGGTTATGCAAGCCTAGGTGGGAGACTGACCAGTGAATAGCCACTGTTTGAAGTCACTACTTAATTTAGAAAAAAAACTTAAGAAAAGATTAAGCTCAGTGTCTTTTCCATGTGAAAAGATTTTCAGAAATTGAAACAGTTATAGAGCCCCCCTGCCTAAAACACAGTAAGACCTACAAACAACCAGAAACAAGCTGGGTGTGATCCTAAACTAATTACAGTATTACATAGGAAAGGATCACCACTTACGTTGCTGGAAAAGTCAATCCAGCTGTTGTCCCACAAAAGGCTCTCTCTCCTCCCTTGCCCTGCATGACTCCAAACTAAAAGAGAGTCAGGAGAAAGTATATTTAAACTACTAGATGCAGCCAGGGTCCAAGGATGAAATGCTGAGGACAAGGGGGTAACTTAACTAGAAACCATAGGGCTCTGGTGTGAAAATTGCCCTGGGGCCCCCAACTTCACCAAGCAACATGCCCTACACTCAGAGCCGGCCTTAAGTCTTCTGGCACCCTGTGCGGATACTCCTCTGGCGGCCCCTTTCACACCTCCTCACACCGCTTCTCACTACCACTCCCCCCCTCTTGCTTTTACTCCCGCTACCCTCTGCCCCTTTTCACTACCCCCCTCTGCCCTTCTCACTAACCCCTCTGCCCCTTTTCACTACCATCCCTCTGCCCCTTCTCACTAACCACCCCTCTCAAAATCTCTCCCCCTGCCCTTCTCACTATCTACCCCCTGCCCCTTCTCACTACCCCCCACCCTTAACGAGCAACCATGAAGGATGTTCAATAAAGTTTAAAAACCAAACAAAAAAAACAACAACAATGTTTTAATTTAAGTCCCAGGCAGGTGCCCCTGCTGCCATGGCGCCCTGTGCGGCCGCACAGGTCGCACACCCCTAAGGCCGGCCCTGCCTACACTGCCTGCCACCTTTGCCCATACAAGTTTGTGAGCTTATTAGTGCCATCCTAGCTCCAAAGAGCCATCTTTGCCCCCCAGCTTTTCAGTGCCCCCAAACATTTTATCTGCATCAACTTTGTCCCCTAACAGCTTGTCTTAGCCTTCTTTGCCTCTTGCCTCCCCTCCAATATACATTCCGGCACATATATGTAAACAAACTCACACAACACATGCTTTCGTACATACATATGCCCACACATACACTTACTCATACTCACTAACATTCACGTAAACACTCATTCTACTACACACACTGCCTTACACCACTTATATATACACACAGTCATGCTAATATACCAACACTTACACATTCATGCTAACACACACTCCATCTCACATAGACATTGATGCTCACATACACTTATACATAGACATCCGTGCTCGCATACACTTATAAATATACTTTAATGCTCACATACATACAAACTTACATTCCCACTTCACAATTCATTATGGAGGACAAGTTTCTAAATCAAGAAGGACTTAACACAATACAAAATTAAATGGGTGAGGAGGCATTTTGCTAATTAGATTATACATTATATAGGGCCAGCCAAGCTTTTGCTGTAGCAAAAGCTCACTGGAACTGGACTTTGATAACATACAGTGAATTCTAGGAACTGAAACTCAACACTCCTGTTATTTGTCCCTTTAGTGAATAGATTGTTGACTTTTAGACCAACTCCTGTGAGGTTTCTTTTGAAAATGAAATAATTAATACATGAGATATCCTTTTCTAATATATTTATATATTGTTTGGGTGACATGTAAATATGTATCTGCATTAGACTAAAGGGGATTATCCGCTTAGTGAAAAGTTGACCAAAAGTTGCTCTGAGGTCAATTTTTTTGTTAAATCAGTTCCGCGCACTAGGAAACGGGTTGGAGGGTCTATGAGACCTGGTAAATATTGGAGATATTGTATGTCCCTCATCACTTTCATTTTCTCATTAACTAACTCTGAGTTTAGCACAAAATAAGTGAATTGAGCACGGAACTATCTGCAGTCTGTCTTTGCTAGGAAACAAATCATCCAACATATACTGTATGAACAAGATTAGAGAAGTTATTTTAAAATGTTTTATAATACAGGTATTTTCATTCAGCAACTTAAAATAGATTCTTAGACCTATCACATCTATAAATATTACATTGTTGTTGGTAACAATGAGAATGCAAGGCCATACAGGGGTTGGAGAAAAAAGTAAGCATCGCTTTCCTGACTCCAATAACTAAACACTGCAATAGGCATTAACATGAAACAACGGTTGGATGGCTTATTTAACCCTTGATTCTAGATATACGAGATAGGGGGTGAGATGGGAGGAATCATTATGTTCCATACATCCCTGTGGGGGAGGGGTGTACTTGCTATCCCTGTTGTTATACGTTGGTCCTAGGACCTCCATTCTTTTTATTTAAATATATTATTTTTAGCATTTGATTGCAAAGTCTTCGAAGTACACTTTTTATTATGTGTGCAGGAGGAAATTTTTACAAGTTGCCAGTTGAAGTCAATTTGCATGAACTCGAAGTTAGCTCACAAAATTTAAAGACATATGCATTTAACTATATTGTGAGTTGCGGCATGCGAGTGTATGCACCTTAAGTCAAGTCAGTTAAGTGAATGGACACCTTTGACTTAAACTCTCCTCTCTAAATGATAACCTATTAAAAGAAAGTACATTATATTTGATTTGTTATTTCTATCATCTATTTTGCAGAGGTATTACTGATGCTTCATAAATAAACTGTACTAATGCCTTATCCATACATGTAAATATAATCCATTTGATTTTAGATTCTGTTTCTTGACATACTTTTTCAACAAATACATTAATAAGCCTTAATATATGATCCGCAATCTAGCTACAGTATTTAAATTGGCTTTCTCCTTGGGACCTTTATTTTTTAAGATGTTCTATTTTGCTTTGTTTCCCTCCGCTTGCTATCAAAGATCTATGCCTCTTAGTAAACTCCTTGGACATGTGTAAATACATGTTAGCATTACAAAGCTTACACAAACCCATTGTTAAGAGATTATTACTGCTTCCCATCAGTTGCTATCCACATCCATCTCAAATGCCATTGTTGGCCGAGTTACAACCACCTAACAAGATTATAGAACATTTAGTTTTGGTACTGTATCTATCTAAGACAAATACGTGGAGCACATACAACTGCAAACAGGCAGTTCATTAAAAGAATATCAGTGATCTTAAGCAGAGTTACTGTACGAGAAATGTTTAGGATAAAGTCCATGCAAATAAATGCACATTCTGCATACAATGGCAAGCACGGTAGTACTGCTGTTAAATATATTGTACTGTTTAGCGTTATTCAAAACCATTAATTAATTTGTTGATAATTCCTATATGACCACCATTTGTATAATAGTAAAATGCCCTTCCATGTATGTGTGTGCGTGTGTGTGTGTTCACAAGAACAGAAATTCAAGGGATATCATATATGACAGTTCACTCAAGAATCCTCTGGAAGTGAAGACATGACCGCAAAATCCCTTAAATACAAAAGCACATTGCTTGTTCAAATAAAATACACATCAAGTTTATTTCCTACATGTTCTGCTAGCTTATCATTTATATCTACACTAGAGAAATACTGCCTGCTCACTTACTTACCAGTAGGCTTCAGGCAATCACAAGCACTGGGTGTCTGTGCATTCATGCTTACCCTCACAGGGCTTTTCATTCCGGTAATGAACTGATACCCTGTCTGTGTCATTGGCACGGACAGTAGCTATCTACGCTATAATGCCACTTTACAACCATCGAAGAGTCTTATTCCAAAGCATTCTATAGTACACACAGAATGCATGAAATAAATGAAAACAAATAAAATCATTTCAAATGGATCATGGCCAAATCTTGCCAAAATATTGTTTTCAAATCTGTCTAATGGACATTACCTATTTACTTGTTTACATCACCTTTGCTTACTTTACTTGGAAGAAGAAGGTTGAGTCTACATGTGAGAATTTCTCATCTCATGAAAATGTAAATGATTGTATCCTTTGCTGAGGGCCTCTGTTTGCCTCTTTGACGTGATTTGCATATGTGATAAGTGCAATGTCTTCAATGATGAGGTTAATCCTGTAAACAGTAGATAACTGTCTGTGGGAAAAGAGAAATGGACGGTTCTAATTCCAGAGTAATTATTTGCTTTAGCTTTTATTGCAAGTGTAGCTTTTCTCTCGCTCAGCTGCAACAAGTCAAGGAAGTGATTTCAACGTATAAATTTGTATATACACACACACACACACATATATATATATATACATATATATATATATACATATGCACACATATATATATTCTGTGTTATGGAACCGTATAGTAAGCAAGTATTTAAATTTACCTAAGCTTGTATATGTAAAATCAAAATGGAAAGCGTTTCTATGGTTTGTGCCTTCACTGGTATCTCTTGGGTCTAAAATACATTGGCAGATGGTACGTTACTTTACATTAGACTATCTGCATATATATGTACACAAAAATGTAAACATTATAATGTGTGCATTGTGTGCGTTTGTGGCATATATATATATATATATATATAAATATATATATTGCGCTGTATATTGTACTGAGACTCATTTGTTGTAAATCTCATATATAAACACTCTATATAAACTCAATTTTGGAGTTGTTAAAGCTTTTTCAGATTGCTGTTTCAAAACTTCAAAGTAAATAAGGTTATAGTATTCATTGTCTACAAAGTGTCCAATTTTCAGAAATAAGAGACGACAGATTTTTTTTTTTACGCAAAAGGAAGAAGGCATTTAAAACATACTTGTTATAGAAGCAGTCAATCATAACTCATTTTAAAACAGACTAAATTGAGTACAGTCCTCTCGCAACTACACATCCACTTTGATCTGTCATTTTTTAATGCACATCTATTGTTTTGCATTCCTTGTGTCTCCGTGTTAAATACAATATTATGACTACCTTAAAAAGTACACTCTTCAAACATTTGCCTGAACTTGATTCTTTTCACTCTTTTACTGGGACATTGCTACTTACAAGGGACAACAATCCTAATTGAAAATTAACAAATAGTGATAAAATACGTAAATAATGACATGATAAGAACTCAATATGAACTTTACATGTCGCCATGACATCCTAATGGCTCTCGTCTGGTTACAATAGAGATCGTTGAAGGCCTCGAAGCGATCTCCAGTCAAAAAATCAAGTGAATAATAGAAAATAATGGAAACAAGATGAAAAGAATAAAAAATATAAAAACAGGTTTCCAAACACCTCATACCCCTCCCACTAGAAAAAAGAAATCATAGTGTAGTACCTTAAGGAGCATATTACCCCCTTATACAATTTGCAGGGTATTCTGCTGAAAGGATGTTGCTGAACATAAATCAGGGGTTGGGTACACCACCCAAAATGTAAAGGGTCCATGCAGCTATCATCTGGATTAAAATGCATATGATGGCTGGGGTGTCCTTTAAAACACCAATCCCCAGGAATTATATGTAACGGGACCAAGCAAAAACCTAGTGGAGCATTAAGCAAAGTAGGTTTATGGCCCCACAAAGCTGCCTAAAGTTATAATAGCTAACTGAAAGTCCAAAAAAACCCAAACATTCATCAGAATAAGACACTATAAAAGAAATCTATGTATATAACATTTTCAGGGAAGCAGATACTGCTTGTTTGCTTGTGCGGCTACACTTATATGCAATACATAGCTTCCCCAGCAATTGGGGTTAAGCGTGCCCTGTATAATGGATAGCTAAGTCGATGAGGATTTTTTAAATACATCTCCCAAATTAAAAGACATGCAGGTTCCACTCATGCTGACTGCATTGTATGACTACAGAAGGAGTTCTAGTAGTGGCTATACAGGTCGCATCACAAGAGTTGAGAAGTTTCCTCTGCTTTCAGTAATCATCATACTCCAGTAATGGAGTCTGTGTCCCTGCAAATACCCCTGTGATTCCATGCACTAGCTGGACTTCCATCTGGGACCCAACATTACCCAGCACATCAAATAAATTTGTTCCCACTGTGCAGGGAAGAGGAACATATCAATGACATCAACCCAGGTAACTAGCAAGTGAGGACCCATTGCTACTAGGAGCCCTAGGGCAAATTCCTCTTTTGCCCCATTGTTTATCTGCCTCTGATTACACACAACTAATGATTCTATTCACTAAGGGCCTAAAATTACCCTAAATGAATACCTGTTTAGCTTATCTCAAAGTTAGTGCTCTCAGGTGTTTCTTAAACATCACCAACAACGAGATGGCCTAAAAACAGGTTTTGAACCTTTCACATACAAAGTAATGCTTATCTATATTTTATGTAAATTGGTCAAAGCATAGTCTTCTTTCTGTGGTCCACATCTTACAAGAATGCCATGTCATTTTCTTTTATTCTTTTAGTCTATTAAGTCTAAACTTTAACATGAATTGTAAAAATACTCTGTTTTGCTGTTCTAGACTTTTGTCAGATACCAACCACAAAAAAATGTTTTTGGTCCACATGATTACAACTTTTCTAATTTGCAATGTTATTTTTTTTCATGTACTTTATTTATTTGTAAATGTTCGGTAGCTTATACGGGCAGGCTGGATGAGGGCAAACAAGTTCCTTAAATTGACACCATCCTGCTCGTTGCTTTCATAAGATGAAATGTACAAAGGTTCTTCAAAACCAGATTGTATATTTTTTTAAACATGTTTCCGTATGATGTGCTTGATTGAATTACCTCTTAATAAATTGAATTTGACGCTATGTTTCTTATTGTTTCCAAATGTTAGGATAACAGCAGAATTCTTTGGTTGTTGTGAGTGGCACAGGTTATAATCGGTTGTTTATTTAGTTAGTCAGTTGGGGGAAGCCAACAAAACAGTTTGTTTAAAGGCATCACTTACATTGGTCATGTTCAACTTACAAATGCACTGTATCCAAAAAAGTAATTTATTTTATGTTTTATTGTTCATTTAGGTATAGACAGTTGTCTTTCATGTTGTTTCTACTTGTGACCACTTCTAGAACATAGTTTGCCAAGCTGTTTCTGGCCTCATAGTCTAATTCAAATATGATATTAGCATGTTGGCCAATATCTTGGCAAGTACATTGACATATGTAGTAGCATATGTATTATATAGTATTATATATGTTTTATGTTATCATCTGCTTAAATGTATTCAAGAGTATAGCCAAAGTAGGGCCTCCCTCATGATTCCTGAGGGCAACTTAGGCCCCTCTCTCTCATGGTTGTGATTTCTGTATCTCAAGGAGTGCTGGGATAAGATATCATATCCTAATTATTGTTATTATCTTTCTATAGCGCCAACAATTTACGCAAAGCTTACAATACATATATTCAAGGGGTACGACAAAACGAGAATTTACAGACTAAGACAAACCGATACATTAGGCGGAGAGAGCGCTGCTCGCAAGCTTGCAATCTTGTCTTAACACCTCACTCAGACATCACCATGAATAATGTCTTAAGTAGTAATGTTACTTCTGTCAGTCAAAAATCAGGGAAGATATTGCTGATACGCATTGAAAGACGGGTAGCTTAACAAAGGATTGTGCTTAAAAAGCTTATCCAAGGAATGTGCTTAAAAAAATTGTTTGTGCTTCCCATGTGCAGCTTTTTATTTCAAAGTTGGACCAGAAACCGTGATGATAAAATGCTACTACATCGCCGAAATATGTGGTCACAGATATTTAAACAGAAGTCTGCACATAAAATGGTTATTGTTTATCAGTGAATATTCTGATAGACAGACATATAGATTAACATGTATATCTCCTGTGCGAGTACGAGAATATGGGAAATGTACAATTACGTGTGTTAACATTTAAACAAGCTACAGAGAGATACATTTGCAGTTCATATTGTGTGTAACGTCTCTGATATGACTTATTTAACTATAATTTCAAACAGATGCTATATTTCATTGGTTCCAATCTCAGTGTGGAACTGTAGTGTTGAAACTAGCACATCAGCTCCAAAACCCGAGCACATCTGCACTGCATCTACACAGATCTACTACATTTTCATGCGGTATTTTTACACCCATGAATAAGGCAGGTCATCTTTAAATAAGCAAAGGAGAAAAAAAAGCTGTTGCAGTACTATACTTTAGCACAGAAATAAAAAAAAAGCTTCACATTTTAATAGGTTTCTTCAGCTATACTTCGCCCTGTGAAGAAGGCAGACATCCAATATGTGGTTTCCCCGGCCTGAAGTCCACTTTGTAGCTACCAATAAGCATTTCATACATTTACACTATTCATCTTTGCTCTACTGTCTTGGGGGGGGGGGAACCAGGAAAATAATAAAAAAAAGATGACGGTAGAAAGGCAGGTGAGCATACTAACAGCTTGGTGATAATTCACACAGCATAACCTCCACAACTAACATCTGCCAACAACTTATCCGAGCACCGTGGTCAAAAAACACGTTCTCCCAGAATGCTCCTTTAGTCCTATTTGTTCTTCTAAATCATTGTTGAGGTTAAAAAACATAATAATTCAACCGCCTGTTTTGAAAAAAAGGGAAGAAAAAAAGAAAAAAGAAAAAAGGTTAATACAGATGTTAGGCTGCTGATATGCGGTGAGAGTTATTTAATTATTCCCTACAGTACTGCCCCAGCAATCTGGTGACATTTAGCCCCGACCTTGCAAATCCTCAGTAAATATTAATATATCAACTCAAACAGGGACTGTTGTTTTATTGGTTCACAGAGCTCAGAGAGATTCACCACAGCAGTGAAAAATAATGTGTAGAACTAAGGAAGAACGGCTCCTTTGATATCACCTTCTGCTCCACACATGTGCTGGGAGCATCAACAAAATGGAAATTCTGTTACTTTGCCACAACTGTAGAGTGACACTTCAGATGACTTTGCTTTCCTTTGTACAGGCTGTTGGAATAATCCCAAAACCACGGTGGCAGGAGATAAAAAAAAAAAAAAATACACAGAAGAGGAGAAATCACATTTTATTATCTGACACAGTGGAAATTTTAATAATGGTTAAGCTCCCGTATCAAAATCTAATAAGCTTTACTTAAAGACAAAGGGTGCTTTAATTGCCCAATCAGCGTCATTAAGCAATAAGTGTTTGATAATAGTCTCTCTAGCTGTCTGGGGGGGGGGGGGAATACAAGATGATATTGAAATAATTGTGGATATTTTTCGCTGAAAAGCTCTAAATAAAATATTGACCTACCTAGAATTAGAGTGAGGTTTGTAAACCAATTAGTTTATAAACACAGCAATAATCTTTGTGGCTTCATTACGATTCTGCGTGTGATCGCGTTATCCCGAACTAATAGTGTGAAATTCCAAGTAACAGCTGTTTTTCATGTGGGTCAGTTCTTCCTCGCGAAACCTTGGGTTTACGAAGATGGGGGGGGCTCTATGTAATATTTGGCATTCAGGTTCTATTGAACCCCAGTTAATGCGTGATTAATTTTATTCATAAAAATGTTCATCGCTACATTGTTACATCTATTTAGCATTCTGCATGTCGCCTTATAATTATTTTTGCACGCAAAACTAAAGCTTTATTTAACTTTATGAAGATGTTATTGTATTTGTTCACGTGGTCACATGCTTAAATATTCAGTGAATCCGCTAGTGTTTTGGAAAATCGGATTAAATCTTCAAGTGATGGTTTTACATTTGCATGCATGGTTTATTTTATTTTAAATATTATTTAATGCCTTCCTCTCTTAGTATTTTTTTTTTTTATTCTTATTATTCTTTCTTAAGCAGTTCTCCGCAGTTGTGATTGGGAAAATAATAATGCAGCAGGTTAAAAAGCAAACTGGAAACGTCTGTTAAAATTGGTTTAAAGCATCTCCGCGCTATTCACAGCATTGTTTCTGAAACAAGTACCAAAAACACAGCTGAAAGTGATGTCCGGCAAGGGTGGGTGTGCAAGCTTTAGTCACTGACTTGCTGTTTCCAGCTGGGCTCGGCTATTGTGAACGCACTCAGCCAATGCACTCATGAGACTGGATAAATGGATTAGGGGATCAGAGACACCATCGGCATCTTCAAAAGAAAAACAGCAGCCTGCAAAAAGGCTGACATTTGTGTACCGGGGCAGAGGGTGTGTGAATGCTCTGCCTCTGCCAAAGGGACAAGACAGTGATAAACTTTCAACACTGTCCACCTCTCCCTGTGCTGCAATTCACCAGCAAAATAAATGGATTGCTTCATTGTGCTGGAACTGTAGGCAGCACTGCTTGCATAGTGACAAAGGACAATGTATTGTGTGGGGCCGACAAGGCAAAATAAAACCTTTAATTACCCATCGGTCAACAAGAGAGCTCCGAAACTGATACATGGAACTATTTAGAAATGGATTTGCTCCTTGCTGGGTGTAGCTATAAATATTTATCTATCTTGCTATATCTATTATTATTATTATCTTGTATTTAAAAGCGCCAACAATTTATGCAGAGCTTCTTAACAATACATATATATAAGACTAGAATAGACAGACTAAGACAAACCGATACATTATCTATCTATCTATCTATCTATCTATTTTTTTACAAAATAATACGATATTTGCAATCATTTCTTCTCCTTTACGTATAATATATTTTGCTTGTACCATTATGTGATAAGAAGCTGTTACTTATTGTTTGTAAAATAAAATAAGATAAATGTACATTGGCCCATTGAACCAAACGGTTTGTTGAATGTATTATAAAGCACAATTAGCACTGGAAATGTACATCTGCTTTCTGAGCAATATATTATGAACACAGGCATATACAAGGTTATTTTATTATAAATATCAAAATCTATTTTTTTTATTTAGATACACAGCCTATCTAGGTGTTGCTTTGTGTATATATATATATATATATAATATATGTATTTTTTATATATAATATATATATATAATATATATATATATAATATATATATATATATAGAATTACAAGTAAAGAAACGATGTGTTAAGAGCAGATCTTCTGGAATTTATATAATTGAGAGATAATGACAGACACACCAATCTATCATTGTCTCAGCTGGATATACTTAGTGTCCTATTGTACTAAAACATACCCCCTTGTTTTTTATTCTGTAGCATGCATCACTTCCTAGGTATTGTAATGACGAGTACCAAAACATTTAGTTTAGCAGTGAAAATGACTATCCTTTGAAAAATAAGAAGTCCATTATTCAAACAATACTCATTTTTAAACCAAAAAAAAAGAAAAAAAGGAAGGAATTTGCATGTATTTGTGACACTTCTTGTGTTAATAAAATAAGGCACATACTTTTATCGGTAAGAAAAAGTAAATGCTGTTTACGTACCAAAATGAAGGATCAGTTATACTTTGCAATGAGGCCGTCCCTTGTTAGTATATTTTAGCGGATATCTAGTAGCGGTGGTAAAAGATAAATTGGTGCAAGATTCCAACCATCAAGAAGACTTGAAATAACTGTTTCTGCTCCCTGCACCATTATAAAAAAATATTAAAATAAATAAATAAAAATAAAACAAAAAGCTTAGCAGGCAGGGTATTGCTAGGTAGGGGTTGATCTATGGTGGGGATGTCACATTATATGGCCATATATTGCTTAGACCACCGGTATGTCAAAGTACCATCATTTTTGGTGACTACTAGCTAATCCTAACATGACTGTATTGCTTACAATGGCCCTGAATCAGTGATAAAATATAACTATGTAAAATCTAGTTGAATTATTGTCATACATGTTGGACCTCCTGGTAGCCAGCAGTCAACTTCTGTGTAGCCCACAGTGACATCATGCTAGTGCAGGTACCCATCATTGTGGCAGTAAATACCAATATTTCGTAAAATCTCTGATTCTTTAATTTTAGGACATCTGGACAGTATCATGAATTAGATTTAGTATGTCTATACATGGGTGCCTATTGGATTCAAGATTTTACAGTAGACAGATAATTTCTTCGTGCACCTGCTGTATGGTAGCTATTTCAGCATACAGTCGTGTTAGTTAATGGCTTGCTGACTGAGCGTAATCTCCTAAGTGTGAAATTATTCTGTGCAAGTAAAAGAAAAAGCAATAAGGTGCAGACATAACTCTTGTACTGGAGTGATTGTAACAGATGTTAAAAAAGTTCACAGCCATATATCCAACTTTAAGATGGGCCCATAATATCTGAACAGCAGCTCGGATATCTACACATCAGGCAACAATAGTGTAGAGTTTGCAACAAAGGGCTTGTTTAATAGCAATCTCATGTAATTTAGAGCTGTTATCTGATTTTCAGTTGGTACAATGTTCAAGTGCTAAGGATAGCTTCATTAAGACACCTGAATTAATTTCAGATTCCAAGATTACGCATCTTGTTCCTAGAATAAAGCAACATGTCTTGCCAAATTTTGGATGAAAATGGAGGGCACCCAGGCCCATACTGGCAAACCAGGCAAATGCCTGGTGGGCTGGTGGCCAATTGACTCGCATAGTTACCCTTATGGCAACTCTAGAGACAGTGTGCAGCTGCCAACTGAATACATACAGGCGCTCATATCCAACTGGTGGCTGCACATCATTTATAGGCAGCTGGCCTTAAAGTGCCAGGGCTGCTTTAATTCCCCAGCCTGGTGCTGAGTGAACCTTCATTAAAGTTTTTTTTATGAGGTTAACTCATGGAGGATGCAGTGAAGTAGACTACTTCTCTTTGCTATAAAAAGATGGATCCAGGACTGCCGTTAGAAATTATATTCAAAGTAATGAAAACAAACACATATGCCTAACCCCAGTGTTAAATATTAATTCTCCCTCTGTTCTTCTATTAAATGTGACTGCTTCTCACTAGAAAGCTTAGTGCAAAGAGTTAAACATTAGCTTAACCCATTAATACAAATGGATGCAGGAACAAAAAAAGCATTTGGCTCTCAATGTGATTGGATATCCTTTGATGTATGGACAGGGGTCCCACTTTTAGGGGATGCAATCACCCATATTAACCATTCGCTCCACCTTTTTGCCTTTGTCTCCATTGTGACTCCCAAATACGTATAACCGAGTTAAACGACCGGCACATATTTAGTAGCTGCCTACTTGTGTAATTGTCTTAAAGCAGTATTTATTGTTTAAGTTGGTTGTGTTGCCCATCAGCTACCCTTCATCACTCAACTACTTTTAGACTGGATCAAGCATGTGAACAATATTTGTTAGTATTTGGCATTAATATGTGATGGCAGTCCTTATCTTCTGTTGAAAATGTTATGTGTAGTTAATGTATCTTTTATATATGAATGGTTACACTTGCTTTAGGTCTAATTACTTTTCTAATGCATTCAGGGGGAATGAGATGTTTGTGTTCCCTCTAGATGGAAACAGCAGTCCCTGACGATGAAATCCGTATCCTTTGAGTACAATCGTGCTCCCTCTTCCTTCGGCGACTCTGAACCAAATCCAAACATCATGGAATTACATTTTGTGTCTAGGGAGCAAATGACTCTGGCAATTAAATTGAAACGCCAAGCGAGAGGTCTCTGTACCTTCTAACCAGGCAAACTACAGCAAATTAGTACAATGTAATTCCCTCTCAGGAATAAACTAGTGTATAGTCTGCAAAAACCCCACGCACTTGTACCCTCGCCTTTGCTGTAGTTCAGTTCTACAATTGCAGCTGGCTCACTAAAGCTTTTTTGTTCTAAAAGTAATATTAGATTTTACGTGATCAATCCTACAATTAGAGATGTACCATGCCATATTAACTGCGTGTGATTTGGAAAATGTTCCCCATTTCGCCGCATTGTAAATTTGCTTCTGGTATGAGTGATTTATTGACTCTGACACGTCGATTTCAGATCAAAGGATAAAGGTTTTATTTAACTTTTTTTTGTGGGTGGTTTGGGAATGAAGACCACAGAGATAATATTTTTTATGAACCCACTAGTGGCAAAGTACTTGGGTAGAAATGTTTCACTTTGCTACTTTTATATAGGTTCATGATTGATTTTTTTTTCTAGGATTACTGTTAGCCAGTGAAGAATGTACCTGCCAATAGGCAGGGAAGAAGCAACAAATGATAATTATAGATGGTTTTTAGATGGCTTACTGAAGCAGGAGTTGGAAGGACAGAGATGACTTCAAAACTCTAAGCTTGTGAGCAGGGCCCTATCTACCTAATGTATTGGTTTGAATTAGTCTGTCAATTCTATATGTATTGTCAAAAGTGCTGCATAAATTGTTGCCACTATATAGATAAAAAACTAATAATAACTCCCTGAATTCACTATGCATTTTAAAGGGCCATCCTTGGTAATTTTGTTCTGCAAGAAGGGCTGAGCTGGCCTTGCATAATGCATAGTTCAATCAACGAGATGACTTTAAAGATGTGGCTTAAATATTCCTTATACAGGGCCATTCAGGCTACTCTTAGCAGAAGTTCAATTTTGTTGGTGAGTGAGGTCAGATGAAACCACAACTCTCCTTCCAACTCCTTCCTTAGTAAATAAATTCCATTGTTGTCAGGTATTGTGACTTTTAGAGCACTGTGAGAAAACTAAATTCATTCTGAACGGCTAAAAAGTGATGTCACTACATACAAGTTACCTTGCAGTTGACGTCTGATGACAGCCAAGGGTCAGTGTTATCTGTGGGTCATTATATATATATATATCATATATATATATGTTATTATATATATATATATATACATATATATATATAAATGCTGGGTGGGCCATGGCCAATGCAGCTACACAATTACCTTTAATGCTGCTTGGGTGGCAGATCTCGACTTTTAGTATGTGGACGTGGGCTGGATGCATTCATTAATTTACCTATACCCGAAACCCAACTCGGGGAAACAAATAAATACATGTATGCAATCATACACATACCTTCTAAGGCTTTAATAGACTTCTTAAACAATGACCACTCTTAAAGATATGTTAAAAAAAAAACTTAGCTAAACAGAATAAATTTACATTGCCAGTTGTAAAGCGATTTGTCTATTTTAGTGAACTACAAACAGCCGAAAAGTAAATGAAAACATGAAATGCGAGCAGCCATCCTCGAAACGAATCAGTCATAGCTGAACCTTGTTTGGAAGAGGGGGCTAAGTTCATGAATAAAGCTGTTTATTTATACTACCCTGCAGAGGATTTTTTTTTTTAAAAAAAAGGGAAATTATCACTTTATTACAAGGTACGTTAATTAAAAGAGACGCGGTAAGGAACTGACAAAGACATGACCCTGGCATGAAAGTGAATGGAGCTTTGGGTGCACTATGTATTGGTCTATTGCACTAGTTGTCATGTATTAACAGACGTGACAATGTATGTTAATAGACCTTTGTCACTTTCATGAAAGCCACAATGGTTGGAAAATGCAAATTGGTGAACGCAGTGTGTAGTGTGGGAATGTGTGTCCTGGACTCCGCAATACAATGTGTAAAGAAAGCATTAAGCCAAAAAAAAAGGGGCGATTCATGGAAAATTCACACAGCCAAGCATTATATGACATGGTGGACCACAGGCTATTGGATTTTACAACCAGTGATGAGTAGACGGCTTCAGGACTGAATTCGATTCCCTGAGATAAATTTATCTCACGTACACAAATCCATGCAACAACGAAAAGAAAAACTTTTCTTAGCAGGATGATTTGGTGACGTTACTTCAGCTTTCGTTGTCATTTCAGTCCCATATGACTTAATG
This sequence comes from Spea multiplicata, assembly GCA_009364415.1. Taxonomy (NCBI): domain Eukaryota; kingdom Metazoa; phylum Chordata; class Amphibia; order Anura; family Pelobatidae; genus Spea; species Spea multiplicata. The sequence goes on along the minus strand of VKOC01000006.1, from coordinate 12,563,032 downwards.
CTTAGCGTAAGGTTGTATGGAATATTTTATTCTACATCTCTCAGGAAGATTTTTGGACAATAAACTTTTAGTTTTTTAAAAACTTTTTTTGCAAAAATATTGATATCTTAATATTGTCAGAGAAAACCTTTGAAATCTTTCCTTCGCTAGTTTAAGACCCACATGGGCACATGGGGCTTGAATGGCCCGTAACACAATGAAATTACCAGCTGTCTCCACTCTTTTTTGCCTGCATTCAGAGCTTCCATCAAAATAGTAGTGCCAAGTATTCACATTGAGTTACGTAATCCAACTGAGTGTTTGGATTATAAATTAAAGGACTATGGGCTACCAGAGGTCAGGAACCCTAGGCATGTGCCTAAAGTGCCCAATATATGATCCAGCGCTGGACCCTGGGATGCTAGCTAAGTCCCTACACAAAATAAATGGAACATTTCACCCATCCACAAAACCAACCTCACAGACAAGTACATCATTGCCTGGAATAGTTGTCCAATATTCAGTCTCTCTGAGCTTATATTTAAGAAAATATAAACCAAATGATAACACAGCAAAAACAGAGAGATATTTTATATTAATGGACATTTTTAACAAAACACCATCATTTTGAAGTCAATGTTGGATACATAACACAGCAGAAATTAGCTTTCATAATATTGTTTGTCGACTGATTGCCCTGACGCATTAATAACATAAAAAAAATGAATATATCACACGCTTTCACAAAAGAACAGGATGTACTGTAATTTTGGCACTGCCTTTGTTTGTCATCATGGAAGTTGTTTCTGTTCTATTTCCCTGCACTTTCTTCCAAGTATTCTCAAAACTGTCAGCTACAGGTTGCAAAATGGAAAATGTTTTACAAAGGCTAGTATTGGAATACTTTGTATTTTCTCTTCTTTCAATGTTTTAATGTATTCAAATGGTGATTTATAAATTAGACACGTTGAACTTGACATCGGTGTTTGTGTACACAAGTTGTTATGAAATTAAACTGAATTTGGATACTTTTGAATACATATGCAAGAATCTTGATATGCATTATTCAACCAGTAGGGGAAAAAAATATCTTTTACAGAGAAGCTGCAGCTCCAGAGTTGCAACACACTGCTCCCCTCCCTGATGTTGTTGTTGGCCCACTTGTGGCTGCTTGAAGCAATCAATCATTGGCAGGAAAGTTTTCCCATTGAAATTAATTAGAGCACTCCACATGGGCTCCTAATCCCCTGAAACTCTTGCACGGGCCAGTGCTGCAGCTAGCTTGTGGTCAGCATCCCATGCATAAACTTTGGCTTGCAGGGGACCTTTGGTCAAACTCTTCTCCTGCAAGCCTATGAGCTCGGGGGTGGGAAAGGAGTCAAATACATAGGGGGGTTCTCCAAAATCCCTCCATGAATTGTCAAAGGGGACCAATTGAAAACTTAACCCCTTCAATCCCAGGGGTTTTTGGTACCTCAAGGCCCAGAGCAATTTTTGCGCTATGTCGGTTAAGCAATTATTCTCCTTTCCTGTGAATAGTGTACTCATGTAAACTATATATTGCTTTTTTCAAGGAGAGATAGAGCTTTTTTTGATACCATACTTGGATGATTAGCTGAAAAGTTAGAATGAGAAAGTTAGTAAAAACTACATTATAAATAAATACCTAATTTATATAGATTTTCCATACTTTCCCAGCACCAGGGAACATACTATAAGGTGTACATTTTTTGTATAATTTTTATGCCTATGGCTTAATGGGTTTGGGGGTTGTAAACAGAGCAGGAGGTTAGATGCTATGCTAGGGCAATGGAATGTGAGGTTTTTAAATTTTTTATTTATTACTTTTTCATATTTTTTTTATTTTTTATTTAATTTATTTTTTTATATTATATATATATATATTTTTTTTTAATTTATTATTTTTTTTAATGGTTAGAGGTCCTCTTAGGGACCTCGACTGAACATGTTATTAATGGCCAGTGATGTCACAATGACATCACTTAGCTCACTTTATTATTTTTTTTTTAGTATTATTTATATTATTATTTTACGGTACATCCATAGGGGATTGAAGGGGTTAAATCTGTTTTAAACATGCATATTTGTATAAATGGGGCTAAATGGTCCAATGAGTCTCTAAGTCAATGAAGCATATGGTGTTTATCGAGTGGCAAAGTTTTACAATAAGAAAAATCTGCTATATTTTACTAGGTTTTTTTTTTTACAGCTTCTCAGACACTGCAAGAGGAATGATGCGGTAATCATGTCAGTGATCATATTACAGCCAATATTCTGTTTTCTTTGGCTATGGATGCTGCAGGTAACTTTAAAATAATTGGTGTAATATAATGTGTACCTGCTTATGTCATCAAAGGATGGGCACTGTGACCTTCAAAAGTTACTCAACTAAACACTTGATTTGTCATACAAGAATAAATATAAGTCAATACAAATATCAGATCTGTACCTTTCAAAAATACACAACCATGTCTGCAGTATCTCGATGTTCATCAATAGCATACCTTTCCATAATTCTGTAGACTTCGAGTGAACTCAAACTTTGGCCTTGTGGCCATGTGCAGATTTTTCTGTTAGTCAAATGTTATCTGAAAAGGTTCTATCCACCTTCAAGTTGATGATAGAATGAACAATGGGTCCTGGAAAAGAATACAGAAAATGAGAATACCTGTTAAAATCTATATAACAACAATAATACACACAAAAAAGAAAAGTTTAGCCACTATGTCATACCAATTAATACTTGGGTTTTTATCTTTTTCAGGGCACTTAACCCATAGCCCATCTATGGCAACATTGTCTTCCAACCAATCAGTCTCCTCTCCTTGTTTGACCTGACTATACAGGAGAGTTAATTGTTCCCTTAAATAATATTGATGCTCCAAAATATGATGTGAGTAGTTGTTTTTGATGCTGGGATTGGGGAATTCTAAAGTAGTAATTAACGTTTTGAATGCTATAGCTAGTTCAACTGCTTTATAGGTGCTGTACTTTAAAGTTTTAACCCTTTGAATCAAGCAGGGTGGTCGAGCAAACACATCTGAAGGCATCTGAACAACCAAAGGACTGAGCATTTAAACACACAAAATATAGAAATGATGCTATCAATACAAATGAGTAGTGGTAATCATTAAGGTTCCAGTATTTATCAAAAAGAACTAGTTCAGCTAAAGTTAGCTGTAGTGTAGACCAGCTAGACAAACAAATACAATTTGCTTACCTAATACAGACCATTATCTGAAGTAACCAGCAGAAACTCTGTTATCTGATTCCCACTATTTAAATTGTGTCAGGTAATTGTTGTCATTGCATCTTCTTAGGGGGCTGAATGGCATCAGATCTATGTGTTAATTAACTGATCAGCTATGGTGGCAACAACAATCCAGAAATCATTGGTTTGTCAATGATACATTTGCACTTACTTTGGGGAAGTGGAGGGTTTCCTATGTATTGCAACTTAAAGGCAGGCAATTTCTGTGGTGCTTGGTGTGAACATTCCCCTTATCCAACCTCACAAAAAAATATATGATTATAAAAACGTATTAAATTGACACATTAAATTGTGTCAACACACATATTTGAAGTAAACATGGAACATCAGTCATGCACATGACATCATACTCTATCATATAATTACATATGATGATATGTCCACAAACAGGTTGTTCACAAGAATTATAAAACTAACACCTTGTTAAAACACATACTCAGATATTAAATCAAATTATCAATGCTATATTGATTTGTTCTTTAAATATAGTGTTTGCTTTGATAATGTTTACAGTACATAAGCAATGAGATTTTCATAACAGATGACCAAGGCTTTTTAAAACTAGTTTCTTTAAATAACTCAGCAGAGTAAAAGACCTGCTTGAAATATATATATATATTCATTGCACCAGTCCAGTCCTGTAACCTGATCTGTATAATGGTTAGTATACTAAACTAATTTGTTTAAAGAGTAATGATAATAATCATTACCATATTTAGCCTTAGGTGAAACTGCCACTGGTGTGAACTGGTGTTTGCTATAGAAACGTAGAATCCTAGTTATATTCAGGGTGTCTTTCTTCTGGGTGTTTCTTCTTATTTCACACAGCAAATTGTTAGTGATCCAATAAATGGAATTGTTTCAGTCAATAATTAGCTACCACTTACTGAGCCATCTCTAGTTCCTATTTTTCTTTTTTTGTCCCTAGTTGTATTTTTTTTTCCTCCTCTCAGCAAACTCCTCTTTTTTTTATCTACAAGGGCGATTGAAACTTTATAGTGCATGATTCATAGAGGGACTGCACTGGGAGGTATAGAGCTTGTAACATTAATCAGTGTCAGACCACTAAAACAGAGATATGAATGTGAATTCTCCTTATTGCACAGAATATAAATGTTCTTTTAAATAACTGATCGTCTCTTGTGAGCAAGTGAAAAGGGAAAAAATTAATTCCTATTAATGGGATAGTGATTTTGCAGTCCATATGCTAAAAACTGTATATATATATATATATATATATATATATATATAATTATTATTATTATTTCTACAATTGTGTCGTTTTACGTTGCTATTTTCTAGTAGCTCTATCTAAAAAAAATGAAACTTTTCGTTTTTTTGCAGTGTGAAATAAAGTTGTTTTAACTGGGTCGTCATAATTACTATTATTGTTAATAACCCGAACGTGTTTTTTGGCAGCACGTTTCACTAATTCGTTTTGAAATAAAGGATTAAATGTTTATGTATGTAGACGTATACATGAATAATTGATGTGTTGCAACAATTACCCAAAGGAAAAAAAAATGTAAATCTTGGGACATCTCCAAAAAAATCAGGAAAAAAATAATATTATTTGATTACAGTATATATAGGAGAAAAAAATAGATTTATTTCGTGTTATGTCTTACATGTGAGGTTTGGTGTAGCTGAAATACACAACTTTGTGCAATTCAATTGCTGTACATACATATGATGGAATTGTAAATCGCTCTACTCTGTATGCAAACAGGAATTTGCAATTCAAAGTGTTCTACAGAATGGACTGGTTTTACAGGATAAAGTGGAAAAGTAACGCCCTCCTGTCTGCAATTTGTAAAATCTTAATTAACCCCATTCAATGGGTGAGCACCCTACAAATATCAATAATGACATCTTCAGATACCCTGCCTCATTCACACAGATACATGTCCAGTATTCACAGCTGAACTTCCCTTTATATTGCGTCATACTTGGGGAGAAACCATTGAAGAATCACACTGGCAAGATGTAATTTAAAGTGTACTTTTACATCACCAAGCAAAAGAAAAAACTGGACCAGAGAGCTTTAGTTACCCAGACTGATACCATCCTTATAGCAATCAGTATATATTTTAAAAATGGGGATATCTATATTTTAATATACCCTATAGATAGAAATAAAATGCAAGTAACATTATATGTGTATATTTATTAAATAAATTTCATATATTTTGGGGGTTTTATTGCTATTCCATAGAGAAACAATATGCTTTTTTCAGGTGGTTAAAATGTTATTAATATAAGGTTTTATTTTTCACCAACTTCATTCTTTTTCCTAAAATGTAGGCGATGCCTATAATTTAAACAAATAGATTAACTACTGGGTCATCTGAATCTTTCTATTTCTTGTAAAGCACAGTGCCTCTTAATTTGACCCTTGCTTTGTTTTAATGCCCTGTAGATTGATGGTTCGTGGCAACTCTGTGGAAATATAAATTAAATCCAAGTTCCAACTCTGCAATAAAATATTTTTTTCTAAACATACAAATTAGGAGACGTATTTTGTATTTTATCTGGCGATATCGCTCGCCGCCTATAGAGGGAGCTATTGTATCAAACATGCCGTTCTGTTTCGCTTGTCTATAGGAAATGGTGCTCTGCAAATTTGCCACGCATAGCTCTGAGATCACTTTCAAAAATATCAGTAATATGGTAAACTGAGGGAACTATGGATTTAATGAACACTGAAGCCTCAGTACCCTTATCATCTTTTAGTATTACAATGTACATATATTAAAAGGAATTTACTGAAACCCATCTAATCCACCCTGCTAAGCACAAATATCGAAACCGAACACCCAATACAGATTCTACAGCTCGCTGCATATTGCTGGACCAACATAAATATGACGTCAATAGTTTAAATGAAGTCAGAAAAAAAACTGTTGCGTGTGATTAAATTGATCTGTTCTAAACAGGACACTAATATTTCTTGCAGATCTTTTTACTTTCAGAAATCCTATTTTTTAAAAGTATAATAATAACGTATTAACGTATTATAATGTATAAGATATAAGTATATATATATATATAATATATATATATATATATATAGTGCTTACAAGGACATATTTTTCTAACGTTTTAATATGTATCTTAAGATCACATAAATTCGATTTGGAATATCTGATTTTTTTTAGAAGATCTGTGATTTATGCGGTCATCTACAGAACAATTATTACGGTGATGAGATGACCTGTATATTTTGTCTCTGGTTGCCCTCCTGAGGGGGGGGTTTATTAATATTTTATCTGAAAAATCTCTTCTTGCTTCCGACAAGTGCTTGTTTGAGGATGGCTTTGTTTGGATAGGGCGTCCCCACATTATTTCTTAATGATTTTCCCAGCTGTCTAGCTCTATTTTCAACCATGCACAACCATCTGGCATCTATAATAGCACCTCAATGCTCGTTTAGTATTCTCAATTAGAATTAAAAAAAAAAAACAGGTAATACTGAAAATATTACAGATTTTTAACAGATTGTCTACGGAAGATTAATGTTTAAACAAATGCATCTACACACCCTGGCTTCACCACACTTCTGTTTTCCTAAGCTTCTGGTTCTCTAACCCATTCTCATTAAAATTGGGACAGGCAGAGGCAATTTCTTTTTGTGCTTTCTCGTTAAAAAAAAAAATATATTTTTTTTTTTACATACATCTGTGGACTTTCTTAACTTGAATCACAGAAAAATCTGGCAGTTTTATGAACTGTCAAAGTGTTAACAAGGATAAAATCAACAATTGTCTTTAAGATCCCTTCTTTAAAAATCTATAATTCTAAATTGAAATCAATATTTCAATGTCCACAGTTGGAGAACTATTCTTAAACAATCCTTTCAGAAAAAAAAAAAAGTTCACTCATGGCTGAAAAGAAATTATACAAGGCAGCAGATTGTACTAACTGAAGTAATCACCATAAACCAAACCATGACTAATTGTCTTAACGTATCCTTTTTCTTCATAATGACCGACATTAAAATGGAAATTGTCTGCCTAAACCAAGAAAACCAAGCAACTGTTATACTTGCATACCATTAAATAAAAAAAAAACGGTTAAAAATCAGATTTGTTTAACTTAAAAATGAAAGATTGGAAAAATTACGGATATTTCATAATTTCATTTAGTTTATTTGACAAAAATATATGATTTAGACAAGTTTCTGCTGACGCGCTATTTACAATTTTAGATCACTTTATATACAGAAGAAAAAAAAACACATATACTTAAGAACATTTACCAAAACGAAAAAAAAAATAATAATAATCAATTAATGGTCTGAATTTACAGGAGCTGAAATGGTACAGTGGAGAAAGGATCCATCTATAGATTTGCGAAAAACCTTTTATCTGGATTTATCCCACTTTATTGCAAACAAAGTCATTTTAGGAATTTCCCTATTATTGTCCATATTTTGACTTTTTTTAAGGGTTCAATAATCAGGCAGAGGGAAGTGCTGTTAATATGCGTGGTGTCCCTTCTTGTTGTGAAAGTGAGCTGCAAAGAAGAAAACCAAAGATATAACTAGAATTCTAGAATTGATATTAATAATAGCATCATCTTTAGAATTAGAATAAATTATACAAATCAAAGGAACATGGATATTTATATTCTTTATTTGTAAATTCGAAATAGATATATTATTTATTAACTAAATATTTTACAGATTTATATATATAAATTCAGTGTATAATGATTTACATTTTCTGTACATGTTATGGATAGAAGTTTTTTTTTTTTTCCTTGCGATTATCCTCCCTTTTCTGTGGGCACAATACGGTAGAATTGAGGAGAGGGAGGCTTACTTTTCGCGAACAGCCTGGAAGGGGGGCTTTAACTGAGGTGGAGATTCGGTCCTCTGGACGTTTTCTCTTTCTATGGGGAAAAGAAAGACGAGAAAAAAAAAACATTAAAAAAAAATCAGCAAAATTTTTTTTTTTTAAAGAAAATTAACCCATTGATGCCCGGTGTCGTTTTTGCGGGGTGAATAACATAAGTCCACTGCTGTTTCTATGTCTTCTATGACAGATTACTACAGTAACAGAGGTTAGGAAGAATTGAAACATTGTCGTTCCAAAAGGAACAGAGGCAATTGACCCTACTGCTACATAACACACATAGAAGGGCGCACGGCTGACAAGAGGTCTAAAGGCAATATACACTTTGGGTTCATTCATCACCTGTGTGCTTGGGACTGCTCCCTTCTGTGTTTTTGTCGTTAAGGGCTCCCAGGTTGGCTGTTAACAGGTGTGCTTGTTGGTGGGCCTGGAGATGGTGGTGGTGGTGGTTGTGATGAGCTGCGTGGTGGTGGTTGACCCCCAATAAAGATCTCATATTTATCAAGGAACTTTGGGTTAAGAAGGCTCCGTTTGTCCAGTTGTGAAATTTACCAATCTGGCATGTGTATAGTCCGTGGCTGGGGATGAATGCCGGGTGCTGGATCGGTGGAGAGGTGTGATTAGCTTGGGAGGAAGGGGAAGATGACTTGAGGGCCCCATCTGGGCTTGTGGCTGTTTCTGCCAAAGACCATATTTTTGGTTTGCTATGGGCTGGTACTTGTAAACTCCCCTGGCCTCCTGGGCTCACGATTCTGGTATTGCTACTTTCAGAGTTTTCTTTCACCAGTGACAAAGAGTCCTTTGATTTAAGTCCGTCAGAGCCTGGCAGCACCAGATCGCTCTCGTTTTTTAAACTTTCTGTCTCGCTCTGTCTCAAATGCTCTGGCTTGTCTTCCTCCTCCTCGTTGCTCTGCTCGCCGTCGTTATCGTCAATTTTATCGATATCTATGCTCTCAAGATCGATTTCCTCATCGTCTTCATTTTTCTCGTGGTCTCCTTCATTGTCGCTCCCAAAGAGATTGCCATCTTCCTTGCTCCTGGCACCCCAGGTCACCTTGTTTTCCTTCTTGAGCCTCCTCCTTGCGTTGGCAAACCATGTGGAGACCTGGGTGAGGGTCATTTTGGTGATGATGGCCAACATGATCTTCTCCCCTTTGGTGGGGTAAGGGTTCTTCCTGTGCTCATTTAGCCATGCCTTTAAGGTGCTAGTGCTCTCCCTGGTGGCATTTTTGGGTCGACCTGGATCGCCATACTGGAACTGTCCATAGGGGTAGTAGCCGGGGGCAGTATGTGCAGCAAACGTGGCTGGATGAACACCTGGATTATCCTTCAGTTCATATTGCGATCCCTGGAACATATACACAGAAGCAATACATTAGAATCAGACTTACACTTGCACCTATACACACACATATATATATAATTCATTTTATCCACAGTTTGTCAGCAGACAGGCTCAAAACTAAATAAATAAACCAGGTTTTCAGGTAAAACAATTGTAGCATCAAATCCCAAAAGCTTTACCCTTCCATCAATGAAACGCCATCCTAGATTCCCCTGGATTTGCTAACTCTCAACTATGTTCATAAACTAATAATAATTTTCTACAGATACACTTATCGTGATGCACAAGATATGAGGCCAAACAAAAATATTAGTTAAATATATTAAAGCATACAAAGCAGAAAATTCAGTCTTTCTCATTTAACAAGAAATATTTATGTAAATGTAAATGTCGTATGGATTGCACTTGAAAACATGTGGCAACTTTCTCTTGATTACCTCAATTAATTTCCTTCTTTAATATTATTGTTATCATCATTATTTTTATTATTATTAATTTAAGTATTATTATGTTTTTTTTTTATAGTTTAAAACTTTGAATCTAAAAAAAATAAAGCGCAGTTGTTGCTAGTCTATATTTTAATCGTTTTCATCATTTTTTTTATATCACAACTTTTTTGGTGATGTTAAGGTGTTTTTTTTTTGTAAATAACAGGTAACCTTTTTCTATTAACATCATTAGGCCTCATAATTATTTTAAACTATTTATGCGATTGCTCTCTCTTAACAAAGAATCAATTTGCATTTATTTCACATACAGGATGCTGCATAAATCTCAGAAATGCTAAGAAATAGTTCTCGAAAAAAAAATAATAATTAGCCATTCCAGGTTACCTATATATATTGATTATATATAGATAGATTGTTGAAATATTTTTGCAGGATATTTGAGAATTAATTTGTCCAATTATTTTAAACACATCACGATTTAAAATATATTTTTTATGGTAGATTTTTAAAGTGAAAAAGTCCGCGGGTGAAAATTATATTTAAATACATTTTCCACTTCATTTAGCCAGTTTTAACCTCTTTATTTAAATTTGGAGGAAAAAAAAATGTATGCGTCCTGCAGAGAATGCATAAGTAGGAACTTATAAATCTTTCAACACCTCGCTAAATAACTTAATGCATGATCGAAATTCGAGGCAAATGAATTACATTTAAATTTACAATGGTTTGTGAATGGAAATCAAATTGCAATAATGTCCGCATATCCACTGAACTTTTAAAACTAGGGAAATAACATTATTTAATCTAGGATACTGTTTGTTTTTGGGTTTTTTTTTAGGATACAAAAGTCACTCAATTACAAAGTAACACAATGCATAGATCAAACAATTTCAATATCCTGGATTTTACTCATTTTGGAAATACGGAAGCTATGAATGTTTGATGCTATTTATTAAATAGGGAGAATTTTTGGTGTGCTGTTTTTGTCTTATGAAAATCAGGATAGATGGCATGTAATCTGAAATGTGAGCACTTCCTTAATTCATCAACAAGTGAAAAAATGTAGATCCAGGAAGTGATACAACAAAAAAAAAAGCTTAGGTTTGAGTTTATCTAGATACAGTTTCTGGCAATTTTGGGATAAACTCAAGAACAAGCACCGGGCACACTATACAACATGACTTTCTTAAGATGGCATAAAGTTTGAACTTAGAAGGAAAGACGATCTAAGTCTCGGACCTGATATACCCTGGGGAGACATCTCTCCAGTGTTAAAGTAAGATATTTTTCTGGGGGGTTTTTTTTGTCATATTCTTTCATGTCCTTTTGTTTTTTTCTTTCTTGCTCTTTTTTTTTTTCAAGGTATCTTGTAGCAATTATATGTACAACAGTTTTGCCTGAGAGAACGATTAGAGACATTAAGAAAAACCAAGAAAACAGCCACAATACTCATCATATAAAAAAAAGCAACTAAATCCACAAACATAAATGAAAACATCACGTCTGTGATCCTCAGATCCAGAAAATGTAAAAGGACAGAATTAGGACCGGCAATTAAATGCTTATTGATTTACTTTTATTAATACTTTACTTAGAAAGGATATTGCACCGGCAATTAGCGCAGAAGCTGGGGGGGACGCCTGCATAGTCCGCGGCGCAGTAGAACAGCGAATAAAGTCGGTAAAGTACAAGCGTGTGGCAGCCACTTACCATTTGGGAGAAGAGGGTGAGATCGGTGGTGTAGGGCAGGAAGGCGCTGTAGTTGGGGGTGCTGTAGGGACTGGCATACATGCCCAGCACAGAAGTGACAGCGGCGGTGGAGCTGCTGCCCAGCTCCGCTCCAGCTGGCCTCCCAGACCGGCCGCTGCAGCTGCCGCTGCGGCCAGGACTCCCGGCCGATCGCCTCCATAGACGGCCGCCTGGCCAGCGCTCAGATACTGGGGGTAGCCCAGCTGCGGGAAGGACATGTCTCTGCCTCAGTGTCTCTCTCTCCGGCAGGGGAAACACTGCCTCTCCGGCACCACGACAAGTGAGAAAAATAATAATAATAATAACGATAATAATAATAAAAGAGACCAAAACTTGGCCCAAAAAGTGAAGCAGCGCTGTGTGCAGCAACCTTTACTGCCTCCCTCTCTGTGCAGTGCTGTATTCTACAGAGAGAGTGCGGAGAGGAGGAAGGGGAGAGGTGTGTGGATTCGATAGGGTGTCTCTCTCTCTTTTTTCCCCCCCTCAAATCTCGGCTCTTCTGTGCTCCTAAATCCCTTAGATGTGATCTGATCAACAATTGAGCTCCAACTGATGTGTCTGCCCTTAGGTCTTGAGCTGATCTTTCAGATACAATTTGAAGTTGATGCCTTGATTGGCATTCACTGGAGCTCCAAGCCCCGCCCCCTTTGGAGCATGTGGCCTGAGCATTGGCTGGGCCACTTTACTCTGTAACAGAGACGGGATGTTTGTCTGTTATGCGGGGAAGTGGATGTGAGGGAGTCTCTCTTACTGCCTCCCCCTCCCCCCCCCTTCTTTCTGTGTGTGTGTGTGTGTGTGTGTGTGTGTCTGCATTCGCCTGGATTGTGTATTTAATGTTTAGCAATGGGCTCCTTTCAGAGAAGCCCCCAGTGCTGTATGACAACCTGTCTACACGATTTTACAGCTGTCCAACATTGGGGTTTTGCTGTTTCCAGCCCATAGTGTGTCCCCTTTAACAAAAACAACTGTGCTTGCTGTGTTACCTTAACTGTGCTTTCTTTAGTGAAAGGCTGCAGGAACTGGGAGCTATAACAATTGCTGCATTAAAAGGGGGATAGGTAGATGAGATATAGATAGACAAATAGATAGATAGATAGATAGATAGATAGATAGATAGACAGATAGATAGATAGATAGATAGATAGATAGATAGATATGGTACATGGAAAGGGCTGGCAAACATCTATTAAGCTAAATTAACATAATGTGAAAACATGCTTTACTCATGAAGTTTATTACTATTTGTCTCATCGTGAAATGAGAACATTATTATTATTATTATTATTGTTTTAAGTAAGAAAACGCAGCCCACTGAAAAGCTGAAACATGTCATCCAGGTATGTGACTTGGATTCCAGCAATGGTGCTGGTGGTGGGGGGGCAGGTTTTGGGGGGTAGTTTACAAATCACTCAGAGGCAGAGGGCATATGTAATGTGACATTTACACCACATGTATGTCATTCATTGCTTTGTATGGAGTATATGTTGTTAGAGACCCCTTTGGAATTAAAAGTTAAGCCTTGAAATAGTATCGTTTGGCGAACTATATAAAGTCCCAAGTAGTGATGTATGACATCGAATAATGATGTATGTTTATTATTATTATTATGGAATATCAGGTGGATATAGTTAGAATTCAAGAAACCCCACTCGTGTCAGTGTGCTTTAATCCTAGATTTGGGCTTTCTTTAATGGTGTTGAAATCTGCAATAACCCCTCACATCTCAATACAATCCAAAGGCTGACATCACAGCATTTCTAAAAGGCAAGACAAGATATATCTTTATACATGTGGCTGAAAACGTGTGCATATATTTATATATATATATATATATATATATATATATATATCATCATTGTACCAAAATCACATAATATACCTGACATATAATGTTCTACTTATATAGTTACACAAACATAAACAACCTTTACATAAAAGAAGAAAAATAAAATCCACCCTAACAAATGTGTATTTGTGTAATACTCGTGTAATATATCGTTACAAATAACGATAACATATATAGATCAGCATCAACAACTACCGGTATTTTATGCGTCCAATAGATCTCACCACTCCTAAGGGCAAATCATTTATATATACATGCTTAAAGACAGACAATGGAGATTTTGTTGTTAGTTTTTAAAGTCCTTTTTTTCCCCACTTACTCAGTTTATGTTAGAACAAAGGCATTTTTCCTCTGATTTATCCCAAAACATTCCCTCCCTGAAATGCCACCAGGCACTTAAAAGTATTAAGATTAACACGGTGTACTCTCCCAGAAAATTACAACTATGTTTTGCAAACTTAAGTATCACATTACAGGTGTACAGGTAAAGGTAGTGACATTGATTGAAAATCATCTTAAGGGTAAATATTGGTGGAATTTTCATTCATATATCATTATATATATATATATATCAATACTTACTTACATTGTAACATATCTCTTGTAATTCAGTATCCTAAACTATTAAAAATATATAGTGTGATTCTTACTGAACAGAATAGTAGTGAGTTGGTCATTTTACTTTTCACTGCCTTTCCAAGGTGCAGAAAGTTTTATTCTCTGGATAATGGCTATAAGCTTCTCTTTTTTTAAAATACATCAATTATTGTGAATTTCAGATACATGTCATAGAACTGGAAACATGTAAAATCCTTCTTGTAGATCTAAAATTGTCCATTTTATGGCACAATAAGTCTGCCCACTAGCCATTTCTTCAAAATAAATTCTCTTTTTTTTCCCTACATTTCCCCCTTCTTCCTTGCAAGTAAAGCTTGAACCATAACCGCAATACTAACCTACTTAGCAAGAAATCGGTTTAGCAAACCATACTCCCCTCCAAAACTCATTGCAAAAGCGAAGTAAACGGTTACGTATTAAAAATAAGCAAGAAAATGATGTACCACGCCTGGAAAAAAAATTAATATAATTATTTGTATGCTAAGGAATATGACGCAATGTCATTTTTAATAATGATTTGCGAGTCCGATCCACACAAAATACTATCGTAAAAAAACTATGATTTTTTAAACAGGAAAAATCCAATTTTGGGAAAAAAAAATTTGAAATGCAATTTTTTTTTAGTTAAATATCTGCTAAAGTGTATAATTAGCTGATGAGAACCAGATTGTAAAGAAAACGATTTACGGGATAAGAACAAAAAAATCGGTCGTCCTTTAGTAAAGCGATCTGATGTATTCAGAACAAGAAAAAAAAAAAACGGGAATAAAATTGCTAAAATCGCTTCAATAATGTGATTACGCTTTGTGTAATTGTTTGAAATAAATTGCAAACGATTTAAAAATACATTGAACTAAATGGTCATGCTTCCTTAATTTAAAGATCAGTGAGCAGATAAACTTTAGTAAAAAAATTAAGGTTTCTCGCAGTGAATTTGCATAAGATAGTGATCACGGTTTCTCAAGGCAATGCATACACCGCCAAGAGATTTTTTTTTGGTATTTTTCTTTATTAATAACAAATAATTTCGGATAAGGGTGTGATAAGAAATGCAAATCCAGACATAGGGGTCGCTGCTTGGCTGAATTCTCACTAAAAGGCTTATGCTTCAGCAATGGGCTAAAGGTCCCTTTGTAGAGAGGATAAACCAGGCTTGAAGCAGTGACTCTGGTAAAAAATGAAGTCAGTGATTTTGATCTGCTCCAGATGTCCTAAGAGTGGATATAGCAGCGGTGGGAATCTTCACTGGGTATCTGAGAGCAACTGATGGTAATCAACAGAACACATCAGCAAAGAGGGGGGGGGGGAATGGCAATTGTGATAACATGCTGGAAATGTGCAGGGCTAGAGATGGCACTGATAAACCGTGCAACATATCTCCAAATGGAGATGACAGAGATGTTGAAAGAGGACACCTAACAGGGGAGAGGATAGGATGCTTAGCAGAGCACAATTTGAGAATGGCATTGGCTTAGGTAGTTTGCACTTTACTCCTTTAATTGTGCTGGATGATATATATATATCTATATCTATCTATATCTATCTATATATATATGTGTGTATGTATATATGTGTGTGTGTATATATATCTATATATGTGTATATTATATATAAAAATATATATGTGTATATAATATAATATATATGTGTGTATATAAAATACATATAAAAATATATATATATATATGTATATATAATGTTTAGATATGTGTATATATTCTGTTAAAACATGATGTTGAAAACGATATATCTACACTTCATATAATACCCCAGAGAGGATTAATTCACCTATAATTACACCGCTTATCAAATAAAGGAAAAAAAAGATCTAGATGTGTCCCCTCTGGTTAAAACGAATTTTTTTTCTTTGCATATTTTTTTATTATTATTATCATCTGCCGATCTGTGCAGCTTTGGAATTCCCAGTCTGTAAGTATAAAGCATAAAGAGGTGTATTATTGTCTGTGAATCGAATCCTTACCGCAGGTTCCAGCGAGCCCCATACAACAAGGGATAATATCCAGATGACAGATCTAACAATATATCTTTTTGTACAATTAAATACCCCCACAAAAATATTGGGGGGAAAAAATGTAAAAAAATATTCATTTCCATTATCTCACTCTGTGATATTTCGGAAAATAGTACATTTCGATCATCCTCTACAAATGTGTGAATGTATCAAAATCGATTTTATATATATATTTATATATTTGTATATACAGTATATATATTTACACAGATGTACAATACCTAGTCTGTATTATGGAGGCATTGC
Source organism: Spea multiplicata (assembly GCA_009364415.1). Classification (NCBI taxonomy): domain Eukaryota; kingdom Metazoa; phylum Chordata; class Amphibia; order Anura; family Pelobatidae; genus Spea; species Spea multiplicata. Next base: position 12,546,620 of record VKOC01000006.1, on the reverse strand, counting down.
TGGCCATCCACTTGACAGCAAGTAGCCTTTTCAAATCCAGCTCCTATTCACTCCTCCAGAGCTCTGATTTATGAGCCTTGTTAAATAATCATTATTACTTAGCACCTTTCTTTTCCAGCAGGGTCTGGGAAAACACCCTGGTTTGTGACAACAACGCATGTGTCAAACAATTAAGGGGAGCGTATCAATCTGTTTAAATACACAGGCAGAGCACAGGAGAGCACGGACCCGCTGCTGCAGGAATACACTCATTCCCCCAAACCTTCCTACATAACTCTGTCTCTCTCTCTCATCACATTTCACATTATTTTAACACTCCTCCAGGGAAAGGCGGATGCCACAGTTTGTTAGACCTATTACAAAAACAATCATATTTTGGGTGTAATCTTGAGTGACAAATCTGCAAGTTTAATACATGTTTATATATACACATTTACATAGAGTTATGTATGTGTGTGTATGTGTATGTATGTATATATATATATATATATATATATATACATGTGCATATATATATATATATATAAACAATGATTTGTAAGTGACCCCACATTTTTGAACGGTAGTATATATATATATATATATATTCCAACTCCTTAATTAATACATATATTTTTTTGTTAAGCTTTACAATTTTGTTGTTGCCAAGAAGTTGCTTAAGGGTATATGCACAATTGCTGCGCCAGCTGCAGTTGTATTTGTTTTATTCCTCCCCACCACCACTACCCTCCCTGTCTTGTTCCTGTAGGGCTGCATTATGCAGTGTTTTTTTTTTTATTATTATTTTTTAATTAGTTTGTATTTGTATTTCGTTCGCCCCAAATCAATGCCATCCTGAAGCAATTGACTGTAAATTCCTGCAGTACAGGTGTAGCTGCTAGCATCGCAACACCAGGAAACTCATGTCTTACAAATGAAAGCAGTGAATGCCATTCAGACTAACTGTCAACTTTAAACAGCCAAGAGGAAGGAGATCAAAGCCCAGAGAAAGGGACTTCTCTCCAGATTATAGTCTTTATGACTTCAACTCCAAATACTATTAGAAGGAACCAAGACATACAACAGATCATTGGTTAGAAAGTTCCCTGCTTTCTGCTATAGAGAGAGCCCTGACTTTTTTTTTTTGACCATTGTAAGTCATGTCAGAAATGTGAAGATGCTACAGCCCTGCTTGGAGACACTGAGGACTTCTCATCTTCAATTATGCAGAACTAATTCCATGAGAGACACATTTCTATGTGTGCATATATTTATGGGAAAAAAAAGCTACTGCTATTAATTTACATTTACTCCAGTGCCTTATGATGGTTCTTAAGCTCTGCATAAGTGGAAGCTGAAATCCTAGCATCTCCAGACATGAAATATCCATACTGATTTCACGTTCTTCTTTTTTTTTCTATGATGACCTCTTTTTGCTTGTGTAAATCTAGCCTTGCTATCACAAGAGGATTGTTTAAGGGTTTTTGTTTTTTTTTGAGGATAAGACTAGCAGCTAGGCCACATACAAATTATGATTCACCAGCAGTGTGTATTTAATTAGAGTAATCTCCCTTGAATTTAATTATCTAATGAATTATTTGTTTAAAGGGTAAGGGCTTGTTTGCCAACTACAGTGCAATTCCATGATAAGAACTTTTATTAAAAGGACATCATGGTTGCATAGACATGTTAGGTAGTGTTAGTCCCAAATGATTTTCTGCACACTAATAGTAATATGTATATATAATAGTAATAGTATTATAGTAATAGTAATATGTAATATGTATATATATAAAATATATATTAAAAATACTATAAACATATGTATGTATGCAATATATGATAATATATACTATAATAAATAGTTATAGATTTATTATATACACTACACACACATCAACACACACACAAGTTATATATATATATATCTGTATGTAGACAATGGTGGTCTCTCTACTAAAAAGTTCATCATTGTAACTACACTAACAATACGTGTTCATTGCTGTAATATCTTTACAAACAAAATAATAAGAGATCATAAGTTACAACTATTGTTTCATTAGCCCTTGTCCTTTTGCTTAGTATACATACTATATTGACATAATTGTGCAATTCTTAAAAAAAAATATCCCCATTTCCTATGATACTGTTAGGTCATAACTTGAAAGTTACCAATCATAAAATAAAAAAGTTTATTTATTATAAATTATTCTCATTTTAAACACTTTTACTTTAAGTGTAGGGTAATGAGGAAGAAGCAGGCTATGAAAGGTCACACGACCTAAATATTAGAGCATTGGCTCCATGCTGTGTCTTTAAGTTATTAGTTTTGCATGGTGCCTTATTCTGCATGAGAGAAAAAGCAGATGGCACACTTTATCCTCTGAACTCCCTTTGGAAAGACCACAAAGTATCCAGCAGCTTTTTACTAAAAATATATAATGCAGTTCATATATTGTGACCAAAGAAAGTAAGGAAAATATACCTTTTCACTAATTTTTGCTAAATTTTGCTGACACTACAGTGTATAAGGAAATAATTCACATAACAATGTTATCCTATGTGGTCATCTAACTAATAAATAGAATAATGATTATATATATATATATCTATATCTATATCTATATATATATATAGATATATTTATATAGAGAGAGCTTTTTTCATAGAACAGAAACAATACAATTATTATTCATTGTAATTAGATTACAAATTAGACTACAGTGTTATAATGTAAAAAGTGTTACTTTTTACTATTTGAGTTTACTAAAATATTATCACTCAGTAGCCATAGTAACTAAATCCACAACTTTCAAGATATCAGGAAAAATGTAAAATACAAAAAATGACCTGCATCTAAGTGTATACTGGTACATTCTCTCTATAATCTATATATCTATCTATCTCTCTCTCTATCTATCTATCTATCTATCTATCTATCTATCTATCTATCTATCTAGTGATATATTGTTAAATGATGTATTCACTCATCTATTTACAAATTGGTTTTATTAACCTTTTTCTTTTCCCTCCCATATATAGCAAAGTCCCATTAATGGTTGGTAAATGATATTTCACAAGCCAAAACATCTGGTAGCTTTTGCCTGGTTGTCAAACTTTAGCAAAACATTAGGGGATATCAGTTTCTAATTTTTGACATAAGGCTATTTGTTTCTTATATTTCCTCTGCATACATATTTTTACTTGATTTATCATGCATTGTTCAATTAATACACCCCATTAACAAAAACAGTATTAACAATCTTTAATAGGAAGTCATATAATTAAAACACAGTTTAGGATTTTTTTTAAATACTGTTATTGTTCAATTAATACACCCCATTAAAAAAATCCTAAATAGTGTAATAATTATACGGTTTCCTATTTTTTAGATATCCCTATACACTTAATGGAGCAGTTAATTGCACAAATACTAATATCCAGGATAGCTAGGAATCATATGGCAAGAACAAAACTATACTACTCTTGTTAAAAATGTATCAGAGAAATGCTTGTTTATCTCAGGCTGTTTAGGTTTCTATGAAAAGCTCTCTGTTTGTGTAATAAGATCCCTCCTCGGCAGTATGGAGCTGGCATATGCTCTTTTTAAGTGCATTGTTGTGCTAATTATTCTAGGTCAAATGTTTTTTCCATGCAATTTCATCTTGTTAGATACAGGCATTGCTGCAGCAGTGGATATTTTCGGCACACTCGCAGTTAATATTTGGTGAGCTAATGGCTTTGCATTTTTATTTTGGTTTCAAATCCTTCATTAAGGGCCACTCATTATTATTTTCTTTTTTCTGCAGTACTATACGTAGCACAGATGAGTCCAGGTGCCATATTTAGCCCTTCAACCAATATAATTATTATTAGAATTTATTTAAGTATCAATCGGAGAATGGAGAAAATGTTTAAATGTATGATGTTTATTTTTTTTAAATAGAATGTATAAGAGTGTGGCCTTGTGGCATCCATGGCAGGTTCCCCTCTTCCCTGTGGAGTTTACAGCCCTGTCGTTTCTTAAGAATTGCATGTAATAAAGATCATTGCCTATGGTGGTAGGTTCTCTATACTACAGACATGCAGTACCATGCCATGAGGCACCACAAGATAAGATTTTATACACATGTTTAGCTTTAACCTCCTTTATAGGTTGTGCCAAATAGGTGGGATATAGCAAGGTTGGGGAATCTGCACAGCATGCAAACTGAGATGTATGTCCTGAAGCATACTTACTGTGTCCCCTAGACAGTCCTTGACCACCAGTTCAGAAGGAATACAACCACAGAACAAAACAGGTAGGGAGTGTTCATAAAGTAAGCTGCTGGAATTTAGTATCAGTTGTTATTTTTTTATGCTGACTTGGGGAAGCAATAGAAGAAGTAGAGAAGGAAGAGTCCCCTAGGCCAGAGTAACCATCTAGAACTCCAGGCAAATGCTCGGTACTGCTGTAGTGAGCGGAGGTTTACAGGATATGCTGTACCCTGCGTGAGTATAAAAAGGTAAAAAGGTGCCATTCCGCCTATCCAGCCGGCATCCACACATATGTCATTTAGTAGCCACTGGTCTTAAAGTGCAAGAGCTGCCTAGCCATCCTCAGTCCAGCCTTCTTGTTCTTCTTTCTACTGAGAATTTTTAAGGGTCCATTCTCTTAGAGTTTTTAATTGTGTGAAGGGTTAACCCTACTGACCAGACTTACACCAACAACTCAACATTTGTATGAATTGCAAACCGGTATTTGGTAAATTCAGACAAAAACAGCACAAAAAGCTCAGAATTTTCTTCCGAAATACATGGGCCGACATTCACTCACACTTTCACTCTCACACTTTCGTTCGCTCTCTCACACTGTGTAAATGTTTTACTACCTTCTCTGCCGACCATTTCCACATCCTCTTTCTTCTATCTTTCATCTTCTCTTTTTTCTTCTCTCTCTCCTCTTCTATTGTATCTTCAATCTTCTACCTTCATCTCCTTGGACCTAACCCGACAGGGACTTCCGCCAAAATGTCGGCACTTGTGGCGACGTCCTCCGCCTGATCCTCCAATGAGGGGAGAGAATGTCACGAAAGTGCTGCCATTTTGCCCTAACTTGAAATCCAATTGGGGGAGAGGATGTCACCACAATATGGCATTATGCAATATGCCCTGAGATCAATTTAGAGAGCGTGAGAAAGTGAATCAGAATGAGAGTATGAGAGAATGCGTTACAGTAAATGTGGGAACTGGGCAATGAATTTAATTCCCGAACTAAAAAAAACCCTAATTTTTAATCGGAATGGAATTGGCAAGGAACATAATTCACCTGGAAACGATCTCATATTTAGTAACCTGCAAGTTTCTTTCACACACGGAACCAAATCATTTCTCAATAAATTATACTGTAGCATAGGCTGGATAACTCAAAAAGTGATCCAAAAGAAAGGTAATTTCTTAAAGATCAAATGCAATAAAATTCTTATGTAAACCATGCCCAGTTTCTGGTGGCTCTTGTCGTTGCTTTCTGGTCGTAGCTATTTTATATGGTAGCGCAGAAATTAACTACATCATTCATATAATGTAAAAGGCTGTCTTTTATAACTTTGCAATTAAATATATATATATATGCTGGGAAACAATGAGATTTTTTTTTAATTTTTCTGTTCATGATTTGTTAACCCATTGAAAGCAAGGAAAGTTAGGACTGATTGTGGATTATATTTGATTCCACTGAAAATTCCCTAGAGCAGGGATTGCTCTGAGTAAATTTCTTAATACCTATTAAGTGAAATTACACTTATATACAGAAAGCACTATGTTTTGTGGGATCCTTTCACTTCCATGTATTTACCATTGTATTTATGAAGATATATGAGTAATTGTATATTTCAAAAGATTTTTGCACCCTATTCAATTCTTTGTTGCAGAAATCCTTCTGCTACTTCTTTTGAAGCACTTTGTCTAAATAATCGCTACTGTATGTAGAAATATTGCTATTTCTTCTGAAAATTCTAAGAACAATTCATACTTTTAGCCTTAGAGTCAGCGCTATTTTAGCCTTATTTAATTATTGTTATGGTAAAAATAATACTCAATCTTAAAATAAGGTAACTGATCTGTCATGGAGTAGTCTCTAGACTAAAATAAGAGGTGAATAACTCCTGGCTTGGGTTTTATGTAGTTGTGATGGATCTCAATGTGAAACGCATGCTGTTTTATGCTAAAAAGTGCATGGTACAAGGCTTTTCATTGTATTGCAAATCCAATGCACATCTGAATGTTGAATTGTGTCAATAATTAGTGTTTAATTGGGTGGCAATCCACACTTTAAAATAAAAGATATGTTCAAACTGGGAGAGGCTTGTATTCGAGAAAGTAATATCAGAGGCTGAGGGTAAATAGGCCTGTACACCTAATCATTGCAGGCATGTAGTGTTTTCAATAAAGGCGGAGGGGCTTTTTAATGTAAATGAGATCTTTCTTGTAATGTCCCTAGCTGGCTTCCTCCAAGCAAAGACCTCTTCTACTGTGAGTGAAGGTGTGGAGATGGGGCGGAGATGCCAGTGGGAATGAAGATTGGATCATTGCATCTGAAGCCTGTATTCAACACCCAACAACAGTGCTTATATTGTTTTAACAGCCTCATTTACATACTAGTAATCATTAAGCCCTAATGAAGTTGAAATACTGATAAAATGCTTATTACGCAGTTAGCAAGACCACCTCTGTATAAAGAGACCACGAATGACCTACAGCATTTGCATAACAAATGCCTTCACACGGAATCTGTTTTAATAAAAAGAAACAGAAAAGAAAACCACAAAGGGTTGATAGTAAACTTAGCAACACAGACAGCAAAAACCCCCTGCAACAACCAAAATCCTTGTATCCAAGCAAGAGGCCGTTCTAACGGTAGGGTGACCAAATCAGACATCTTTTTCCAGGACACATATAGTCTTCTCGTGTTGCTGCCCTGCATGTATAACATCATCACAAATTTTCTTGAGTGTGTAGCATGTAAAACGTGTGTCCTGTACAAGGGTAGGTACATCAACCTTCACAAACCTTACCACAGATACCGAAGTCCTTGTACGGACACTTTGCCAATCCCTGGTCCTGTAAAAAATGGTAGAAGTGGCCACCATATTAAATAGCTGATGATTCCAGCATTTACAAATTTTGCCTCTCTACAGCACAATAGGGTGTCTTGTAAAAACAAAATACAATAAAGATAAAGCAGTTTTGTCACATCGTTACATAGGAAGAAGAAATGCCAGAAAGATACATTTACTCCAAGAATACTCTATATATAAAATTTTAACTATGGTGACATTTTTAATTCATTCTTCTTTATCATAAATCCCACACTATATTAGTGGACTTTGTTTAAATTCTACAAATCTTGAAATAAAAATTTCACTAATGTGTTTTTTTTTCACATTAATATCAATTTATAAGCAAATGCATTCATTTAAATACTATATTTTATCAAGCTGTCCATCTAATGGAATGTGCTATTTATACTACATTTGCCAATCAAAACTCTTTTTAGTCTTGATGCCGTATACAAACATAGTTGGTAACAAAAAAGATAGAGTGTTGATAAAAAACTAATGCACACATTTATCTGACTTTATTAACAGTTGCATAATATTCTTGTGAGAAAAATTAGTTTACTAACTTGTGAATTAGGTACCAAATAAAGGTTAGCCTGCTAGATCAGCAGATTTATTCAATATTTGACAATTTGGTAAGTCATTAGATATTATTGGTCTGTATCCACATTTTTAATCTTATCTATTGTAGACTTCTCTAAATAAGCCAACTGGAAACAATTCCTTTTCTTCTTGATAAAAAAAATAAAAATGTTAAAAAAATCACTACCAAAGTCTACTCTACTCACTCTGGTTGAGTTTAATGATGGCAGTCAATAATAAGACAATGGTCTTGGTGGCTGATTTTGACAAAATTCCCCAGAAATGTTTTGGAAATGTGGAGAACAAGACTGGGAACAAAAGTGGTCAACTTCAATAGTTGAATAGTTTTCAGCATGTAGTGAATGGAGAATAGGTGTATATATATATATATAGAAAGGCATCTAAATCAGTAAAACATTTAAAGTAAATAAACAATGCTAGTAAGACAGAACCAAACAAGACTATTAAAGGTTGAAAAGGTAAATAATTTCCATTTAAATAGTAAAAATAGTAAAAAGTAATTTTTAACACTCGTTTGCATTTTGATTGGCTTGTGTATTGTCTCCATCTCATTAGTCTTTCTCCACAACTCCCCCTAACCATTTTTCCCACTATCTACCATTAACCTCACTTCTCTTCCAGACCCTGTTGTGTAAAGGCTATATTTACTACCCAGTGATTTTGGCTATGTAGTTGAGTAGCTAGATCACAGGGAGGCTTGCAACTGAAGTAGCCCCAGGCTGAACTTTGCTGAGGTCACTCAAATTCAATGTTACCCATGTTCCCAGTTGCTTATTGGGAGAGAGCAAGTAGATATTTCTTTATCTGCTCTCTTACCAGCTGTGGGACAATGTCATATCCAGTAATTCCACTCGGTATACAAGGGACCAAGAGAAGACATATTTCCTTCACACTGTGATAATAAGGAGGGGGGGAAATTGCACCAAACTCATTATGCAGATATTGCAGCGTTGAGCCCAATGTCTGTTGCTGTCTTAGTAAGGAAACCAAGCTGATAATGCATGGGTGTTATCCAAGAGTCTTTGGCCTAGGTGCAGCTTGGTCAATGTATCCCCTTAGTTTGCAGAGGACGAAGTTTATATTGATTATTTGTTTCTGCCTATCTACATAACTGCTACACGTTTAAAGGGGAGTGGGTCACAAGTACATACAAACAGATGGGTGGGCAGGCACAATAAATAAAATTGTTGTAACTGTGTACATGAAAATGGAAACATAACTAGTATGTGAGATATAGAGCTTGTGTGTTAATTGTGACCAAACAATACTGAGCTGTAATAGAAGAGTGAAGGAAGAGATTGCTATTAATAAGAAGAATCCCCCGGACATGTAAAGGGACCATCACAGCAATGTCTCTTTTCTCTATCCCTTTCAACGTCTTTTGATGCCAAAGCTTTTTGTTAAACATTCTTTTCTCTCTTCAGGTTTTCTTGGATGATCTTTGGTTTCTGCTGGATTTGAGGTAATTGGACTCCATTCAAGGTGACAGTGTACTACTGGAAGCCATGGTATCAATGACTCTCCAGAGTAACTTTAAACAAAGAAGAGTTCTCAATAGTAAAAATCAATATAAATGTTCTACGATGGTAGTGTATAGATTGTTGTTTTGGGAGGGACATTCTACAGTCTGAGAGTCTACCATATGAATGGCCTCCTGTTTGTTTACACATACACACATTTATTGTAAAAGGACAACTTTGGGATGTTTTATGCAAGCATTTTCAATTTGAATCAACGAAATAAAATTCACATACCAACTGCCACAGCCACTCCCTCAGCCCAATAATATGATCCCGTGTTCACAGGACAAGACATGGAACCCTTTATTAAAGGATACAGATACTGCTGTTCTCAATGCAGGGTAAAAATGTAATTCTGGAGACATCCATGATATTTTACTTCAATTCACACAAAATCACCTTTCAATTTTTTTCTTGCCCATTTTTGAATCCCTTGGGTACTAGACTGCCGAGTGCTATACTGCATTGCAATAACAATATTACATTTAATTTGTTTCCATTTGATTACACTTAGTAACTTATTTTCATCTTCAGGTTCTACTAGTAACCCCAGAACCAATTTAGGCTTAATAAGGTAACTTAATAACAAATTGCTTAATAAAAATTACATTAATTGAAACAATCAACATAACATAAATTGCATGTATGGAAATGTATGTAATAATTGTATTTTTCTTGAGGAGGGGTTTCATTGGTCTTTAAGTAATAATAGAATACAGTTAAGGTTGTCTTTGTTTCTTTGTTATAAAGTATGGCATCCTCTCAAGTGTCTGCTAACAGTTCTAGCCTTGTGTCAATTAGAGAACAGCTTGCAGTGTACTTTATTACATTACAGTACAGCTGTGCTAGCACTGACACTGAAAGAGCTGTATTTAAACCAGACCAAATCACTTAACCCTGCAATGTCAACAAACTTGACTTAAACTGCCAAGCTTGGGCTTTTTAAACTGCGGCAATCAGATTTTTACCGAAAAAAAAAACTAAAAAAGGCTTATGCTTTGCTTTCACAAGCACATATATTTTTTATTTTTTTTAATGTCAGAGTATTATTAGTTAGATACAATATCATGTCATTTTTTTGCTGAAAATGATTATATTATAACAATATAAAGCAGCATATGACACCATCCATTTCATAGACCCTGTTCTTTGCCCCATGAGAAAAGGTGCACACGATCCACATGAAGGCCACTCATCCAGGAACAAGCTATATGATTTCAGATAAATTAACAATTAATGTTTAGGTTTTTTTTATTAACTCCTTAATTGTGCGCATGGGTATATTGTTTTAATGTATTCCTATTATTTTCTGCCATTTTAGAATAATATCGTTCACATTTTTTCAGGCCTGACAACCAAAGCTTTGTTGTGTTCTGTGCAGATAAGTGTGACCACTGATAGTTATGCCCCCATCAGCTGATGAATAATACTTTGGTCTTTAGTCAGGAAGCCAGACCAAAGATTCATTGAGTTCTAAGTATCTATGACTTCAGACTACACCTCGCTGAACCATATATGGAACCAAATCATATAATGAGAAAAAACGCTTCCTGCAACTAGGTTTCCTGGAAAGGAATGAAGGTCAGATATATGATCATACAGCTATTCAGAGTCATCTGGGTACTGTGTAACATCTCCTTAATTTATCAGGAAAATGTGGGAAGCAAGCAGTTGGCAACTTTTCGGTGGTAGAGATGCTTTCGCAATTAGGGACCGGGGCTATTTTTGTCAGCATTTCTGGTGTTTCACAATCAAATGCCTGTTGATGACCTCAAGGGTTAAAACTTGTTCTCAAAGCAATGCTGAAGATTATATCTAAGGCAATACAGTGTATTAACAATACAAATACATATTTTATCACCCACACATAGCACTATAATTTCACTTAAGTGATATCATAAATGAAAGCCCATCTCTCATGTGACAACATGACATGCAAGCCAATTAGTTAACTCTGTGTTAGTGGGCATTCAAACTGCATAAGGAGTTAAATGGATTCCATGGGCTCAATAACCTAAACTTGGCGATTCAATGACTGATCTAAAATTAAATTCCGAGAGTAGAATCATAGCAATGGTTACCAAAAAAGCTATAATGAAATCATCAGTTGGATCCATAGAAAGTTATCTTAGAAAACATGTTAAATTGATGCATTTTAGTCAGATTTTTTATATTATCAAAAAATCTACAGATTTGTAGACAGGCCTGAATGCACGTAAAGGTAACAATAACCATCAACACATGTGTAGAGGGGTCAAAATGCAGATGAAGTTTAATGGTGTGCAGGTAGTACAGATATAGCCTGGCTTTAATTTGGATTGAATTCACATCAAATTATTTTTCAAAATCTTTTTTTTACTGTTCATTTTTGGGGGGGGGGCGTTTCCTCTCTACCTGATTTCTTGGGAAATTTACCAGCAACTTGCTACAATGTATCCATGTAAAGTACACAATGGCTTCATCAATGAAGATTGACAGAAATCTGGCATGGAGCCCTGACAAGTGAATTTATATAACTAGAGGAGGCTTTTTTGACCTTTACGTAGATACATTTTAGCATGTTGCTGGCAAGGTAAGTAAAAACCACTAACAGTGTAAAAAGGGTTTTAAAAATAATGCTGGCAACCCATCCTATGCCTCCCATTGGATTTAAAAAAATTAAATTAAATCCCTCCATCAGGGTGGTATAGTTGGGGCCGCAGGACTTACTTTACACGTGGGGAAGAATGGGCAATAATAAAAGGGTCCTGGTCCCTGATTTAAAAAAAAATATTGTATTTTTGTTCTATTAATAATGTATTTTATGACATAGTGCAAAAATATTAAACAGCTCCAGAGGAGCAAAACAGCGGTATTGCATCAGAAATATGTGCAGGGTGAGGTCATGTACAAGAAACTTTTCTTTTTACATTTAATTCTAGCAGTGGCGACTCTAGAAACAATATATAGGGGGGGCACACAAGATACC
>VKOC01000006.1:12516721-12525605 GCA_009364415.1 Spea multiplicata | reverse complement strand
AAACTTTTTTCCTATAGGGTCATCTTATATTCAGGCTTTTTTCTTTTTTCATAAATTAATATTCAGATTTTGGGGGGTCGTCTTATAATCGAGCAAATACAGTATGTATATTATCAAAATTGTTCAAAAAATCATACTTTGCAGTATATTTCTACACAGTCATTTAGAACAAACCAACAGCATAATTTAATCTTATTTGTTTCACATGAAATCATATTGATGTCTACAGATAAACCTATGTTTCAAAATATTTTCAAAATTATTATTTTTTTATTGCCTTTTAACTGAGCTGCTATTTTGAGATATAAAACATGCAGGCCTCTAATTGCCCAGCTGTGATCTCATAACCACTTGAGGTATCTCAAATACTAATTTTTGCCATATGTCTGTTCAACCATGATTTCCTTTTTTTGTGTGAATAGTTTAACTATATATTGTTTTGTAAAGAAATAGAGCTTTCCGTGGATTCCATAGTTACATGATGAGCCGGAGATTTAGTATGACTGATTTCATAAAAACTAGAGAAAAATAGAAAAAAAAACAATTTTCATATAATACTTTTAATACTGTTAATGTGTTAAATTGACAAAATGTAACAGTTCAGATGTCCTGAATTTGAAAATATCTCAGTTATATAGAATGTCCATATTTTCCGAGCAGTTATAGGGCATATATTATGTACATTACATTTTCAAAACTGTTGGATTATTTTCATTGAGAATGCTGGGTTTGGGGGCCTGGCCTAGCAGCGGGACCGCATGGACCGCATGGACCGCATGGACCGCAGCGAAAAAGCAGCTTAATCGCGTACTTTTGTTTTTATTTCTTCTTTGTGTTTGGGAAGTTTTCTTTTATTCCCCTGCATTTGTGGATGTTGGTATGGCTTCTAAGCAACCAAAGCGCTCTTCCAATAAGTTCCAGCAATACTTCTCAAAGTGCACAAAACCTACCTTCTCGTCTCAGGATGGCGAAGACTCCTCTCCTCCAGCCTCCCAGCCTAAGACTGAGGAAGAAGAGACTTTTGAAGACCATGTTGGACAACATGCAAGTCGCTATGACCACTGAAATTAAGGGACTCTTGTCCGATATTGAATCGGATTTCCACCAAGTGGGCTCCCGCACGGACCATATGAAGGGAAAGTTTGATGAGTTTACGTCCACCTTTAATGTGCTGGTTGACCAACATAACGCTTTGGAGGACCATGTTCACAAGCTTCAAGATAAAGTTTCAGACCTAGAAGATCGCTCCCGCAGGAACAATCTCCGTATCAGAGGAATTGCTGAAGATGTCTCCGTGACGGCCTTACCTGAATATGTCTCCATTTTTTTTCGCTCTCTGCTCCCTGTCAAAATCCCACCCAGACTTCCTCCTTGACCGCCTCCATCACATCCCAAAACTGAAATGCATACCTGGTGCGGCTCCACGAGATGTGGTTCTACGTCTACACTACTACCATGTCAAGGATGCTATTCTGCGGAAGGCTCGGTGGCTGTCGGTTTTCCCCATGCCTTATCAAGATTTACATCTAATCTCTCTGCGGATATCCTTTCCAAGCGGAGATCGTTTACCCCTATCACAGCTGCATTACGTGTGAATAACTTATTCTTGGGCTCGGTTATTACCTCGCCTGTGGCCGGTCTCCACCTTCTCCGGCAATTGGAAATAGTCGTCAACCATGCCACCATCGGAATCTTTCTCCGGCTCGCGGTCTGATGGCCGAATGGGAGCGGGTCAAGGCGAGCAACCACAAGGCTGGAAGGCGCCCCTCTCGGGAGCTTTCATCTCCGGTGTCTGAGATGCCTTCCACTGCGTCCTCTCAGACCTGAACGTGCTTACCTTGGGATGCCTTCACTCCTTCACTACACTGGGACTTGTCAATCCTGTTACTTCATATTCCTGTGTTCGTTTTGACATTTTAATGTGTTTATTCATTTGATTAGTTTGCATTTTTTATTCTATTTGCTTTCTGGGTTGATTTCATACTTCTGATATTCCACATTCCCTCCTTTTATTTTTTTTTATTTTATTAGGCACTCACATGTGGTACATTTCAGATGATACAGGAGAGGTTATGTCTAGTAAGGGCTGTGCTCTTGTCATGTTTAGCTGAGGATCATACTATACTTTCTGCAAATGTTTGTGCATTGGGGGCACAAAACATCTTATATATTTATATTTTTTATATGCACTCACATGTGGTACGTTTCCCACGATACAAGAGGGGCTGCTCCTCTCCGTATTATACGTTCTGCACGTGTTTATGCATTGAGGGCTTACGTCTGTTACTCTCTAACCAGGACATATGTGTATGGAAGAGCGGCTCACTTTCTCACGAATACATCACATGTTTTTATCAAGCCCAGTTTTGCCATACCCCTAGGGGCTTTGTTTTAGTGTCTCTGCGCACACCGTGGTACAAGAAGGCAATTGGTGCATTGTAGTGAATTTTGGTGCCTTCTGGCTGGCCTAACCCCCTCTTTTTGCTTTCTCCTCTTTCTTATCTTCATTCTCGTCCTTCCTTTGGGTCACTTTCTGTCTTCTATAGGCCTTTTGATGAGTGGATGATTCTGCTCGCTCCTGATTCTAATATTATTTCTGTATGTTTATAATTTTACGTTTTTAGTGTTCTTCTGTGCTGAGTGGAATTGGTTATGATTTTATTTTGTGTACCATTATTTTGTATGTATGTTTGCTTTTCTTTGTGAAAACCCAATAACCCACAAAAGTATATATTTTTGTACAGTAGAAAGCCGAGAGTATTTCATCAAGAGCATTTGGACACTTTTTTTGCAGCCATTCACTGCTAAAGTTAGCAAATAAATAATTCCCTGTACTTTTTTTACCAACATTTCTGTGCGGCTTAGTATTTGCTGTAAAAGTTATGTGTTGTGGCAGGGAAATCCAGCCAGATTTGTTCAGCTGTATATTCAGATTACAGAAATACCTCACATGCAGGGCACAAACATGATAGGCAAGGTCCATAAAGACATAGTTGGACGAGTTTGGTGTGTCAGAAGTTGACTGGCCTGCACAGAGCCCTGACCTCAACCCCAACAAACACCTTTGGCATGAACTGGAATGGAGATTGCGAGCCAGTCCTCCTTGTCCAACATCAGTGCCTGACCTCACAAATGCTCTACTGGATGAATGGACAAATATTCCCACAGAACACTCCAAAATCTTGCATAAAAAGTCTTCCCAGAAGAGTGGTAACTGTGATTTGTTAATTTCTATGTAAAGCTTTTCAATTAGTAAAACAATTGTGTTACATTTCTAATACTCTACTTTTTTCCCCTGGAAATTTAGACTATGGAGTACTTGGATCACATTTTTGTGCTTTGATACATATCTGCCATATATTGAACTACAAATTCTAACACCAGACTTCTTTGCAATAGTTTTTAAAAATGCTTGATCTCCTTTCAAATTAATTTTGTCTTTTTACTTTGTACATCTTGAAATTAAGATTTGTTAAACGAAAACGAAATTACAGACAACTGTCTCTTTATGGAATATAGTCAGGTTTATTCAGTACAAATGGAACAAACTTCATTTTTCGTTGGGGATCAAAGCAGAAATCTATTTGAAGTTTAGCTATTTGATAAAAAGTGTCTTTTTTTTACAACACAGATAGAGAACTTAATAGGATATGGGGATATTTTATTAAACTGCAAACTGTTATTAATATTGCAGAATTAACTTGAAAGAAATATGTGGAATGACACCGGAAATTAATTAGATTTTTTCATCATTCTTTTAAATTATAAACTTTGATACAGTTGCGTAGATATATAGGTACATTGATAAAAAGACACAAAAGACAAACAGAATTTTAATGAGTATGGAGCTTTTATCTACTATCACTTTGTGACTTAATTTTTTCTGTTTATACTGCCTATTGATTGCAGTAGAAACCTGCTGTTTTAATGTTGTTATTGATATTCTCACTGGGTTCCCTTCTAATTCTGCCATTGATATTACCTTGATTGGATTTAGTTTATTTGAATCGCCTGTAGGTTTTAGTCTCTTGAGTTTTTTTTTTACTGCTTATAGACAAGCAAAGATAAAACCTTTCTTTTTATCTAAAAATCCTTGAGAGACTGCAACAGATATTTTTTGAGAACATTAAAATCAAAAGAAATGTACTACACTTCTCATCGTACTTGTCATGGGCATCATTTTTATTTACACTTTGAATATATTTGATCACATATAGTCCGCATCATTTTACATCAGGGTACTATTTGTAAGGAATTTGATTCATCAGAAAATCATAAGAGTCTTAAAATCCAGGGATTTATAGCGCAGCATTTTGTTTTTATTTATTTCTTTCCAAATGTGAATGACTTTTTTTTATGTGTGATAGCTTTGAAAATATAAGGCGTGAGTAACACTACTTTTAACGCTATATTGGTTGTCAACAATGCCAATTTTATCAGAACCAATAATAGCATCTATAGGACCAATAGTTCACTTATTAATTTGGTTTAAACACCTCAGATTGTTCTGTTCTCTATCTACAATGTGAATTTTATTGTTGTTCTTTATAGAAAACCTCTATTTGATATGCTTTTTCAGTGGTTATTATTATTGCTTATTGATTTATATACTGGGGCGAGTGGAGCATGCACCTGCTGCGCTAACCTAAGTGCTTCCCTGTATATAGCTGGAACTCTAGACATTACATTTTTCCATCATATCCCCTCTCTTTCCTTTCACTTCCCAGCTACACCTATTGAGATTGTTTTGTCTTTCTTGATACTTTTTATCTTGAGGTCCACTAATTATTTTAGTAGCCTTGCAATTGGGCTGGTCAAAGTCCAGCCCTGTATGAAAAACCTGGACCAGCATGGGATAATTGCCCTCCTGATCCAGGACTAACCCACCCCTGCTTCTTTCCTTGTACTACTATACTAATATACAGACAATTGCATGTATACACATAAAGAAATATGCAGCCTCTTGCACTTATATTTATAGACTTCCAAAAACATGAAGGCAGGCTCTTACCTCTCCTATCAGGAATAGCCTGACTATGAGATCCATTTACTGATCCCAGGTGTACCAGTTTTTGCAGGACAGGGCCCAATATCATGCATGGTTGTCTGTTAAATTTTAAGGATGTTGCAGTACAGACATGCATTGTAGGTCCTATGTGACCACCTAACAACACTGAGCACTGCATTGTGGCTATATGGGTAAGACAGGCAGGCTGAGTTTAATTTGGTATTTGTTAAGGCAGAGTTCTTTTTGCAATAAATGCTTCCAGGCATCCCACCACTTTATCAAGTGCATTCAGAAAGAGACCCTGAAACATTTGTGCAGAGCTCCATCTTAACAAATATGAAATTGTCAGTAGAGTTGTTCCACAGGGAATTTAAGTATGGAAAGCATGGTTGTTGTTCTTTCTTGTGTGTGATCCTGCCACATGACAGGAAGTAGAAAGCTTCATTTGCCACAACTGTTTCACAAATTCTCAAGATATAGACTCTGTGGCACCACATCCACCACATGGGCCCCGTGTGGGTCCCTGCATCACCCAATATTTTTCCGGTGTGCAGAGCAGAGAAGGGCCCTTTTACTACCAAATATGCTCCGTTGTTAATCGCCTTTGACGCACATTACTGTTTAAGAAGAAAAAATAAAACTCTAAAACAAGATAAACTGTACTGTTTATCCTTTAGCCCAATGCAACATGCCAAATTAGGCCATAAATTAATTTTAAAAGAATAATATAACAATATTTGCATTATGTTCCGGGTGGCATACCATGAACCATCGTACAAGAAGATTTTTCAAATCAGTTTTGTAATTTGGACAGAGCCTAAACAATTTAAGCAAATCACCCTAGTTACACAATGCTTGGCAGCACATACTAATGACCAGATTTGCATAATGCTCTGAAAGAGAGTGAAATTGCCGCTTTGGTTTCAGCAAAAAAACGTGTAAAAATGGAACTTCAGTCAGTGCTGTAAGCAACAGCCACTTAAGTACTGTGCTGGGAATTAAATTTTAATTATTTCAATATTTGTTTTTAATCAAGCACCATTCTGTGTAAACACTATTTGAAGGGGTTTAGAATTTTGGAGTAGAGTATTTGAATTTCCATATTTTACTTCATTTTAGCATACACATTAATAAGCACGAATTTAAATTGGTCCAGTATTGAGAGAGAAAAAACGTTAGCCTAGATCAATTCACGCTTCATTTTCTCTAGGGGAGTCCAGACAAAATCTATGCTCATTGCAATGAGCTGTATGCCTCTTGTACTGTCCATTATATTGAACAGTGAAAAAAAAGCCAGTGTTAATTGAGTGTTTTTAAATACCACTTTTCAGCTGTCATTAAATAAAAATGGGTCATTTGTTTTTAAAATCAATTTGCAAAGTAAAATTAAATCCTTACAAGCTGTCATACCTTGCAATCGGTTATCACGCTAAAATTATGATAGTCTGCTAATTATTTCATTTTGACCAAGGTCGATACTGCTACATTGTATTTATGCTATGAACATACAGAACATTACTTTCAAATATTTGCTAGATTATCAAATTGTTTTAGCAGTCTTAATCACAAAAACTGCAAATTGAACACTCATAGGTTGCCATTTTTTTTTCTACCCTTGACTTTGGATACTAAAGAATAGAATAACATATGTAAGAGAGCTATAATGTTGTAAAGTCAAGTAAAGCCACAGGAAATTACAATATTAAAATAATGAACACTGCAGCAGACAAATCTTGGAAAACAAATTAATCACATATAACAGTCCTGATTTAAAGCCCTTTTAAAATGAATGCCAGCCTATTAGGCCAACTAAAAACCACCAATGGAATCAAGTTCAAGGTAAATTGAATCAGTCCATTACTCATTATAATGCTAATGGAGGAAAAAACATATAGCCACACTAGCCCAAGAGAAGAGTGAGATGGTGATAGCTTTTATTGGGTCATACACAGAAAAAGATGCATAATCCAAATAAGCTTTTGAGATCTCTGTGGTTTCTTCTTCAGAAGAGACTTCTGAGGTCATGAAAACCTATTTCATCATGACCATGTAATGAAGGGGAGGTGCATAGACATTATCACATAAAGCGAAGGCATGCAAAGGGATACGAAACCTGATGGAAAAGCCTAATAGAAGGATCAAGCTGCCATTGTCTGATTTGAGTGTTGCCATTTGTAATGTGTTTTATGTTAACACTACTGAATGCACCACATTATTCTCACACACGTGATCAAGGAACTTTAACTGAATTATATATACAAACATGTAAAATCTGCATGTAGTGTAAACGTGCTCAAAGAAATTATATTCTATGGAGGAATATAATACATAACGGGGGAAAGAGATGGTGGGTGTAGAGGAATATATGACAGAAGAGGAGGAAAGAGATGACAGGCATGGAGGAATACAAAACATTAAGGGGGGGAGGCATGGAGCAATATAAGGCAGTCTTATATTCTTCCATGATTGCTATCTCTTTCAGACATTTATGTCTTTTCTTGACATCTACCTCTGCCATCTCTTTTACCCGTTATGTATTTTCCTCCTCCATTTGTTTCTGTTTTATTGTGTACACCATTTTCTTAGCATCCCTGGCTGCGGAAATGGGAGCGGCAAGGGCAGCGAATCTTTGCACTCGTAGTGCTGGGATAGGAGACACATAACATAACTAGAAAGCACAGGGCCTTGGGGCCCCCAAGTAACATATCCCATAGTGCCACCTTTGCCCTCTAACAGCTAGTGAATGCCACCTTTGTCCACAATCAATTTATCAGTGCCATAATAACCCCTAAGCACCTGCCTGTGTCATCTTTGCCCCAGCTTGTCAGTGCCCCAAACATCTTATATGTGCTATCTTTGCTTCAAAACAGCTAGTCTGTGCCATCATTGCCCCAAACAACTTGTCTGTTCCTTGTTTGCCCTTGCCGCCACTCTAACATATAGTCTGACACACATATGTAAATACACTTACACATATTTTCACATGTTAACATACACAGTTATGTCAAACCATACACTATGTCTCCAGCTCTTGCATTTGGTTTCAGATATGGCAGATAATTTGGCAAATGCACCCAAACCACTACCACCACCACCATTACCCTTACCAATTTAGCATGTTAGGCATCTACCTAGTTGTGTACATGGTTGGACCTGCACTGTAACTCACAACTGTAATAATTCCCATTATAGTTTTCACAGAAATTTCACTTCAAATGGGTGAAGCAACCATTAATAATATATGGCCACTTGCTGGACACGCGCCTAGCCCTTTGTACATCTAATCCAACCTTTTCAGTACTCTTAGCCTAAAGGACCAAAGACCAAGCTTGCAACCTAATGCCCTAATATATGAAAGTAGACCAGAACAAGTTTGGCCTTATGAACAGTCTCCTTTTGCATAATCCACCACAAAGACACAATTTATCCCATATAACATATTTATATAACAATATAAATATTATTTTATATGCAAGAAAATCCCCCTCCCCAAAAGAGTTAAAAACATAAGTAAGCTTACTAGCCTTAATATTACCAAAGGACAATTAAAAGGTTCCTCAGATATATAAAATGATACATGTTTTAATTAATGTGTCACTCATGCAGAATAAAATATGAAAATTACACTTGTACAGCGCAGATCTTTGATTACACAGCAATCTTACAAAACACAACTACAACTTCAACAACAACATGACTGCAATTCTATCTTGTTAACTAGGCGATATGCTATCACCTGACACTGCTCTATTTCTCTATCTATCTATCGATCGATCTATCTATCTATCTATCATCTATATTTTATTTATATGTTAAAAACTGTTTATTTAGCACTTTTACACCATGCATAATACCAAATCAATAGATATAGGCAAA
>VKOC01000006.1:12471721-12511721 GCA_009364415.1 Spea multiplicata | reverse complement strand
AGGAGCCATTGAAAGTAGGTATTAAGGTATTAATTACATTTAAAAGTGAGAAATCACAGCGTGTGTTACAATGAATACATTTATATTTATATATATTTTTTTCATTTTGATTCTGAATTTTATTTTCAAATTCTATTATGTTAAAAAACTGCATATAGTTCATTAGAAGGAATCATGTAAGAAAAGTTATACTTTGTTTTTGAGATCTCAGCAACTATCCTTTGTTAACTTATTTTTGAAAATCAGTCAAAATGTCTATTATATAAATACAATCAATATTATCAATATAATAAAATATAATATAACAAAATAGTATACAACATTGCCTTGACCATAAGAATATGTTTTATAAACTATTGCTATCATTAAATATTTCCATGGCTGACTTTTTTTTGCACAGGTTGCTTTCCATCAGTGAGCTTTTTGGTTATTAGGAGTACATATTACTATTAGTAATAGATCATTACTTGAAGTCACTCACTAAATGATCATAATAATGTCAGTACAATAGACATTCACGGTAAGATTTCACACTTGGAAAACTAGGTATATACCTAGAGAGTTGCACTTTTTATGGTCACACCCAAACATTTAGCCCATTTAGAAAGACCTTCACCTACTTCCCACCCATCTTATACTGATAACTGACATTCTATGCCTGTGCTGCTTGTACAAAGCAATGCTAATGCCTTTGTTACTAGGAATATCAGTGGTCTTTGTTATTAGCAAGATCTAGGGACGGTATACATTTGGAAACCTTTAGAAAAGTAGCCGAGGGAAAATCTGTGATGTGATGGTTGGTTTGCCTTTAAGCTTGGCCTCTATCAATAGTTTAATTTGTCCCCCCTTAGTGTTTAGTGTAATGGTTGTCCCTACATGTATATAGGGGCTGTACTGGGGATAATGAGGCGGCCTCGGCACTTTGAGGCTGGTGGATGCTTAATGGCGGAAGCCCAACCAATGTCTAGATATGACAGGCCGCATGTTAGTGCTAATGTAGTGTATGCCTGGGCATATCCAGAAGGTGACCACACACTTTGACTAAAATGTAGTTACTGTGCATCAACAAAAAAAAATTATGGTCTTATGTGGTCTGTAACAATAACATACTTACAAGTTGATAAATAACATATCACTCATTAATCCACGATGATAATTATTTTATGAAAATTAGAAAAATCCTTATACTCTGGCAGAATTGAGACCTATAAAAAATGGATTTGGATCCTCTTTATCTATGGGGGTTCCTAGAAGAAGTATATTTTATTTTGTAGTTGATAAAAATAGAGACTTTGATGACAGATAAGAACCAGTCGACCAATCTAGTCTTCCCATTACAT
Source organism: Spea multiplicata (assembly GCA_009364415.1). Lineage (NCBI taxonomy): Eukaryota > Metazoa > Chordata > Amphibia > Anura > Pelobatidae > Spea > Spea multiplicata. The sequence goes on along the minus strand of VKOC01000006.1, from coordinate 12,510,381 downwards.
CACAGTAAACATTGTATTGATTTTTTCCCAATAACAAAAAATGCAAACCATTTATAGAGCAGATGACATAATATTTCTCATATTTTCCTGAAATTTGAAAAATAGTTTGTGGTTAAAATGGCTTCAACAGAGGACAATCATGATGATTGAAGAAGGTTTCTTTTGCACACTGTCTACATTATTCACAGCTAATATAGCCCCGAAAACTTTTTTCTTCCTATATTCAATATTATCTAATACTGTATTTTCTTGGCTTTACAATGCTAAAGGAACCCACAGTGTATTGCTCTACAAAGCGTTCCCTTTCCTTTTAGCTTGAAACAAATCGCTTCGGTTTGGAGAAGTCTTTATTTTTATATAGGAAAAGAGTCATGAAGATATGAGTTGTGTCCAGAATGCCACATAAAATATTCATTGCAAAATCATACATCACCCATTTACACTTGCATTAGAAAGATTTCCTCCAATTTTTGCCTCTGGCAAAACTCCATAGTAAATATGATACTAAGATTCCCTTAAATCTAGTAAACATTTATGAGTTTTTTTAAACATTTTTATCGGTGTGGTCATCTTTTCTGCTTAATGCCAGTTATAAAGGCTCTGATCCTCAATATTGGCTGCATAATAAATGTACGGTATATACAATTTATCCCACTTAAATTGCAGCTCTGTTTAATGTCTTGTCTCCGGCTACTGAATATTAGTGTTGATCCAGCTACCTAGTTGAAGGATTTAAAATGAGAACTGGATGAATCTTTTTCAGAGAGCAAATTTTTCTTTTATTGGTGTGAAATAATTGTTGAATTACAGGTAAACATATTTCCTTTCTAAGACATGCAGATGCATTTAAAATCTAGGAGTTTTATCCAATAGAGTTATTACATCAGACCAATAAAACATGATGACATATTTGCCTCAGGATAAGTAGAACATGTCAATCAATCTACTATCCTCCGTTTCGATTAACTTTACTTCATTACAGAGACCAAAGCATGGATACAGAATATAACCATTTCTTGTTCAACAATAGTACTAAAGGTCCTGTTTGACAATGAGACTAGCAATCTCCCAATAAAACTCCCTTCCCCTCAGCGAAATGTACTCACAAACCGTTTTAATTGGGTTACAGGTTTTAATACATACAGAAATAAGAATATGGCATTTCACTTCCTTTTTCTCAATTGTCCTTACATATTTATCAGTTTGATAGAGCCCCACGAAGACGTATCATATCACACATGGTCCTCCCATTACACATGGAGCAGCTCTGCCATTTTGATATCACTGAAGGTTGTATCCACTGAATAGCCAATTTTCATCCAACATAGCAATACAGCATTGCTTTTGCAAGCAGAGTTGACTAGCGTAGATGGGAGAACTGATTGGTGGAGAATAAATCTAATTGTTGGGGCTCCCCAATGCAAATTTATGATTTTGCAACTATGGAAGAAAGAGTCCAATGATACCTGTTTTGAGTACCTGTGGGGAAGGAAAAACTAACCAAATTTGGTGTATAGCATAAAAAACTAAGATCATCCCATACCTAGTTTTTGGAGCTATCACAATTAATCTTTGTTGAATGCTAATCACTTCATTTCCAGGCTAGGGCAGATCAATATGATCCCAAATATATTCCCAAATGTCTGAACATAAGAAAAAAACCTTTGCTCGCTGAATGCAGAATTATTCATTACAGGATAATCACTGTAATGACATAATTTTTAAGGTTATAATGACTGATTATTCTTAAACCCCAGGCAATATTTTTGATGGTGAACAATATCTTCCTGCGATACCCACAGAGGCATGTTATCTCTTAAAGGGCCAAGCCCATATTTGCTATTGCTTTTAACATTTTGATCTTTTGTTCCTTTAATCATGTTGGTTAAAAGAGCCCAAGGCCAGTTGGACCATCTCTTCTTCCATGTCAAGTATACTTTATAACACAGCACATTAATTGGGAAAAAAAGTAAACATTTATTTGTATTTACAGATTTTTTTTATATTAAAACCAAAAAAAATGTCCTTATACTTTTTGTTTTATACTCTCTTTCTCTTCCTGTGTTTGTTTCTCACTTTCCCTAAAGTGTTGGCTTGCCCCTGTGCAGATGTTTCCTAACTCTGTTCTTTTTTTTTCTTTTGAAAAGCTGAATATTATTGTCAGTTTTTGACCTTTGCGTCTTTCACCTTCTTTGCTCATCTTGCTTATGTTGTGTTAAACAAGGAAAAGTGTTGTGAACCATAATTGTGGGCAGCTTCACAGCAGGTTTTTGGGAGCTTTTCTGCTATGGTGTCCGAGCTGCCTCCATCTGCTACTGTCTTGTGTGCCTCCCACAGGGGGATCTGGCTAATTTTGCAGTCAATTAGCAGAAGGGTTGCTTTTGTTCTCCAAGTGCAAGAGTCCCCTTCCCCCCTGGGCTCCTCTTACACCCTGGATACAGCATTCAGATGTTACAAGTATTGGAGAGGCATATCATGTTGTTTTCTTCTGGTGACCTTTGTGGCATTGTTGGGCAAACGCTGTCTTATGCAATCATACATGTCCTGCATTAAAAGAATAATGAGGCCATTCAAACCACTTCCAATAAGCAATACAAATAAACCATATCCAACAGCTTTGGTTACTTCTTCATCTGCTATGCTAGAGGTCTTGCAAAAATGTATGTTTTAATGCCTAACCTGGTTTGATCATGTATATATAATTGTACATATATCTATATAGAATGATCAGTATAAAATATTTGTATATGATAATTTATTATTATCTTTTATTTATATAGCGCCAACAGTTTACGCAGCGCTTAATACATTACATATATTCAAGGGGTACGACAAGACGAGAATTGACACACTAAGACAAACCGATACATTAGGTGGAGAGAGTCCTGCTCGCAAGCTTACAATCTTGAGGTTTATAATGTGTCTAAAATATATATTTAATGAAATTAGAATCCTGGGAAGTTGTAGAAATGATGTTTTAAACAAGAAAACCACTTACAACTAGACCACATAAGGTATTTTCGCAGAAAATGTGTAACGTACATATTTAAACAGATATTTATAGGACCCTAATTTCACCTGGAGCACCAAAGACTGGTTATAATCTGCACTGGTGACTCTGCGTTATTACCCATTCCTCCTTCTTGACGGCAAAGACATTTTGATTTCTTTAACCTTTAATGTGCTCAGCTCCCAGGCTATATCAGTCGGTAGTTAATGAATATGCCTTTCTCTGTGTGTTAAGCAATAAAATATTCACTGGATCTGATCCGGGGTTAACAGATTTCTGAAAATTTTATTGCATGACAGCCTGTCTTGCATAATCTCCTTCGCTGTCTTATGTTCTGGGGCAGAAATGATCTTATGTGTCACTCTAATAGTCTAGAATTACACTTGTATCACTGTCACCAGCATATGGGCCTGTGTATACCCCTAGGCCCAGCTACCCTCTCTTTTTTCAAGACATTTAAAATGATAACATTTGGCAAAGTGAATTTTGACAGAAAATGAACGCTCAGTTTCTCATTCATGACAAAGCTGGCCACTAGGGTCCTGACACAGAGCAGCCAATCATCATACTCTTTACTGGATAATGATAGTGGGTTTCACTCATCTTAATAACTGCTTGGGTGCAATGGGAGACTTGAGTGCAAGTCTTCACTTAATTATACAGTCTTCTCAAGTGCTTAAATCATGTGAGAGCTTCAGCTGTGCACAGATGATCACAGTTCCTCTCTTTTCTTCTTCGTTTCTGACAAAACATATTGATTTTGTTGGCCAGTCAATTGGGGGCAGTGAGCACCTACGGAAAAATAATGCTAAAGGAAGCGAGATCAATAGCTGCTTTAAACTATGCTGAATGCAAGTGCTTCAAGCTAGAAAATATGTTTCTTATTGCTGAAGGCAAACTAGGAGCCTGTATCCAAAAAGAAAAGAAATAATGTGAAAAACTAATAGATGTATACCAATGGATGTATTGTGCTTTAAAAAGAAAAACTTCAAAAATGTTATTAATATTTTTTAAAATTATACGTTGTGTGTAGACAATGTAAAATGAATAACAAAGAAAAATGAAACACATTAGCCTCATCCGTGATAACATTAATCATAATGGGTAACATGAATACTGGCATGAGTATTCTGTTAAGTAATAACAATAATAACACATGAGGGTTTAATTTTGGGCAATCCAATCATATTATGCCATAAAATAATCTGAAGATGAGGAAGATCCCAGTCCAGCTCCTGGAAGCCTATGCATGTGCCTAGCAAACTCTCTCTCCAGCAGACCAAGGACCCTGTACACATTAATACGTTTGCTAAGGATTGTTTTGGAGGAGAAGGATGCTCTTTGGGATTGCTCCTGCTGCGGCTTGCAATCCTTCCCAATGCAGAGCAAGTCTGGCATCTGATCTTTAGCTGAATTGGAACTTAGACCTTACCGCAGAGTCAACATTACATATAAATAATAATAAATACATTACAAATATATGTAATGGAAGAGGGCCTAAAACTCTACAATAAAATGGGTTTATGTTCTTTTCCTATTGATCTTGTGTCACCAAGGCTTGTATTGGGTCATGCTACTGTTAGCCACCTTCACCGACCTCTTGATCTCAACCAATAACAACAAATAATCTATCTTTACTTTGTGTCCAACTTCACTTAACTAGTCCTTCGTCTTGTCTTAGATTCAGAATGGCAACATTCATCCTATGCATGTTTATAGAGTCTCACTGCATTATGCTCTACAACGTCTGCTGACGGGGTGTTTCGCTTATCTACTATCCTCTCTGTAAGAAGACACAGTGTTTCCCACACTTCCGGTAAAGGAGAACATTGTTCTCTGAGGGATGGTTGTGGTGAATAACTCTTATGGTCCAAATCACTTTGCTGAGAAAAATAGAATTAATGCCCTACATAGTTTTCTATCATCATACAAATTGAAACAATATTTCCAGTGACCTCTTTGAGACTGGTGACAGACAAATTACATGTAATGAAAACAAGTACCCCATAGAAACAGGAACTAAAATTGTTGTTACATGTCAAGAAATTGACAAATTTGAAACTCCAGAGATATAATTCTATAAGAGTTTTAGGATTTTGGTATAATAAGGTTAGAGTAGAAAATGATATATAATCAACAAGCATCTATACAATTAACAATTACATTGTTGAGTTATAGAATTTAGAGTTTCAGATTCCTGCTCTAAAGTGTTTTGATGGCACTAGAGTCCCGTATGGATTCTATATTATAATTGTAAATCATATATTACCTGAATGTGGATGACATAGAATGAAATGTCTTTAGTACTAATTAAGCATCATTTGAAACGGGCTCTTAGGTAAGTAGACCTTCCATTTGGTTTACTGTATTCGATAAGATCTGTATCTGTTCTCTATTCAAAGACACTTCAACAGAGACATGCTGTCTGTGATTAGACAATATTAATATTCAAAACAGACTTCAACATTTTAGGGAAGACCTTAAGCATGCAAATAATGAGATGAGCATTTAACTTTGCCCATTAAGTTAAAACCTGCGTGTATCAGTAATATATCTATTGATGCCTCGCTCATCTTGATCACAATTAATAACGAAACCACAAGAGACCAAATCAAATTCCTGCATAAAGCCATAATGCATGTCTTACCTCCCATGATTAGCCCGGACATCTGTAGAATTGATGGTTGACTGGGTTTATCTCTGCCCAGTAATTATAAACACCCATGATTATTCAAGTAATCTGGAGGTGTGCAATTAAAAATAAAGTACATCAATAATGAGAGTTTTTATAGAGTACTAGAGCCAATTATAATCTCATCTATATAGGTTTATGTAACCTCATTTACCCAAAACTAAAGGGGCTGATTGTCATTCAGATATTGGTAGCTATGGAACAATGAAAAGGCCCTCTTTAGAAATAGTTTGATGATTGTCCAAATGACTATTCTAGGGATATTCCTGTAGGAATATTAGCAAATCAGTGGTCCAGAGTCCTTACTAGTTATTACTAAAATATAATTTTATAGGTTCACAAATAATACAGTAGAACTCAGGATTGGGTGGGAAAGTTTTTGAAATCGAATGTCTGTTAATAATTATTATTATTTATTGTTTTATAGAGCGCCATCAAATTCCGTAGCGCTGTACAATGGGTAAACAGGACATAACAAGTAGTATGTAACATAACAATTTGACTTACAGAGACAACTGGTGAGGAGCGCCCTGCTCAAAGGAGCTTACAATCTAGTCTGTTTACGTATTGATGGTAAAATGTAACCTTTGGGACAAAACCGTAGGCTTTCTTGACATGCGTCATACTACTGTAGCCTATTAAATAATCATTACTTCAAAATAAAGCCAATCTACATAAGCACGTTCTTATATATGCGCCTACTGTACAAATTTTTTTTTATTATATTTATATATATATATTTATAATATTATTCTTTTTTTCCGTAAAAGACTAAATTGAACAGAATGCAGCACAGCAAAACCATATATGACACCATTGATATGAGTGATTATTCTCTTTAAGTGTTGGAACTTTCAGTGGTAAATTATTTCTAGTATCCTAAATAAAACAACATATAACATTCATGTATTTTAGCATTTAGAAAGTAGCTTTTCCAAAACATCCAAACAAGCGCGAGTACATATAGGCCTTGCCAATTTTAGTGTTTTGGCTTCTTGATTTTATGTATAAACTCTATTGTTTACTCTGATTAGAATGTATCACCTAGAACGAATGGCGCTTTTCAACTTCTCTGTACAACTGGTTGGACTTGTCTGAATTGTTTGCTTGTCTGGCAAGTTCTTAAACACTTGAATTATTGCCCAAAAATGTATGCATATCTAGGGCAGAGTTTGCGTCAGACAATTATAGTCTCAAAAGATACATGTCACAAGAGAGCAATTATGTCAAACCCCTTTGCACCCTTTACCCATAGAAATAAATTCAAAAAATATTACATATTAAATTATTAAATAAAAAAACTAGGGTCATCTAAACCCCCTATGTACGTGAGTGTAGGTGAGATCACTTCCCCTCATTGTCCCACACGTAAGATATAAGTTACCCCTAACATCTTGTTCTCAGTATGATGGGTGGTTAAAAATATAATAATATATGCTATGGTAGACATAGAGCTCATCTTGTGTCTTCCTACAAACCCCTACCCAGTGTCTCCAGCATCCTCAGGGGGCATAAAACCCTTTAATGAGGCCAAGGCCCAACCTGTGCCTCTCTCTAAATACAATGCCCTGGAATGAAAAGGTCAAAAAAAAATTAACAACAATGAACATAAAACAATAAAATAATACTTTTCCCTCTACCTCTAAATTCCCCATATAAGGAGGATGAGGCCTATCCAATATACCCTTTGAGTACCAAGAGAGTGATCAGTGAATTTCACCCGTTTGGCACTCAAATGGTAGGTTCTGTGGGAAAAAAAAGATTGTTTCAGGATCTATCCAGCATTGCCATTTGATGCCTTAATGTGCCCATCTCCTGACCAAGCAAAGAGGTTATCGATCATGAAATATATATAAAAAAGTGCAAACCCTTGTCTGTGACTCGCAGAATTCAAAGTCGCATATACTTGCATGCACTCACAACTTATATGCGAATACGTGAGTAGTTTTATGTGGCTGCATGCTACTTGAGCTAAGCCTGTTCAGTCAAGCCAACGTTTAACTGACCACTCGACTTCTTACTGAATAAAAAGAATAGCATAAGTTGTAGAAGAATGGAACCTCTTTTCAGCTAGAAAAATATAGACAAAAGACAAGAGGTATTAAGGTTTAGCTCCAGGTAGATACCAAATCAATACTGTAGATCCGTAGTAGTTTTTCTTTTTTAAAAAAAATATTTCACGTTGATAAACATGCATACGGTAAAGATTTAGATGTAAAGATAGGTCTAACAGTCAACGCTCAGCAAGCATATTGGTTAACATAAGTACTGAGAGGTATGTAGTGTGAGGGCTAGTAACGTATATGTTTCACTAGAAAAACATTTAACTTGGCTCCATGCTGTTTCCTGCCTTATCATCTCAAAGATGGCAATGTATTTTTTTGCTTCCTGGATACACTAGTATAGATTGTAACATATGGCTTTTAAGATACTTAGGAATGAGATTTCAGTAGAACAGCTGTTACTTTCAACTCCTAAACTCTACATTTTGTGGGGATATATGGCAAAATACACATTGCAAGAAAAAAAATATTTTTATTATTTCCAGTGGGTGTGATAAGGAAAAGAAAAAAAAATATGTCCAATGCTTGTTCAACAAGAGCATGAACCATTTTTTTATGTAACTTAAAATTAAAAATACAGAGATCAAAATAACCATCGCGTTTGGCAATATTGACTGGACATGTATTTCTTCCTTATTCTCCATGATTATTATTTTTGATAGTTTCTAATTCTGCCCTTAAAAATAAAATATGATCTCAAGCTAATTGGCTTTCTTAGTCAATTAATAGATAAAATAGAAAAATATCTAAAAGAAGGCTTTTATATATATATATATATATATATATATATATATATATATATAGCATTTTTTAAAGTTGGTTAGCAAAAACAAGCATTGCACCATGCCTGCTGTTTGTTTTATTATATAAATTTAAAAAACATTAACAGGAAATGTGTTTGGTCAGGATTACAAGGTATCTTGCAGTTGATGAAGTCAAAAGAGATAATTGGCAAATGTACCTAATAATAATCCTCTCGCACAGTCATTAGTCACAATAGGTAGTCCACTTGAAAAACAACTGTTTTCCTTCACTGGTCAACTGTAACAGACTCTGGATCAATAGAGGTTTTCATTACATGGCAAATAACACTCCATAATTATGGGAGAGGTCATGGAGATGTTATTTGTTATACCTAAAAACCTTTTTTTCCCGTTTTGTAAGAACTAGATATATTTCAAAACTATTGAATAATCGGTATGATATCTGTCCTCATTATACACTTGCTTGGACATAATATAATGTGTAATGCAGCTGTTTATTTTCACGTAAAATATGTGCAGAAAAATAGAGAATGAGAAAAGAGCGAAAGGTTAAAAATCAGCTATTTCTCTTTAAACTGATTGGGCGAAGTTACTAAAGAAATGATAAACAATCTATAAATTACAGAATGCCAGCAGGATGTGACTCTAAATTGGTCGCACCTTTAACCACTTATTTGCCCAAAAAAGTGCATATATATATAAAGTGCAGATATTAGCATCACCACCTATTGCTTTTAAACCTTTCAAAGTTATTTCATTCAGTGTAAACAAGTAAAAAACAAAAATGCAGCTTTCTAAAATTTATTTTAAGTTAAGGAAACTATAAGCATACCTGCTTCTCCAGTTCTCCGGGTCAAGACCTGAATCCTCTGGGTTGCGGAGCATGTTCTTGACACGCCCCGCTCCCCGCCCATTTTCCCTTTACAGTGTTTCCTGATGACCTCAGCGGGAATGCCCCCGACATCAGCGGGACTGCAGGCTGATGTCAGCGGAACCGTAGACTGGCGCTCAATCGATCGACCCATGGCTCGATAAAGACCGTAAGGTCGAAACGTTGCCTGTGTTGCTGAGTTAAATATACCTCACTAAACTACTGGGGTGCTGAGCGACTTTAGTTGTGATAGTTTGGGGTGCTGGTGGAACCCAGTTTAAGTATTGGAGTGCTGTTCTGCTATTTATACATTGGTCCATTATAACCAACTTAGCTTAACCATTGAACATGCATTAATGACAACCCTTAATGATTGGTATAGGGGTAACGCAAACTAGTATAGGTGTAGCCAATTCTGTCAACTGAGCTCCCAACTCAAAGAGTGCACGTCAGCTAGTAATGCCATGTTACTATGGCCTATTCCCACACTATGTCCGCATCGATTAAAACATCAAATTGATATAATTGGCAGCCTCTTATTTTCAGGCCTTATTGAGGCCTCACCTTAACCATCCCTTCATCCCACCCCCCCCCCAAGATATACCCTACAGGAAGTAGATCCTATGACCCTTCTGTCCTTTTACAGACGGTTTTGTGGTGGAATGATGTTTATCAATAGTTGAATATAAAAATAGAATTAAGTGAAAATGTATTATGAATTAAGTATGCTGACTAATAAGTGCTTCCTTCGAACATGCACCTTCACACCCTCAAGTCATACCTCTGAATCTTCTATAGGAAATGATAAAAATATATTTCTATTGGATGTATCAAAAATCTTGCGAATCCATATTGAAAGCAAATGTAAGCTTCTAAGAACCTTTTTTAATTCAGACGTGTTCCACTCACATAGTTTATATGAAAACATGCATTGGTAAAAAAGCAAAAAAAGCGAGAGAAAAAAAATTCCATGTTCTAAAAGAGGCTTAAACATCCATTAGTTTTTAAACTAATGCTGCATGCTGTATGTATATATGTTTATTAACTGTTTGTTAGTTTGCCTTCAGTCTAGATTGACTATAGTTTGCTTTAATGAAAACACCAAACTTGTTAATAAAATGAAAAACTTATTTTCCTATTAGCAAACCAGTTTAAACTGGCTTTTTTTCATTGTTCACCTATTGTGCAGTGTTTTTTTTATATGCAAATGATGTCCTCCCTGTTTCCAGTCAACCGATCATTTGATTAAGGCAGGAAATGAATGGACATCCACAACTACCATGTAGTCCCCTACTATCTATCTATCTATCTATCTATGTATCTTCTATTTATATATATATATATATATATATATATATATATATATATATATATATATATATACTGTATATATCCATCTATCTTTCTGTTTATCTGGTGACAGCCACGTTTATGGTGACCTTCAAATGGCGATTAGAATGATATTATGATAATATATTGCTACAATGCAAGGATGCCACAGCTGGGCATGTATCTAATAATAACCACCCCATTTAACTCTATTAAATTAAGGGAGTTTTCACATTTTCCGTGCTTATTTGACGCCAGTATTTTAACCTGTTTTTGACCTCTAACCACACCCAACCCTTTCACAAAAGACTATAATATCACGAAGCTTGAGGGGGGTAGATAAAAGGCAAGACCTTTAGAGGGATTAGGGAATTAAAGTGAGGAAGCCCTCATAATAGAAAACAATAATTACATCTCTCCCCTCCTAGACAACTTACCATAAGTATTAAAAATACTGGTTAATGACTTGGGTAGAGTACCTAATTACTTGCTGGAACTGAAGCTATGATGACCCCATGGCCTCTTTAATTAGTGACGTGAATTTAAAAAATGCAGTTTTGGATGTAAATGGCTGCATATTGGAATAAATCACAAACAAAAATATGCCAAAAATAAGCAAATTATATTATAAAAAGCATATATCTAATAATAAACAATAATTTGCTTCAAAGGTCTCGCTTGTACATCAATTAGCCTTTGAAAGCCCTAAGATAGGGGGACCTCTGTACCACAGGAGTTGCAGGGGCTTAAGTTACTGAATACCCTGTTTCTCTTTCTGACATTCTTACACACGTATTGACTTAAATATTCAAACAGCCCTTAGTATTCTCATTTGCCCATAGACATTTGCCATATCTGTCAAAACATTTGAAATACATACTGACAGCAGTCACTTGTGGGTCAATTTACATATCTTACTTTTGCTTCAGGACATATGTAATAAGACACTGATAATGACTGAAAATGTGCTTAATAGTCTGTAATTTTTTTGTACAAGAAGAATTACCTAACTTGGAGGAAAATACATTTCTTGATGAGCATTGCATTCACCCAGCAGTTGCTTAAATTCAATTAACAAGATATTTTTAATGTAGTTATGTATTGATATAGGATTATTTTAGGTTTTTGTAAAGCTACTTGAGGATCATTTTCTTCGTAATTCTCAATGTTTAACTCCAATAATAGATAATGATTCGGGGTATTCGGTATTAAATGTGGCATTATCATCATAGCAGTGGGCCCTGTTGATTGGACTGTTCCACTGGTTGCCATGAAAATAAGACCATTTAAAAAAATTATCAAAAATACTGATAACCCTATTGGGTTCAATTCAGTGACCCACCTTAACTTTAATTGGTTTAAAGGTAGGTGATTAACCAATGGTCTAAAATTCAATGACTGTCTAAAGTCAAACCAAAGTGTAGACTGGACAATGACTGCTAAAAATACTACAACTGAAGCCAATGGAACATTGCCACTTAAGCTATTCAATCAGGCTCATAGAAAAAGGCACGTGTTAAAACAATACCTTTTAGCCATACTTTATAGATGACCAAAGAGCAGATCAACAAATCTGTAAACTGGCCTTAACCCAAATAGTGCGCTTTCTTGTTTAAGTTTTAATTTAGTGGGCAGCCCATTTACTTGGGGTGAAATTGAGGATTGATGAGTAGGTACTGACAATGGTGATGTTTCTTCCCACATATTTGCACATTTTCAGTGCCAATGGTTGAACAATGCTATCACTGTCCACTCTTGTGCTATCCACTATTGTTTTTGGTGTTTTTTTATCCAATACATTATATTGTATTTAGTGGAAGTTCATTCCCTTCTCTCAAAATAAAAGACTGATTTCTAATTATTATTACAATATCCCACACAGGGCCATTAGGGAATGGTAGAGGCATGGTATGGTGTGTGCCCTTCATATTGGACATTTGTCATCTTGTATCCCACTCAGTTTTGCAACTCACGGGTTAATGCATGTGAATAGAAATGTGAGTTGGTTTTAGTGATTTTTGGTATTAGTGAATAGATCCCAAAGTGTAATATACAATATATATATATAGACAATCTCATGCATATTTTTATTAAAGGGTTATACCATGTGAACAACCTATTAAGTAACAATCGCAATATATGTATTAAAGAACAATCTAATGTATATCTTTCACTTTTATTTGCCCATAAATGGAAATACACCTTAACATACATGCATAATTGGTAATACATCAACTTAATATTCTTCGCCACAGAAAAAATGAAGTTCAACGAAAATTTTAAATAAAACTTCCTATGGTATCTGAATATTACGAGAATGCATTTTTTTTTCTTTATTTGCAGTTAAATATAACAAGGATTTGTCAGACATCTAATGCATAAAGATGTATAAGCCATATAGCTAGTGTTAACATTGTATTTGCAAGTACCTAAGCAATTTGGGTATTGAATTGAGGAAAATAGGGTATTTCAAACTAGCAGACAAGCAGCAATACCGCATCACTATCTTTGGATCGGTTTCCCATTCATATTCCGCATCAAGTGTCATGTTCAGTTGTATGGCTGTAATCCAGGCAAGTGTAAGCCCTCAACATCACAACTGCCATTGTAACAGATTCACAAAGCACTCAGGCACATTCAGGCCTGATAAATATTACGTCTGAAACTGCAAGAGACTTATAAATTGCGACTACAACACAAAAAAAAGCAGTTTAACTCAATTTAGCAACTAAGTCAATGTTTTGCCAAGCCATCAAGCTCCTGCCTTATTAAAATCCCAGAGGCACTTGAATATCTGAAGTGGAGAGGGGAAAAAAAAAGGTTAAACTGCTTATCTAGCTCCAAGATGAACAGAAAAGACGTGAAGGCCAATTAAACCGTCAGTACTGCTCTCCCTCATAAACACTCGCTGTGGTATTCCCCCTGGACCACATTTTCGAGACGGCCAGAGAGAGAGCTCAGCAAGTACCCATTCAATAGAGCTATCTTATAGAGTCTCGACTCAGGCCCGGTTCATTGGCTGTGAGAGGCTTCTAACTCCCTCTCTATTAATCATCATCTTGCCTTCTAACACCTGGGACTGACTTCAACTCCCACTGTTACTATATTGACAATATTCCCTGTTGATTTCCTCATTTTCTCAGACCAGACTAGAATGACCTCTTTAAATTTTTTTATAAACGTCAGTAATTGCCACATCAAACTTCAATTCATTACTTTCCCATGGCTCATGTATTTTGATGATATGAAAGTTGACTGCATTTACATGCAAATTGAAGTTTTATATTAATAAGGGCCGGTAAAAGAAGATTGCATGGTAATACTTCATGATGACTTTTAAATACATTTGCCCATGTCTCAACTTGGCATTAGCATGGTCAGACTATGAGGAAATCATGTTGGCCTGATTGCAATTTTGTTTTTCAAATGAAAGTACAATTTCATCAGGTTTTCCTGTCATTTCTAATAATGACTTAAGTTTGGTTGCTAAATTGAAGTATTTCACTAGGTCTCCGAATGGATTGTGAAACAGGTGAAGAGACAGCTGCTTCAATGTGAAATGCTTTATTACAGATTATGGCTGTACTCAGCCCTCAAACCCTTAGAGGGATAAAACAAGCAAGATCTGGTCATTCAGATTATATTAAGATGATTGAACTTTAATATCAAAGTTGGAAAAGTTCTATGTTCCAAACTTGATGCTTAATATAGGTACTATTCTGTTCATAATTTGTGAGATCACTAGTTGGATTTTTCAAATTTGAATATAAAAATCTATACTCAGTCTGATATAGATGTGAAATTACACACATAATTACACACATATTACATATTTTGAAAAGAAAACACAGGTTGAAAATATATTTTTTTCATGATTTCTGCAAACTGTCTTGGACCGGGCATTGGACCTGGTAGCCTGCAGAACGGAGATGGTTCACTGTGTCTTCATCTTTGACACGAGGTTACAAGCACCAGAGTACACCAGGACTGGTAATGACGTTGATGTTCTAACTACGTAATAACACTATAGTGATGTTTACATCATGAATGAAAAAAAGGAATGAAGATACATGGCAGGAGATGGCTAGAAAATGTTGGCCTGAGGAGCAAGTAAAGCCAAGTGCCTCCCCTTGTACACACGCACACTCACTCTTAAATCCTACTCGCAACCGGCTGTCCTGCTACCACTGCTCTGTCACTTTATTTCTCATATAACCACACTGCACTTCTGCCTTCCATAGCTAACCGCCCCTGTTTGAAGAATTTGGTAAGGCTCAATGGGCAATTGCCCTCTATGCCAGCCTCCTGCAATGTGGGGATTACTTGTCACAACCCCCCTCAAAACCAGTAAGCAGTGACTTTGTCTCCCATGGGTTATGGCATGAAGAATTATTTGAACTGATCTTGGCTACTATGTTATTAAAAAAAAATGTGGTCTGCGGATTCTCCCCTCGAAAGGTTGACTTGGTATTCTGCGTGTTGATATTGGTAAATATGTATTTCTGTTGCCTGGGTTTATTTAAAGTAATGCATATAATACGTACACTATGTGAAAGTGCTTACAAATTTAACATACTAAATCCCTGCTTATTCCTCTACCGTACAGTTTCCTTAGGGACTTTGACACATAGCATTCTGATAAGGATAGAAAGACTTGCAATGCTTTTATAGGTACATCTAAATTCAAATGGTTTCAGCGAAATTAAGACCAGTACCACCTACTCTATTGGTTTACTTATCTAATAAACAATTTAGCTAATGTGTAGATTATCTGCTGTTTGTTTACAATTTTTCCCCTCTTTTTACCATCTTGTGGAAAGTGTGCAAAATATGTTTCTTCCCCCTTGAGGTTTTCCATATAATGACCTCTACTCTCATCAAGCCTGTGGGAGGGATAAGATACGGCAGCCGTGTAGCAATAGGAATGTTGCACATTTTAAATCTTAAATACCTTAAAATGGTTTAACACCCTTCAGACATTAGTGATAAGAATGAAGCAGTTTTATGTGAAAGATTTATAGCTTGAGCATGAGCATGCTAATATCATAACAGTTTAGAGGAAAAATGTGGAACTTATTATCTGCATCTGCCAAAGGCTAACATTATTAAATAAATGGGAGGTATAGAAAATATTGGTATAAAGAGGAGGTAAATTAAACATGGCGATCTGTTTGCAATTTATAAGAGATGGTTGTGTTGCGAGGAGAGGGGCCATTTTTCTAAATTAGAGGATTATGGGTAAAAGAGTGCATTATGTGAACCAATAGTATTATAGGAGAATAAATCACAAATCTTTTGAAAGAAGAATATTATTGAGGTTTGTTAGTGGACTCTATAGTATGTTAGCCTAGGTTATTAGTATAAAGAGGACACAGTTGAGATACATTGTGGAAAGGGGACCAGGTGCAATGAGGGTAACAACCCCCAACACACAGATCTTCCCCATCAGTATTTCCCAAGAGGGTACTAACAGCAATACTAACAATGAATGTACATTGTACTGTGAAACAAGAGGCTAGGGAATCTTTACCCACTCAAAAATACTGGGGGTTCTTCTACTCTGAATTTTTACATTTTATGCAGTATTTTTCTTTACAGACATTAGATGTATATATATGTAGCTGTGAGAAATGCCCCATATGTCAGCTGTGAAACAATTTATGTTGAATATCACTTTGCCAACACAACTAGGTGTCTCTGAACCTACCTCCCTCAATCACCTTAAAAGTGCAGGTAGTATTCACAAGGGATTACTTTGGCTTCACATAAATAGCAGGTCAGAAACCATCCAGTGTCTGGTATTCCAGAGGCAGTCACACACTCTAGGTAGTCATCTATGGTGACTACTGTGTAATCCATCTCTGGAAGTGAACAGTCAAATTAAAGGAAGGGCTGCAGGCTAAAACAGGTATTGGCATTATCACTAAAACAGATATTGTGAGATACATTAGAAAACATTGATTCATTGTCGCTAAAGTAACTGAAGCCCAATACCGTCTTCAATAACTCAGGCTCCAGACCATAAGAACTGACAAAAGTCCAGGATTTAATAGGATGTCAGTGATAACAAACGTATTGATTTTCAATGAGTTGCTCAGCCTTGCAACACATGTGTTAAGGATGTTCCTGCATGGTTACACACATGTCAATCAAAATCTATGTTTCATTGATGGAGGCACCTGGGCCCAAAAAAGATATTCCTCCTTCCCAACATGAGTTCACAAAAAATGAGTTGACAATTCATCCAAGGTATAACCTCTTTCATGCTGAAAACCCAGTTCCTTAAGTGGTTCTACTTATTTACCCTGGCAAAAATTAATATTATTGTTCTTCTTATCTTTTATTTACGCAGTGCTTTTACACAAATCTGATATATTACATTTTTTGTAGCACAGAGATATGTAAATGGTATTCGCTAAAACTATTCTTAGCCTTCTCTTTTATCTTTCACCTTACCTTTGTTCTTTGGAAACTTACACATTACACCAAACTCAGATCCCACACAACTTCCAGAGGATGTGTTACTAATACTTTTGTATTGCGTTCATCCTTTCCTATTTAGTTTTTGAGGATAACCGTGTGTGCTAAAGTACTTACCACCTGCTGTTATCTAGGACACCCAGTCCACAAAGCTTTGTTTTTTTAATCAGGATTACAATGCATAGGCTTATGAACTAAAATCCCAGCATTGTTATGTACTTGCATGTGTAAAGGTCCTATTCCTTTACTATGCAATTGAGACTTATCAGTAGTAAAACATTAAAAATATATATATACTGTATATATATATGTACTCATAGGAGTCAGTTATGTAATGCTTGTCTTTCATATTGCCATATACTGGAATTCTTAATTTTAATTTGAGTGCACATATTCTAACGTTATTATCATAAATGTGAAGATTACTCTCCAAAAAAGGTTCAAGTGTCTTTGAAAGAGGAAACACATTTAAATGTAAATATATAAGGAGAGAAGATAGGCTTTCTTAGTAAAAAGTAGGTTAAACGTTCCAGTTTGTGTCTCTAAGTTTAACATCTTGCTGCCGTAAAGCAGACCCTCGGTAAAGACTGGTACTTTATCAACAATAGCTGCTTTTCCTCAGAGGTTGGTTCTGTGGCTACCAGAGCTTGGAAGCAAGGGGGATTACAAAAAATTACTGCAGTTTTTCTGAAGTAATACTGCTATTTTTTGGACATGAAAAAACTGCAATACTGCACTTTTACTGCAGTATTACTGCACATTTACTGCAGTTTTACTGCATTTGTACTTCACTGTACTGCAGTATTACTGCACATTTACCGCACTTCTTTTTTTTATATAGCAAACCTACAGTTGTGATTCAATGTGCTGTAGCTTTATTGCATTTGCACTTCCGTACAAAAATAACTGCAGTACAACTGCAGTACAGTGAAGTACAAATGCAGTAAAATTGCAGTAAATGTGCAGTAATACTGCAGTAAAAGTGCAATATTGCAGTTTTTTCATGTCCACAAAATAGCAGTATTACTTCAGAAAAACTGCAGTAATTTTTTTGTAAGGGGAGGCCTGGCTCTTCATCCTTGACAGATGCTTTTCCCCAGAGGATGAGCCCTTGGGTACTCTTGAGATGCCAGGATTTGTACAACTAAAATGAGATATCAAATCATAAAACATAATTCTAAACTTTAGACAAGCCAAACAGGTCAGACAAAGCAGAATCTGCCTGTAGGCCACAACTTAGCCAGGGTCTGGTAGATATGAAAACACAACAGAGAGTGGAGCAGTAACTAATTGAATAGGCCGGGAACTGCTAGGGACTTAGTTATCATGACATCACACCAGTGACACAATGTGAGACAAGAAAAAATGCAGTGTCACAGGAGTACATGCATTTGGAACTAATTATGTTTGAAAGTGCTAGAGTGCGGGAATGTCTCTTCAGGAAAGAAGTCATGTATGTCATGCCATTCTAAAAAATATCCAGACCCATTTTGAAGACATCTAATGTATTTGATAGGTAGTGTTCTTACATAAAATAGCAACCTCGGATTATTTGGCAAACAACACAGCAAATAGACAATAGCCTATCCTTTCCAAAACACATATAATCCAAGGGACTAAATGGAAACCTAACACACATCTATTTGTATAATCATAGTATAATCATATTTGTATAATCATAGTGGTGTGTTCTACACAGGGGATACTATTTTGTCACTCTAGTTTCACATTGTTCTGTATTTAACAGGTCAGGATTATACTTAACATACTTTATTGGTGATAGTGATGGTCCAGAAATCTTACTATCAGTCTAAATCATTCTAATATTTAATTAGAATCAAATCCATTACCAGAACATCCCCCTCCTCTTCTGAACAACAGGGACCTTCTTAGAGTTTAGGAAACAAAAGTGTGTAAAAGTCTACTTCTCCTGACATCAGTAATTTTGGAATCTGGGAGATATGCCTCACGCATCAAATATAATAATTATTTATATAGACGATAACTAAATTAAATTATAAAACCTATTTCTGTGTTAGCTGGATGGTCTGCAGCTGGGCTCATGTCCAACATCCACCTCATTTCTTTAAAAGAGGAAACATCTCCCTCCTCCACTTTGGTAGTTTGGTACCTGTGGTCATTCATATTATCTCATCTCAAATGACACCATGCCCTATATAGCCTTACACTTTCAAGTTCATTTTTTGAGACTGGAAGGGGTATACTGATTTACTTTATGTCAAAGAATACATTTGTTAGTAAGTACATCTTCTGAGCTGATCCAACAGATGTGTATTTAAAACACTTTGCAGCATGGGTTGAAGGATAGAATCCTAAGATCAGTAATTTACAAATCCTCTAAAGCAATATATCAATGTAAATGGATGTGCAGTTTTACTGCACCATATGGGCCAGCAATTGACAGAATTAGCAAAACAACCAAATAGCTATAAAGGTTTATGATGTTAGCATAATAATTTTCAGATGAATACTGAGAAGCCTAAACTGTTAGTTGCCTAAGGCATGGTAGTACTAAAAGTGTACTGTCATTCTTCCACATTTTAACTTGCTATACCTTTAGAGCTTTATTTACTGTGATGGCAAAAAAAAACTACATCTCATTTCTCAAAAGGATATAGATGTAAGAAAAATCAAACTTCTCAAAAAATATAGGTCATAGTGGTTTCATTGGGAGCCTATGGGTTATGTGAATTACACAAAGGATTATCTTTAGCCCACCTTTATATAAATTCCGTACTAATTTTAGCAGAATTAATTATAGTTTTAATAAGGCATGTCCCACCATAATATGAAACTATGGCAATGCCATTGGAAACAATCAGACAGCACTAGCGCACACACAATGAAAAGGCTGTAAATATTGTATATTTAATCTGTAAAAATTCATTTGGATTATGTAGACACTAGAATGCAGTCTTTCTCTTCAAATTTTCTGTATTTGTATCATTACAACAATTAAGAAACATCTTAGTGATTTGTGAATCTGCAAGTTTTGTAAGTGTCAGCATGCCTATGGAGTCAAGTTGGGTTATTCAGGTTAACCCTTAACTCAACTGACCACTGACCATAGTGAACAGACCAAAAAGTCAGGGGAATTCTAATTGTTTACAATAAATATACACCTTGGTGATGAGTATTAACTAATTTCAGAGTGCTGCTGTTTTTATTTGTGCCTGTGGAATTCATATAGGAATTCAACAAAAAAATGAACGTCTCCAGTGGAAAAAGCACCTGCCATTACAGTAAATGTCCACTTTAATATGAAACAAAACTCTCTTTCATCCTTACCATTCCATAAAGTTGCCCCAGAATGCATACTTCCTTCTACCCAGTAAATCTATCATCCCAACCATCTTATCACTTCACTTTCATGTCTTAAGCAAACCTTACTAACTGACCTTCCTGGTTACGTTTAATGCATCTCAATACAAACGATGTATGTCCTAGATTGTAATTTCAATCGCTCAATATCACATTCGGAGTATTCTAATAGGTTACAGGGCTTTAATGTGCTAAAGTTCTGTTACGTGAGTGCTAAAGTGTTAAATCTGACATGTTGTTCATTAGATGTTATTATATAATTTTTACTAATTAGAGTATGATAATACATAAACGTTGGATTAATGCAGTTTTCTATGCTTTAGTTTTGACATTCAAGAATCCTTCAAAGTCAGTACATGACTTTTTAAATGTACAATATTCCACCTAGGGGAGACACTCATTGTAGAATCAGAAAATCTGGCTTGTTACTCAGAATTCAGTAGTTTCTGGAAACATCAAATTAAAACAGTGTTCTTCTGAAAACAGTTGCTTTGTACATAGCAGACATGCCCTTAACTTTACACTTGAACATTTGTCATTGCCCACAGTATATGTTATGGAAAATATTAAAACTGCCTATGTCTTTATACAAAGTTTCATGTTTTGGACCAGACTGAATTGAAGTGATCTTGGTTGCTGAAGGTTCTTCTTTTTAAAAGTTCTGGTTACCTTTTTTTCTAGAATAGAGACTTCTTTGTAATAAATCTTTTGGGTGATTATGAAGCTCATTTACGACTTTCCTCATGACATGTCTTTCTAACTATGTTCATAATCAGGGTGGCAAGCAAATTATATAGATGTGGGCTATAATTAAAGAGGCCAAAGTACTACAGGTCATAGTTCTATCTTGCATATGGTGTTTAATTTTAATGAATGGGTTGGACATTGCAAGAGTGTAACATTATACTCAGTGATACCAGTAGAAATGTAACTCACAATTGTTCCTAAAGAAAAAGTTTGGTGACATTCCTTCGGGGTTATTAGAAAAATAAGTCCTTCGGGGTTATTAGAAAAAGACTTTGTCCTCAATATTATGCTTAGCTTAATAAAGCTTGTTTTTAAGAATGGATCAGTATATCTTGGAACTGTCAAGATTTGACCCAAAATCTTGGGGGTTTTACTCCAATCTTTAGGGTTTTTTATAAGGAAAGTTACTATACAATAGTATTCAATACTTCATCATAGATGTGTAGTTGATTTGGAAGCGGCTGAGGGTCCTAAGAATTGAACTGTTTAAATTGGGACTGACGACAACTATGTAATAATGGTATTCCAAAAGCATTATTTTTTTAAAGCAAATGTAACAGGTTAATTTTCTACTTGAAGACAATTCAAAATCAAACTATGCGGTCATGAGTTACATTAATAAATGTAATGAAGCACATAATCAATATTTTAAACAATTATTGAAAAATCTATATCCATGGGCAATATCATGTCTTTACAAAAGTCCCAATTCTACTGTGCCAGTGAGAGAATGGTCCCATTTGTTTTGAATTTGGATTGTGGTAAGGATAAACTTCAGAAATGATGTAATAAGGCAGAATTATCATTAGACTTTAATCTATATCAGACCTTTAACTAAATTTGAGGCCCATACTTGCCATATGGCAGATGGGCGATGCACAGGCATTGCTTTAAAGTGCCAGGGCCAATTGTTGTTTCTAGTCCAACCCTGGTGATAATGTAGTAAAACAGTGAGATATATAAATGACCTTGGGAGTAGTGAATTCCTTCTGGATTTTTTTTTAAAATGAATAAGATGTTTTCACACATCACTCACTACAATTTCAAGAGGAAGGAAGAAAGAGAGTTCTGTACCTTACACATAATTGGGTACCCATAATTGATTCATTTCTCTTTAAACAGGTGTCAGGAAATAAACTAAGGAAGTATTGTGGTTGTATGTCCTTTCCTGAAGAGCTTACAATAGGTACCCTTTCCCTTGGCACATTAAGCATAAAAATATATACAGGCCCACATAAACAGAGTTTATCCACTGTTATGACAAATGATGCCGAACCATTTTCACCATAGCAATGAAGAAAGTCACTTAACTGATCTTATGGGGATTTTTTACTATGCCATCTATCTTCAGCTACACAGTACACAACAAGTATGTATGCAAGTACATTAAAAGGAGTCCAAAGTGTTGCGTAGCTTTATGGCTAAGTAATGGAAGAGTACTGCTTAACTTTCATTCTTCATCAAAGGCATGGTAAGAGATGTAGAAAGTTTAAATCTGTACTGTGAAAAGATGCAATAAGTCAGCACAAATCACTTCTTCTAAGCCCAAACTGGATAATTTACACAGCACTTTGTGATCTTCAAACACTTGGCATTGTGCAATTATTCATGCCACAACATGGGGCCAGAGTCCAAGCCGTACGTTTGTTCCAAGGTTGAAGCTGAGGTGTTTGAAAACTGCAAGAGACTACCAAAGGCCCAGAGATCATAGCTAATGTGACACCCTCAGGCCTAATCTTCTTAGAGGACTGGGATAAAGTGAGTATCCATTACAAAATCAGCCTTCATCCAACCCCCTTCTGAGTCCTGCCACTCTGATAGCCAACTCTGAGACAATTGCATGATTCTGGGCTTAATCAGGTATTAGGAGCTAATGCAGTATGAGAAGAAGCTAATCTCCATATTTACTCCATCTGTACTTGTGGACATGACTTGCCTGCTCCAAGCAGATCAAAGGGAACTGGCAAAATCAGATTAGACTCAAAGAAAAGAGAGGGAGGTGCTAGAAGTGTTAGAATCAAAATTATCAGTATCTTTCTCAAAGTTATGTATGCATTTAAGCCTTGTGCCCTAATCCTATAGAAACTCTTTGTATTAGAAGTACCTCCCATTTTAAAAAGTAATTTGTGCCGAATGGCTCATGTGCTAAAAAACATCAGATCTTTGTAGATATATAAGCGTGTTAATATGTTGGATATTCATTAGCATAAATATTGACAAACCCAGAAATGCCTTAATATATCCATTTATTTTTTTCTGTTGGATATATTCAAATAATTGGGAAAAAAAGTGTTTTTCTATACTTTTGTGTTTGGCCACAAATATATTTACTAATTTTTAAAGTAAATTATAGTTAAAGTAAAAGTAAAGGTTCTTCTGCCTGCTCTCATATCAGTTCCATGTATTTGCGTCTGTGTCTTTGTGGTTTCACTTAAATTATTCATATGAGCCTTGAAATTTAAATGCACTCTTAGTCAACAGCTGTTCCGATGTCCAGGTACTTGCTGCTCTTGAAACATCGACAGATGGGTATGAAGGGAATGAAGCAAAGGAAACTCACACATTTACAAATGTTAGCAGTCACCTGCTGTTTGTAAACATAGTTGTGACATGTGGCCACCAGTAATGACCTTCCAGGGCAGGGGAACCTAGAGGGTTTAAGTGGTGGGATCACCTTTGCTTAAAGCTACCTCTAGAATAGGTGATTAAAAGGTCTGTTTTACCCTGTTTTGCTTTACATAGTTATTTGCGTTTAATGCCCTACTGATAGAGTCTTCATTTGTTGTGGCTGTACAGCCATTTATGTATAATGCTAAAAGAAACAAGCTCTTGAAATGTGACAGTATTGTTCACCTCATTAGAGTGGATTAACTGATGATGCTGGGAAGGATAAAAGGTAAAAAGGAAAGAGCCAGTGGTTGGTGGAAGAAGAAAGCTTTGAGGGTCATTTGTGTGCTTACACCATTATTGACTCGAAGCCCATGTGGTTCACACTTTTCAATTACTGTTTGCTAAAAAGGTGGCCCATAATTGCACAGGCTGATGCCTGTGCACCAAATGTCAGGGGAGCCTCCCTAACCCTTGTCACCTTTTTTTTGATGCTTGACTCAAGGATGTTCAAAGTCCAATCTCTTCAGTCTATATATCTCCCATGAGGCAGTGGGGGGAAAAAGATGCCAGTTAAGGAAAAAAGGAACACATGCAGAGATCGGCCCATTATATATGATACATATTTATGGAATCTGCCTTCCATGGATGGTTTTGAACTCACCTCTGAATGTTGATATCTATAAAGGAAAAGTGTTCAAATTAATTTTAAAAAAGCCTTTCAAATATTATTATGAAAAACTAGGTCACTTAAATGTAAATTAGAATTACTAGCAATTAATAATGAAAATACTAATACAGACTTTTTTTTTTAATAACAATGGAGGACCACAGTTTGACCAACCCTACCGAGTACATTCCATCTGGATATCCAATTGCTTTTCAGTGAAGGAGTTAATCGACGTGACCTGCATTTTCAGTGTTTCATAATAAGTGGTGTTTGCTTCTCTTCCAACCTAAAAAATCCATGTACATAAAAGGTCATGCCACGTTCAGAATTCTATAGAAACAAGCATACTCGTGAGCCTGTTCTCTGCCCTCTGGGCTGAAATGTAATTCCCGCTGATTGCAGGGGTAACTGCTGTTTCTGGGATAGAAGTGTTTTCTGAAGTATTATGTTTGCTTTGGCTGCACCTAAGGATAAATAAGCACAAAAAGTTCAAGCTAGACGATACCTATATATACTATATTTTATTACATCAGTATTTTATCCTTTAAATCCAGGAACTGCAAGAAGTTCTCTGAACCAGCAAACATCTCTATTTTTTTCCTATAGATGTTTGAAAACTGAAAACATTGATGTAAAACTTAATTTTAGGATTATTTTATGACTCAAATACAAATAGTCCATGATCACAAAAAAGAAACTGGTGAAGGTGGCATTACCATTTGCAATACAAGTACAATCTTGGCACATAGGATGTATGATGGGTCAGTATATTGCAACTGCTCCATTTTATTGCAATATGCATAAATGTGAGTTTTGTGTACATTTGAAGACTTTGTGACAAACACACATAAAACTATAAATCCCTTCATTCCTCTGATTATGATTTATACAAAATTACATTTTCTATCAGCTCTCTACTAGAGATCATTTTTGCATGTTTTACTTGCAGTTCTGAACATGGTTTACTGGCATTTACATTATTATGTTGTGTAGCATAAGAAGGACGTTTGTCATCATTTACATTCTTACGGGTTCTTTCTGGGTTTTATGCAGTTCAATATTGAACGCATAATACCGTATATACCGGCGCATAAGACAACTGGTTACATAAGACGACTTTTCCAGTTAAAAATGAAAATATAGAGTTTGGGCTATACTCGCCGTATAAGACTACCCCTCTACCCAGTATACAACAACCAGCCAATCACGGCAAGCGATGTACCTTACTGGTGATTGGCTGGTTGTTATACAGACATATACATACATGCACTGCCCTTACAAACACATATATATATATATATATTTATATATATATACATATACACATACTAACATACTCCTGTCCATACATACACATTTATATACTGCCCTCACCACACACCCCTGCCTTTACACACACATATATACGGTATGTATATATATATATATATATATATATATATATATACACCAACTTACAAACACACAAATACCTACACTGCTCTTACACACACCTGACCATACACATACACTGACCATCTCACACCAACATTTATACACATACACCCCTTTCTCCCCATCTCTTACCTTTCTCATCTTCTATCTTCTTTCCTCCATCCATTCGTGGGAGCGCGAGGTCTGTCATTTCAGACCTCTGCTTTACTCATCACTACGCGTCCGCAATTGATGCCGAGTGCCGGGACATGACGTCATCCCCGCGCTCGGCATCAATAGCCGGCGCGTAATGATTAGGGAGCACGGAAGCCAAGGTCTGAAGTGCCAGACCTCGAGCTCCCTAATGTTGGGCTAGTTAGAGGGAGGTCGTGATCTCCCCAACCAGCCCTGCTGATCAGGTGATATTAACTCTTAACCCAGCATAGCAGGGTCGTCATCTGGAGGTAAACCCTGACCTCACAATAGTTGAGATATTGGTATAAAGGAGGCCTCTATGGGCCCCTAGTACTACCCCTACCAGCCCCTATCCCCAACATACTGGAAACAACCAACGTGGCGGACTACTCTTCCTCAGACCCAACATGGTGAGTCTGAGCTCCAGTATATGGTGTCATTTCATAGTGCTCAGACATAATGTGTGAGGGAGCAGAAGAGCTGGCAACGGCCTTTCTCTATCTCAGTAATAACTCTCACCAGAAGTAGTTTTGATAAAATAAGATAGACTCTTACATTAATAAGAGCATTACATGGTCTCTCAATTTTGTGCCAAATTACAGGCCACACAGGTGCTTGTACCATGGTGTTGAGGGGACTGTAGGCCCCAGGGAGTGATTTAAACTGCATAGCTGACATC
The DNA here is from genome assembly GCA_009364415.1 of Spea multiplicata. Lineage (NCBI taxonomy): Eukaryota > Metazoa > Chordata > Amphibia > Anura > Pelobatidae > Spea > Spea multiplicata. Next base: position 12,483,519 of record VKOC01000006.1, on the reverse strand, counting down.
AACTCTAGGATTCCTGTGTACATTTCTATTACCTCTGGTTCCTGCCTTTTTTTTGTGAAATATATGGAGGATTTGCATCATTGATCGCTATTGACACCTCTGGTTTGAGGAATTATGAAGACATCCCTGACCTGACCTCTGATCCTATCCCTGAAGGTTGTTGAGAGCCTGCTTATTTGAGAATTTAATGCTCTTATTAATGTAAGACTTCTGTAGACAAAACTTTACATATCTAATAACCCAAGATATAAATTATTTATTAATAATTTACTATGCATGCAAAAATAAAATAATTGTATTTTGCAAGGCTAGTGAAAAAATATTGCAGTTTTTGACTATATGTGACGGATTTTCTTTACTTCTTAATATTTGTTCAGTAGATTTTTCCAAAGTGCTAAACTATTCTAATAATTCCATTTAATCCCTATAGCTACCTTTAGAGCATGGAGTGATAATATTCATGTTTTTGTTTTTTATTAAAAAAAAAAACTATTTGTGAAAGGATATTCCATTCAAAACATTATAAAATTCTACTTAAGAACCTAAATAAGGCAAACATAACAGCAAATACAATAAGGCTGTTAATGCATAAACTGTGCGATTAGAATAGGTAACATTGACGCAACATATGATATGATATGTTTGACTGTAGGCTCTAACACCTAGGGTTCTCCACATCTTCCATGTGTGAAGGTAGTAGATACAGTGTATAAAAATGCCAGCCCATCCACAGCGTTTATTAATTCACCAATAATAAAATTTTGTTCACTGTAACATAATGCGTATTAAGATATAATAACCTTGAATAACTCGTCCTTGCCAACCGCCATGAACAATGACATTAAAGTATCTGGGTGCATCCCCTCCCCCACTCGTTCCACCAACCAATCGGCCTCCAATTCTGGCCTTACCTCCAATTAGTGCCAACCAATAGCAGGCTTTTAGCTCAGTGGGCACTGCCATTATGCAGTACCAATACCAGAGGCTAGAGGAGGGATAGCCCCATCAACTTCTGAACCACCCTGATTGGAAAGGACAGCCCCGCTGTTTTATGCCTAAAATCAGTGGGAGCACCCCACCAAGACTGTCGTGGGCTGATCCAAAGCACGCTGCAACGCTAGACTAAACCGATTGAGGCCCACATCAGTCCAGTGTACCCCATTGCTTCAAAAATAAACCACTCCGTTGGTCTCAAAAATTCCATGATGGACCTACAGCCTACAATCCCCAAAACAAATTTGGACAAACTTTATTTTTATGTAACCCTGCGATTCTCTAACACTGTCTAGTCGAATACACCACTTCCAATAATTACATGAGACCCTCTTCGACCACACTGAGCAGACCTCTGGGAACAAAATCATCAAACGGGCCAGATCCTCCCTAATTAAATCCCCCAATCTGGTAAGGAGCCCAGATTATCTCCATCCTCCAAATGATTTACCAATATATTCAGAGCGCTGAGAAGACATGACCATCTTACCTGTGGAACATTGGTGAGAAGGCCGAGACAGAACTCTTCAGCCCGAACTTATGCTAGCCTGTGAGCCCAATATAAATAGACGTGACCGATGAGCCACACCCGACACCTGCCGGACCCTGTGGAGATAAATAAGTTGAAAAACAAGACGGCAGACTTTAGGAGAATTATTACACAAAGGGCAAGAAAACTAATCTTCCTACCAGAACATAAGCATACCTGCGAACTCTCCGGGTGAGTGCTGCTCCTCCAGTTCTCTGGGTCAACACCCGAATCCTCCGGGTCGCAGGAGCCGGGTCTTGACATGCCCTGCTCCCGTCCATTTTTCTTTTAAATGGGGGGTGTTTCCCGCTGCTGTCAACGGGACTGCCCACGGACATCAGTTGGACTGCCCGCTGACATCAGTGTGCAGTCCGTGCCACAAGGGAAGGCTCCGGGCAGCCGGAGCCCAGAAGTTCCCAGGTATGAACATAAGACGTAAACACATGACAAACTCATCAATTTACTGTAAGGTGGGATTTAGTACGTTTCCTCAGTTCATATTTCCTTGTCTCAGTTCATATTGGTCTGTAGACCAATACAAACGTCCACCATTTTCACATCACTTGCTCATTTAATGGACGACTGTTAAGTGTCAGCCAAGTTATCCATCATTACAATATTACTTTTTAAGAGCACATTAACCCATTCCCCACCACATAGGGGTGAATGGACTAGCCCTCACCCCTTGCTTTGGCACATGGTAGGCCTAGCAATGCTTAGCAAAGCCCACATGGAGGTAGTGCGTTTTGACTTTGCAAGAGTTCCTGCCATTGAGCAAACAGCACTGCATTCCTGGAGATCTGCCATGAGGTACAGATCCCTTCACCTAGATACCTAGCAAAAGCCTTGTACAAATACTCTGGATATTACTGCATGGCATCTTCCATCCAAATAGGTGCAGCAGGGGCATTATTAATGCACCTATAGTGTATAGAAATAATATCTAAGGGACATGCAGCAGAGTAATCATCCCCCAGCCATTCACATAACATTAAGTTGGTTTATCAAAGTGACTGAGGGAAGGGTGCGGGGAAGTGACATCCCTGTATGTCCTACTAGACTGGAGTTTAAATTATCTCATTGTACAGAGCCTCAGAATCTGTTGGCTCTCCACAATTAAAAGACTTATTTTAAACAACTTATTGTTTGCTTAGTCACATGATGTTAGGCCTCATATTTGCCTGTTCACCTTTGATTGCTGGACATACTAGTGGCTATTTTCATTGAGCAGATCGGTAGATGCCTCAGGGGACTACCTCTTGCCATTTTAATGTGCAATTCTTTAAAATGCAGTCAGTGTTGTAACAGACTTGGTTTGCTTTAACCCCATAGGCCCCCTCAGAAAAAAACACCCTTCAGAATGGCCTTTTCCTCTTCATTACAAAGTGACCTTTTGCTCTTTCCTATAGTAAAGCATCCACACATTCACTTATGCTTCCAACCGAAGCCTCTTTCTGGCCAATATACTGCTTGAGATATTGTTTCATTCAGTAAGCCTGGAAAGAATCAAAGGATTCCTGTGCTGAGCCCAACTGCTACGTTTGTGTGAAAACGGACTCTTTAAAAAAGGAAATGTCACACTACTGTGTCAGAGGTAAACAGAAGTCTACCGCTAGAACAGCATGCTGGGTCTATGGAAACACTGTCTGCAAATGACTTTGATTCCCTGGTGTGATGAATCATGGAGTAACAAATCCTTTTTAGCTAATTGCTATCAGCTTGTGAGATTTTTCCTTCCATGTTCAATATCAATTTTCAGGGCCATAGGAGATAACACTTTTCCCCTGAGCATCCTGGCGACTCGCCGATAAAGCCTGCACTGGCACCACTTAACGTTTTTCAAAAGGAGATACATCTTTTATGCAGGACCTACGAGTAAATGAGCGGGATGATGAGGGACTACTACATCATAGCTGATGGCTGGTTCTAGCCAACTGTGGTCCCTTAACAGGAATATATTAAATACAGGCCACAAGCCAATTTTTTTGGCCATCATGATAAATGAATTATCCCATCACCGGAGTTGGTAACTTAATCCTTTAGGAGAGAAAAAAATACTTAGACTATTGTTTTGCTATTATATTATATTTATAAAACACCAACATAAACAGCACAGATACACAGCTGGGCATAGAGGATACAGATGCCTAAAAGAACTGTATTAATATACAAGAATTACACAGTCTGGACTATTGTAATTCACTGAGTCTCCTCAGTATTAATCAACCAGTTTCTAATTAATATTAAACATTTAAGATAAGGTACCATTCTTGGTGAACAATATTTGAAAAGAACATAATGGAAATTATAATGATAGAATGCAGAAGTCTTCATATCTTTCCTGTGGTGATAATAACATACCTTAATTTATGCTTTCATATAAAATCGCTGTCATAGTAAGTCTTATGGATTAATATTATGTAATGATTTATATAGCACCGTCACATTCTGTAGCACGGTACCATGACTATTGGTTCACATAACAAAAACAAAACTCACATTCTGATTTGTAGAATTTTTCATGTCTATACTAAAAATGTTTTCTCTTTTGGCAGAAAATTGTACAAAGCTTTTGCAAACAAATTTTTAAAAGTTGGAGTTTCAGGTTGCAAACTCTCAGCATTAAACTTTATCTGAAATTATCTGCATTTTTAGTTACGTAGTTATCTTTCATACAGATGTGTCAGTCGCTGTTGTACTGTCTATCATTCTGGTCCTTGATCACATTACCCATCCTAAAATATGGCTTGGCAATTGAAACCTAACAGATTTACTGTGGAAAGGCCACTAGGTCAAATGCATTGATTCAGAAGGTTTAAGTATGTTTCCCTGCAAGCATATTGAACTGCTCTTAATATTGTGATTGCATTTCACTCCCCCCCACCATCACCTACAAACAGATTTTTTTTTTAATGTTCAATAACCATCTGGACAATTTTAAACTGACTTTGCCCCCTATTTTAAAAAAAAATCTGTGCAGGGGACAAGAAAGAAGAGATTAACAGCCCATGAATGCTGATATAAAGGGTTAGTGAGATCTTGTAGATCAGAAGACCACATGAGTAAATAAGTTATTTATGAAGCTGAAACTGTGGACAGAGTTGAGTGAGAATGGGAGATATTGTTCTGCTCAGATTCCTCCACATGCCTTGGCACAAATTGTATTTCTATAATTTTGATAACTGATAATACCCTAACTTGAGCCTGTCTCCTGATGCCTCCACCGCATTGTCTCTTATATGCTCTGATTGCCTACCTTATTCTGCTGCGCACACAGAAAGAAGTCATATGTGCGCCATGCTAGTTTTGTGAAAACCTTTGGTGGAGGCAGTGTATTTCTTGCAAGAAATGTACTAAGCTGCGGACAAGTTGAAGCTATGTCTTTATAGTGGTTATAGTCCCTACATTACTTCACTCGATATACACAAGTAGCATCTTTCCACAACTCGCCTTTTTTTGGGAGAGATTTTGTCCAAGGGACAGGGCTAGCCATGCATTTCGGACAGGGGCCCAGTTAGCCTTTAGTGGGTGGCAAGACATGGGGATGGTTCTCTAAATTGGGGCTATAAATAGAATAACATTAATATTTTAGAGCTTCTTGATCCAAGGAGAAATCCGATTGCCTCTTGGAGTCAAGAAGGAAATTTTTCCCCTGATGGCAGAATTCGAAGTAGCTTAATTGGGGGTTTGTTTGCCTTCTTTTGGATCAAGAAATGGAAGGTTAGGTAGAAGGGTTGAACTTGATGGACTTAGGTCTTTTTTCAACCTTATTTACTATGTAACTATATGTAACTATGCTCTCCTGCCAGGAAAAACTGAAGCAGAGCTTCACCTGAAGACTACAGGTTAGTCTTGGAAAGTTCCCATGTGACCATATACCATAAACAGGAGCAAAATCCTCGTACATATGTTAAACTTACCCTGTTTTAAGAGACTGTATTTTTTTTTTATTGCTATTATTTAATTCAACATTTTCATTTCTGTATTTTAGTTTAACATTTAAAGTCTAAAGAATACTTTAGAGACTCATGTCCCTATTTACATATGTTGTTGTTGTTATTTTATTTATATTGGATAGGTAATGCTGTCCAACGATTTGAACTATTAAAGAAGGTCTAAAATTAAGTATAGCATAAAGATAAATGGCACATTTTGCATGTTGGATTTGATTAATTGGTAAAATACTTTAAATATTATGTTAGAAGGTACAAAACAATGCTTACATTGGCATGCATATCATTACAGAGGACTATCTTACAAATAATGTGCTACATGTACCCCACAGATACGACTGATGAGCTCAGAGGCACTACACGGAGGGTTTCTATAGTAACAAGGATGTTAGGCACAATTTAAAACCTAACTGGTTCCTTTTTGTGCTCCTTTAATGTACTTTACCCCCCTTCTGAGAATGTGTTATAGCCATACTGCTCATGCTATGTATAAAACATTAAATGATAATAATTTGCATGTTTAAATAATAGCAAATAGCAAAATAATCTGGCAACCGAATCAGAAACCTGTTAAACAAGGAACATTTAAGGAAAGAAGAGCCAAAAATTAGGCAGATTGATATATTGAAGTATATTTCTTGTACAGCTGCTAAACTTTTTGTTTAGTGTTACAAAATATATATACACTAATAGTACCTTTAGGGAGCAGTTAAAACAAATGTATATTCTTTTGCCAAACAAAAAGACAATGTTCTGATTTATCACTGAAACTCTGTAAAGAACATTTGGAAGGCAGACAGGGAATTCCATAAAGCAAATGACCTTTACAACCAGGAACACTCTTTCTTATTAACCTATTGTTATACAAATAATTTATCCAAATGTGACAATAATCTTCTTAAAAAGCACTTTTGCTTTAATCTAGCGCTAGTTTATTTTGTTACCTCATTTCACACCTGCCTGCCTCCGAGCGCATAAAATAGAAGGAGTTGAGCGAATATAAAAATAATATTCAGACATCTATTCTTTTATATTCCGTTGATTTTACTGTAAGTGTAGCAGTTTTATTGTGAGGCTCCAATGGAGTTTTGCTAAAGTACCTTTGAACTGCCATCCTGCTGCTACACAGACGCAAATTAAATCCTGCATTTCACAGGAGCCACATTTTCAATGAAGAAGTGTTAAAGCAAATATCCATATACAAAAAAGGTGGAAGCATAAATCCTTAGTGGATTCAGCACAATCTGGCCTCAATTAATTAAATAAATATACTGTTTCTATGCAGCAAAAGGAACACTTTGAAATAAGTTTAAGTCCATGTTTTTTTAAAACTACCAGTGGTGCATATTAACAAAAATACATGATGAACCTTTATACAGTTTTCAATATATCCTTATATTACATTGCATATTACATTTATCTACATAGTGCTATCAGATTCAGTAGCGCTGTTACAATTACAGTCAGCGAAATAATTAAAAATCACCCACAATAACAAACTGGTAGAAACGGGAAAAAAAGGATGCTGCTCTTACAAGTGAAGGAGTAGGAGAGGACTGCTTGGAAGGGGATGAGTCAATCGAGTCAGGATGATCTGTAGAGGTTGGTGGTCATTCAGATGGCTTGCTTTGGATACTGTGTTAGGAGGAAAGGTTGTACGCTTCTCGAAAAAGATGGATCCAGAGAAGGGGTACAGCACATGTGAAATCCAGAATACGGGAGTGGGAGGAGGTAATGACAGTAGAAGAGAGAGACGCAAGTCATGAGAGGATCAAAGAGAGTAGTTAGGGGTGTATATGGATAGGAAGGTAAAGATATGGTGGGGTATTGGCATAGTGAAGCAGTAGATTGAAGGGTTGAAGGGTGAGAGAGGGGGAGACCAGTTAGTAGGCAGTTGCAATAATCTAGACGGAATATCACACGGGAGTGGATTAATATTATTATAATAATATTATACTATTTCCCACTTTTGTAGAAGAAAGATCACTGTTTAATAGAGTTATATATGCTTATATTTCATGTGTATAGTATATTGCATTGTTCCTATAACTTCCTATTATTGGTTGTGTATAATCAATATTACCGTATTTGCTCGATTATAAGACGACCCCCCATTCTCTGGAAAAAAACCTTTTCTTATAGTCGAGCAAATACGGTACTACCTATTGAAGAACATCCATCTATTAATCTAACCATAATAACAATCATTGTGCATAGTTCCTAGATCTGGATGTATACACATAAATCATCTCTGTTTAGTGAGGTTAGATTACACATTAGGTACCTAAGAATACTGTCTGGTTTCAATTAATCAGAGGATCACAAAACTGTCCCATCGTGTTGAATAGAATAAAAGGGTATAAGGTTTGTCCCTCCTCTACCTCATGCTTCTGTGCTTCTACCAAAAACTGTGATTTGACATCATATCTGGGAATATTCCTGTAAATTGGTTACAGTGTAAAGTGTTCTGAGCAACCAGAGCACAGACACCCCACTCCATTACATGACTGTGGTAGATAAGCCCCCCCCCCAGAAAAGTGCTTAAGAAAGGAGAAGGAGCTGCTGTAGGTTACCTGTGTATAGGACCACATGAAATCTATACAGAGACTACTTTAATATACCACAGCATGCCCAAAACCAAAGCATACATTCTGTGGGAGATGACAGATTACTTCATATACCATGCAAGCGAGGCCAGACAATAGCTTTTGCCATGACTGATTGCTTTGCTGTAACCCACTTTAAGTTAAATGCATTCTTGCTGTTCAATTCCACAACTGTAATTTTGTGCTTCTGCATCACTCGGCCCTCTGTGGACTAACCAGGTTCCTTCGGTAATGATTTCTTTTCTATTGTATTGTTTTCTGCATAATCAAGTTGGTAGGTAGGGGTTTAGGTGACACGGCCATCTGTCAAGTTCATTTGCTTTGAAAATACAAAAAATAATGGTCTCAACAACTCAGGTCTATCTTTTATGAAAGGAGTATATCAGCATTAACCTTCCTCTGTATTCTTATAGCTTCAAATGATTATTTGACTTGCACTCTACTCTATTCAGGCTTATGGATCCCCTGGCGTGGCCATGTTAAGGTAAACACCATAAACATCTATCAAATGTCTACATGCACAACAATTTATGCAAGTAATCCAATTAAGGGGAAGCATTTAACACAGTTACAAAAATATGCTTGTCATGAAAACCAAGTCAGACAGCAGGGTCAGGCAGTATACCTTAAGATTTTATTCCATTAGCCTCCCAACACTTGACATGAATGTGTAAAATATTACGTATTTGCTGCCTCAGTACTACCAGCGGAACCAATATGACTACAATATCTAAATTAGAGTTTATTTCAATCTATTGTCTCCAGCGTGCCATCAAAATATAACCTGAGATTACAGTAATTCCCTAATGTTAAATTGTTGAGGTTTGCTTATCCATATGGGAAATTGGTTACTAAAGAACAAATAAAAATAAGGCTGGCATCAAAGTACATTTTACTTTGGAGAATAGGCGTTGAAGCAGGTTCCTAAATTGTGTATGACCACATTCACAATGCAAGCAATGATTAACGATGATAAAAATACAGGATTTAGTTTAGTTTTTTTGATTCACCCACTGTTCATACAAGAAATTATGTGTGTGTGTGTGTATATATATATATTATCATATCCCACAGAATGTATGCTTTGGTTTTGGGCATGCTGTGGTATATTAAAGTAGTCTCTGTATAGATTTCATGTGGTCCTATACACAGGTAACCTATAGCAGCTCCTTCTCCTTTCTTAAGCACTTTTCTGGGGAGGGGGCTTATCTACCCATATATTATTATATATATATATATAATAAGGTAGTAGAAACATTATTAAGCACCCATCCACATCTAACTATATACATATCATATATATATAGCAATGATAACAGAGGAGGAGATCTAAGGAGAGAAAGTAGGGAAGCCATGAGGAAAAGTGGTAGCAAAAGATTTTAGCAGGGCCAGTATCAGAAACAGCTCTTTCAACCAAGCAACTGACAAACTGGAGCTTTTTGTATGTAGGCTTATTTATTGATGTTTAAAATGGTATTTCGGATAAAAAATAATGTGTCAGAAGCCATGGAAGGAACCCTGCGTATGGAAGGTATCACAACTAAGCTTTATGCCACCAAGTGATTGGATTGATGAACTCTCTGCCTCACTATGGTCATTAGATGCCTACTTGCTCCTTACAGACCTGTTACTCATTCCCCCAATCAAGGACCTATATCCTAGGCATGCTCCTAGCTTCCTTGCTATAGCATTGTAGTTCCTGGCCCTGATTGCTGATCTCATGGATTTTTACACCATAGCGAATTCTCTGGTTTTGACCACTGGTGTGGACTCTGAAAACAATCCAGTTTGCTCTGTTGTATCATATTGATTCCGACTATGACTTCCAATTTGGAATATATTTTAGTATCATACAATCTCTCCTTGACTCCGTTGCCATCTGACCATTCCACAGACCCCCTTTCTGTGAGCCTATCCTGAGACTCCCTGTTTCTTCCTGTTTTGTCTATAGATTACACCAAAAAAAAAGTCTACATTAATAACATGGGTCACAATGCCTTCAAGCAATATGGTTGGTTCTTGCTATTGTCTTATTCATCTCCTCCTTTCTTCTATCGTTTCCCACATATTCAACCAGATCCTATGAGAAGCTGGTGGAATTCTGTATTAGTGTATTATTTAAACATTTTTCATAAATAAAATGATAATGGAAAAATTGGGCAATGATGGCACAGACCCCCGCTGTTAAAGTTGGGGTGCCCGGGCAATTTTCACACCATGGGCCTTTAGTTTCTAGTTACGCCCCTGATTCTTAATCCTTATAATCTATACTTTTGCAAGAAAAACTTTACAAAACATTTAAATTTCTTGGTCTCAGTGGCTATAAGACAGTCTCTGATATGCAGATATATATTGCATTTAACATTCAAATTCATAGATGCAGACCTACTCATGTAAAGCTATTTAAACACGTTCACTCCATGGAGCTGTATTAAAGTTTTCTATGTGCCTACATGTCTACAAATGCATTTTTTTGCATATATAAAATATTGCATTGCATTGTATTGCCAATATTAAAAGTATTGTCTGCAAGGCATAAATGATATGTTCTACCTGAAATACACTTGTTTTAGACATTATAATGTACTATTTTTGTTATGTAACCAAATTAAAATGTACATAATTTATTATAAACATCAAATACTGTCTATAGTGCTGAGTTCTGATATCACAGGAGGTTTCTGCAAGGGATAAAAACTGACGCACAGAAGGTCTATTACACATATACATATAGAAATACAGAGACAAAGCTATACCTAGGCAGTTGATGGTATGGAAACCATTATAGCTAAGTGGACCATCATTTGGTTGGTTTCTAAGTAGTTGTCTGAATGTCATCACAAATTGCAGCTCTAAATAAGACACATTGTTTTATTACCTTTATTTACTTAGTTTTCTGTATAAAGCAATAAACTTAAAGCTAAGCTAATGGCAGTACAGGTCAATGGAAAGATATTGATCTCTACCTTTAAACCTCTCTGGCAGGACAACTATTGCACATCACGTTGATAGAAAATTGGTATTTTGTTAACTTTTCTTTAAAGCTCTGATGCTCCACTCCACATCAAAAAATTGCAAGGAAAAAGATAATCATAATAGAATTCATATGGTAGAGGAAACCAAAGAAATATGAAAAAGTAGATATCACTGATCTAAAGGACATGCATGGAGTTGGAGGATTATCAAACAAGATAAAGATGCTTTATCCTACAAAGCATCTAGGCAGGGCTGTAGGAAGGGTGAGGCAATAGAGGCACTTGCCTAGGGAGCAGCTGCAAGGGGGCGCACAGACGCCCGATCAGTAGCTGCAGTCTGCAGGACTGGTTGGGGAGATCACAATCTCTCTCTACCTGGCCCAACATTTCAGACTTCTGCTTCCGTGCTCCCTAATCACTACGCGCCGTCAACAGATGGCGAGCGCCAGGATATGACGTCTTTCCCACGCTCTGCATCAATAGCCAGCGCATAGTGATGAGGGAGCAGTAAAGCAGAGGCTTGGAGTGACCTTCTGCTCCCAAAATTGGATGGAGGATGGAAGATGGAGATGGGGAGAAAGGGGTGTAAGGGCAGTGTATGAGTATATGTGTGTGTGTGTAAAGGCAGGTGTGTGTGAGGGCAGTGTATGTGTACATGTGTGTAAGGGCACTCTATGTGTATATGTGTGTTTATGGGTAGGTGTGTGTAAAGACACTGTGTGTGGGCAGTCTTGTGTAAGGG
>VKOC01000006.1:12459658-12471621 GCA_009364415.1 Spea multiplicata | reverse complement strand
CAGGTGTAAGGGCAGTGTAAATAAAATATCCTCTGTAAAAAAAACAGCTTGGGGGCACAATTTTCCATTCTTTCCTTGGGCGCAAAAGGAGCTAATTGACAAATTGCATATATACTGTTAGATAGCCCATCATTCATACACTGGAATTCATCCATTGTGAGGACCCCTTCACCCTTAGATCATATCATCTATATCACCGATATCATTAACCCCAGCCCACAGTCATACTGTATTTTCTGCAACCCCTATATCCTCCCCCAGCCTCTGTGTTGTCCTTACAGCCCCCTAGTATAATCTGTTTTCTTTTATACTTGCTTACATTAGATACACTAACATATACATACACACGCATTCAGAAATACACACACACACACAGATATACATATTCACAAATTCACATTTATACACACATGTTTGCAAACACATCTTTAGTCCAGTTCACATGGTGGAAATTTGAATGTATTTAGTATTTCTATACATATGTGATCATTTATTTTTATTTATTTAATTTTTTTTTGTATTTTATTATTATTTATTTACTTTTTAATACAGAACCATCATATTCTGCAAATCTGTAATGCATCACTTAACTGTTTGTACTTACAGAAACAAAGGAGTAGGACCCCTGCTCAGACTTTATAAGCTCTAGTATAAATGTGTGAAGGATGACCACCACTATGCTCTTCCTATTTGCCTCATGCAGTGCTTCTAAGAAAACCACTCATATAAATATAAATGGTTTCATGAAAATACAGATTCTAAGCATTAAGACACAATTCCACTGGGCATATTAGGTACACACAAATAAACATAGGAGGCAGTTAATGGCAGCCACACCAGCTGCCAATTACACTCTACCTGTTTTGATAAAATATGCCCATTTTCTGTCCATTTATGCATCATCCAATTTATACCTATAATACTCCCACAGTCTTTTTTTAGATAAATATTTGATGAGAAACAATGTGCCATTCTGCCCACAAGTGAATGCAAAAGCGATGAGTGAGTATATAAAACAGCTATTTTGACGTGTTTGAAATGTGATGTACACAGTAGCATGCCGGTAACAAATCCATGCATGGACAGTAAGGTATTCGGTATTTGGTTCACAGAAGGATGTATCTCAGAGTGTGCTCCAAAGACTGTCCATGAAATTATCATTGTTCAAAACCGAAGCTCATTCAAGAGTATATTGAGAATATTTTTTAAGAAAATAGACATATTAGCAAATTGATATGAAAAATATAATTAGACAGCAAATTAGCTGATATTTGCTATACTTAGGCCAAATTATCCACTAAGTTATCTGTTTAAAATATATTAATGTTTGCGAGGCCTTGCAGAGCTATATTCGTAGACAGGCAAAGTCTACAAAGACACCAGTGGATTAGGGTTAGTTGACCATACTTGTTGAAGTCATTGGTGCAAATGCAGGCCTAAACTGGCCATATGGTAACCAAGGCATATGCCCTGATGGCAAACATCCAAAGTTCATATGATGTGAATACTTTTCATGCATTTTTGTAAAAACCACATTTTGTAAAGAAATTGTGTGATAACTACACTTGTAATGTGTGTGACTAGTTGTAAACAAATACTCATCCATTTTTGATTCATTTTACAATGTTTCCAGATATTGACTTTAAGTTATGGCTTTGTCACAATAAAGATGGCATTTTTCTGTGGTGGACAGTCCGTGGACAGTCCTCCTTTTATGACTTTGAGTGCAATGCCCCTCCATCATACTCCACAGGCTAGAGGGCTCCCTGGGACGGTGCAACTCCTCTTTCTTTTCCTGCTCCCCTCCTTTTCTTTCTTCCCTTTTTTGTGTCAATCAAAAGGACCCTTTGGTTTCCAAATCTAGAGATGGAGAGGTTGGGGAATTAGGATATATGTTCACATAAGGAATTGTTTTGTAAGTGCTACTTTTTGGGTATATGAATTACTGTTACATTATTATTATGGTATTGGTTTTGTTTATTTACTTTTGCCCTTGTATGCCCCATTTATCTTGCTATTCTTTGTAAAACTCCTAAATAAAATCGTATTTCTATCCAAAAGGGCTTTTTAGTTTAGTTGTTCATGAGGCCTAATATATCATGACTACGCAAAACGTGTTTACATTTTTGACCCACATATTCAATTTTGGCAATCTATATACTGATCAAAGCCTGACAAAAGTTGCCAGAAATAAATGTAAACTAACAATTTAAACTAAACGAATTGTGTGCATTTTTGGCAACCACAGCTTTTAATATTCTTAGAAAATAATATACCTCATTATATTAATGGAAGTACAGATTCCTGGATTATAAGTAGAGAATACATATAATCAACAGGTAATATGAACATTTGGACTTAAAAGTTTTAAAAGTGGTACTATAACCATGGCAACAAGTGAAATGTCCCTACTGATTGGTCACTGCCATTGGTTCCAATGGTAAATAGACCCATTTTAAAAAAACTACCATTTATTACAGCAGTTTAGAATACGAATGTAGTATACAGAGCTTTAATTAAAAAAAATGTACATAGAATAGAGTTGAAAAAGAAAATATGTTCAGAATGGAGATAGCAACAAAAAAAATATTTGAAACAAAATCAAGGAGGTAAATTACAAAGCATAAAATTGGCATTTACCAAATATTACTCAATATGAAATAATTGGTGTCATGTAATTATTATATATAATTAAATTCTCTTTCTGCCAGCTTCTGAATGCCTTTGCATGTAGCAATTAAAATACAAATTTTAAGGTGAGGTCAAATGTAAATGCACACAGTATATAATTAAACGTTAATATGTGTTACAAAAATACATAAAGTGTGCATCAAGAAATATAACAAATGCAAAGAAAAAATAAATAAATACATATTGTATTCTGTAATTCATGTAATATGCAATATGTAATATGTAATTCATATATTTATGTAATATGTTTTGAAATGAACAATAGGCTTGTGCACATGGACCAAAAACGATTTGGATTCATTTTTGTTTGGTTTTTGGTCTGTTCGTTTGTGAACAATGTATTTTGTTTCCTGCTCTTTCAAGGTCTTTTTGGATTCGTTGTCACTCGCCCGAAACGCGTTAGGAGTAGTCTGTTCACATCTGGTGTAAGCTGTATATTCCAGAATTAAATTTCTACTTTTGGATCTTGAGTCATAGAGTCCTATTCATTGTGCCTACATTTCTATGGACTATTTGGAAGAGTTGAAAGTCTCCATTATGTACACCTGCTCTTGATTTACATGTTGGAGCGCCATGATTGACTGAATGACATTTTCAACTGAGTTCTGTTCAGTTCAGTTATTTAAACATTGTTTAAATAATGAAGGCATCCATATAGGTATACATAATTTAAACAACGCCACATATTAAAAAAACCCACAGAATCAAAAAAAACATTATGATAAAATTAACTGAAAGTATAAACAGGAAATACCTGGGATGTAAAATTTAAGGTTACTAAGTACTCCATACTATATCAGGAAGTTGTTTCCACTCCCTCATGAGCAGAGATGAGCAGTTTATGTAACCTCAACTTAGAATTTCTGTACTCTTTGTTATTTCAATACATAATATGTGCTGTTGTTTTTAAGATGAGCACTAAAGAATTACACCTTTGTTTCCAGTATCCTCCCGAGTCACTTGGGATTGTCCAAATATGGCTTCTGTTGTGTTCCACCATATCACATACATGTCATATTCCAATTGCCACATAATGCAGACAGGCAATTACTGTAGGTCACCCTATTGTGTCAGAGGAAAAAAAGGAGTAAAAGTGTGTGTGTGACGGAGAAGAAGAAGCGTTTGCCATTGCATCAGATATGCATAAATCACTAGTCTTTATTAATGTCAGTAAGGTCTTCATAACTGACATAAGAACAATGTAGAAAAATATCTGGCTCACAATGACAATGTGCATCAAACTGGAGCATCTGCCCCATCATTTCCAGCTCTTGTATGGTCTCTGCTAGATAAACAATTACAAAACCAGTTTCACTGGAATAGGTGCTGGAGGCATTGTATGATATACTGCAATGGCTGCTATAGAGAGATGCTTAGTTTACCATTTGACAATAAATCTCCGTACAAATAAAAAAAGAAAAAGTATGAATAAATATATGACTTATTCTCTACAGTCTAATTAAAGGAAAGATAACAAACCAGCTTCCAACAAGCTAATAAGCAATATTTTCCTGTTGAGTCAAAAAATATTGAAAGTATTCTTCCACGCCACACTTAACCAACAAATCTCAGAAAATGGTATTTTAGAAACAATTTAGAACTAATATTATGAAAAACAGCAACCATGAAATATTTGAAATAGTTCAACAAATGAAACCCAATAAAGATAAACAAGTGATAATAAAAATTATATTTTTATTCAAATTATAAATATGCAATTAGGTAATTTGAATAGTTACCTGATGAGTGATGCCAATCTCAGTGTACTTGCCATTTTAGTAATATCTATTTATTATTATACTTGTTGATCATTTTTATAGGACTATATCTATATAGATATACATTTTCACCAGTCTACCTATATATACAATATGTAAACAAGTTGAATGTAGCTGCATGTTATGCTTATATACCTGCTTTATTTGAAGCTATTAATGAACATCACATTTGTTCTATGACGGAAAAACAAAGCACTTTGCAATGACATAAGTGTGCATGAAAAGTGTGTACAACTAAGATAGTGAATCATTCCACTGGAATGCAAGTGCTACATAAGTACTTCTTTAAAGACTTTTTTCCAATGAAAAGAATTCCAATGTGATTGCCTCTATAGTGGACAAACCTAAAAAGTTAGTAATATCATTATTTCACAACACTTGTATTTAATATTACACTTACAAAATAACAAAATGTAATAATGTCATCATTACCAAAGCCGGTTGCATCTTGATGTCAAGGAACAGTATAAAACTTTAGGATCTCCCTACATAAAAAGAAAGCAATCACAGCCTGCATACCAGGAAATGGCATTTTCAATTTTTTTTCAAATATTGGGGACAGTTTTCTTCCTTAATTGATAGTCTTATTGTTTCCACTTGTGCTGAGAAAAGCTCAGAATTCAATGTTTAATAAGAGAAAATTTATGGTGGTTTGTAACCATATAAAATACCCGCATGAGTCCAATCAGAAGTAATTAAGTGCAACTAAAATAGTTAATAATAAAAGATTGTAGGGACACCATAAAAAATTATACTGTACAGTTTGTTGTAGATTGAAATATAGAAATATATATACATATATAATTATATATGCATATATACATTATATATATATATATATACTGTATATAATTTAGCATTTTAGTATAAATTAGGGATTGTCTAAATTGTTTAAAGTTTATTACAAAACCCATACATTTTAATGATAGTGTCTAAATAAAGAAAATAACATGTTGCCTCCAAAAGATGTTATTAATTATAACAACTCCTTACCGTAACTATTGCTTACATGTACACAAACACTCACCACTAAACAACCTCAATTGAACTTTTCTCCGGTAGAAGACTGTAAGAGTTTAGATTTGGTTAGTAGGCATCAGCATTTACAAACTAATAATTTACAAAATATTAAAAATAAGTATGATTTTATATACATTGAAGTAGAAGAATATTTTTCATAACACAGGGATATTTTACTGTGTTTTCCATAAAAAACCCACATCTTAATACCCCCTTCCCAGATGTATTTCATTAACGATGGTCTTTGGGGAAATAACTCAAAAGGGATTAACAGTTGTGTGCAAGTCCCATGACTATCTATAATAAAGCACCTTTAGACATTCATTCGGCAATTTTATTTATTTGTTTTACTGGGAACCATGTCACATTTCCTGAGATCCTGGCAACTTTGAGCAACTAGCTCCCAGATCGGTATCTATTTAACAATTAAGAATCAAAGAAACCCAGGTACTTCTGAAATACCCTGGATGCCCTTTATATTGACTTATCAAACTATATTCCAGCAGTTCTAAGTTTATTTTAAAGTTGAAATAGTTAACGGTACATGAATACTGTGGTTCTACTTTTTCACAAAGTTTTCCTTTGTTTCTACATCCATGGCTTAGGTATTTTATTGAAAGAGGAGCACAAAAAGAGCTTGAGCTTCTGATTGTTGTATATGTCAGCTCTTGTGATTATGGTAGCATGATGTGCTGCTTCTGAATCAATTATCAATTGTATTACGTGAAAAAACTAAATAATACAGGAGAAAAAAAAATATATAATGGCTGTGGATATATCATATGATCTAAACGTTTTACATAGAATTAGGTCTTTCATATGTTTATTACACATGGATGTGTGTTACTGTTTCCTGAGTCCCTCTCTTTTGGAAATGGAAAACAATTTGAAATGAATGAACAACCCAACTTTTGCTTAGCAAAGAAACTTTCATTATTATGAAGCATATACAAAATATGTTCATACTGTAGCATGTACACTGTATAATCTCATCATGCCACACAGCAATCTTTCAGAGTTATGATGTGAAACAGATCGCAGACCGCAGGTGAATTCCTCTTCACACATCAAATAGAAAATAGTTAACATAAATATTATCTATAAAATTCATCTGTTATAAATTAAAGTTCTGTTGGTGAGCAACTGGAAAGTGTGATATGTGTGATGTGTGATATGTGAAGCATATTTTTATCAAGTATGGAAATGACTGAAAAGCAAAGCAATAAAAACAATTACCCCAAAAAATGATCATCCTACTTTACTCATGTGACTTCCTAATCGTGTTTTGACTCAATCAAATCTCATTGTGGAGCTAAAAATGATTAATATATAAGTATACAATGAAAATTGCTGCAGTGAGACCCGCTCAAGCAACAGACAAGAGTAAATCCTACTTTGACATCATGAGGTCCAGACATAAAAGGCACAGCCTAAGAGATTGGAATAACTGCGTTGCCTAATATGGCCCTGGGTGATTAGTCTGGAATAAGGTATATTTCAAATGCTGTTTACATAGAAATGTGTATTCCCCTTCCATTAGGAAAAATGGCTGAATGGCTTGCTGTTTTCATTGTGGAACCCAATGTGAAGTGGTTCATGCAGCTCCATTGAAACAGAATCATGCATTAAGGCAATCCTCTCTGCATGTTGGAATAATAATGAGCTGGTTAGGCCCTGTTTACATATTCCTAACAATTGCTGCACGTGACATTTTGAACCAGGTGTTATTAGAGAAGTGGATGAGTAGCAGGTGAACAACCGTGGCTTATGATTGTTAAACGTTATAAGGCTATTATTACTCCCTATCTTAAAGTCAATGCCTTTGTTAGATCACATAAACACACGCCTATGTCTCGGTTCATCCATTTAAATAATGGCATCAATCCTAGACAAATAAAATCCATGTTTTTTTCATAAATATAAAAAAAAATAAAGAATAAGAACATGGATCACATACCTCACTAGATTCACTGTAAAGTTGATGTTTATTAACTATTTCCTGATATAAGAATGTGCTTCTTTTTACATAATGGGACTTTTCATTGGAGGCCATGAAGTAATGTGTGTGGCGACCATAACCTCATGTATATAGCATCATGCTATGACCAGGAGAGTAGAAATTAATCAAATTAATTCTGGTGTCATTCAGGACCCAAAATGTGTTTTGGGATCCATAATTTCAACCACAAAAGTGCCTAAATCCTAGATTCAGGAAAGCTAAAGGTTACTTGGTCACTCACTCTATTAAATACATTTTCTTGGCTTATAGTTTCTAATTTGCAATGCTGTAATAACTTGCTTATTTTGTAATATGTGCTTTATTTCATATACACAAGAACAGCAGTCAGATGTGGGGAGATGATTTTTGTAAAGCTGGTACAAATTAACATCACACATAGACTTCATGGTATAGTCCATAGACACTATACAACATATACCCTCCATGAGAACCAACATATTTAACTCACTGCTCACCCCTCAGGTCCTGAACAATCACAAGGACACTCACTAAAATGCCATGGATAAAGAGGACAGATAACAAGTAGGGTATATTTAAAGGAAGGGGTTGGTTTGCTTGGGATGAGACAACATTAATAAAAAAAGGTTTAATAGGGAAGCTCTGGAAGAGGGAGCCATAATGGAGCCAAAGCACTTTCCACCATTTTAATTAGATAGCGGGCTTGTCACAGCTTTGTGTGGTGAGGCCAGCCTTTGAGAGTTTTTAGCTTGTGTTTAGTTCCTTGGGTAAAAGGGTACCTTGTGAGAAGGTATGTTAAAGTAGTGGAAGCTGGTTCATGGTGGTTTTAGTAGAAATCATACAAAGTTTGTTGCAAGTGCCTAGTATGACTTGTTGAAGAGGTGGTGGTGGAGACTCTGGGGTATATTTAGAAAATGTGTTCCTATTGTGCTTAAATACTGAATTGTTTCTGTAAACAATTGTGTTTTGGTATGTCAATAAAGTTTCAATGTTTTAAACATTTTCATTTAGTTCATTTTCATGTTAACGTGTATTTAGACTACTCTTGGCCTTGTTGAGTGTTTTACCTTTTAGATCTATGTACAAATTTCTAGAGACAAACAAGCACAAGAAGCAGGTTGATCTTCTTACCCAAGGAAACAGAGAATATTCAAGTCTACAAAAATAGATTATTTATTGGTCCATACCTTAATCGGTATAACATTCGTAAACCAGATAGCCACCAACAAAACGGGGGATGAAATGCCAGACACGTTTGGCACTTAACAGCGCTTAAATAGTGCTCTTGTGTTGTTTCTATGCACTGATAGAAACTCAGACGTCGGAACAAGGTTTTTAGCCATTTTTCAGCATTTCCAATGATGGCTGCTTTTGTGCTCAGCTTTACCCTTTGTGTAATATAGCCTAATGTTTTATTAACTTCCTATTGGGGGTTATGTTAATGTCCTTCATCAAAACCATTTGGCTGCCACTGTTAGTTAAAGAGTTAATATTTAAAGAATCTCTGGGTCAACTCATTTAGAATACCCCCCTTAAATTTTAAACAAGGTGATAAAACATTATAACATGACAAAAATGATAGAAATCATTATTATTATCATTATATGTTTAAGGCTTTCATCTTGTTCCAGACTTTCTTTCTTAGAATAAACAATAATTGGAAGGATTAAGTTTAGTATGATAATTATATTGCATTAGATAATAACGAAAGCTAATATTGTAATATTTTAATGTCTCTAACATTGCATTAGGTGAGGTTTAATGTAATATTACATCAGGCAGACTGAATTACATGGTAATACAATGTAAATTTCGCTGTCTTGGGCAGCTTCAAAACGCTATGTGTTTTGAGTTTATTTAATTATTAAACTACTTTTAATCTCCACAGCTACATTTAAATAATTTGTAGTTACAGATTGCTAAATGGATATACCCACTGATAAGATCCAAATGAAATCGAACTACAGTCATTTCCTATAAGGGTATGTGCAGTAGACATCTACATGTGGCTGTCAAATGCGTTAGTGGCTACCTATTAAGTTTTGCAGTCAGGTCACAGAGCAAGTATCCACTGGAATGTTTATCAGCTCCATTAAAATGCAATGACTATTAAATGGAGATATCCCATGGCAACATGTTTGAAATAGCTTTTCCCAGGCCTTTCAATTAATATCTTTAATATTCAATGCACAGGAAATAGCTCTATTGTGGTCCTAGTTGAAATGCCAGGGTGTTTTAGTCACAGAACAAAACCGTGTAAGATCAATGTTTTACAAAAACATATAAGATCAATCAATATGTAAATTTCATGCTTTTTAGACATTTTACTGTGTGCTACACTGTGGTTAATGAATGAATTTGTCTTAATGTCCTGTCAAGTCTCAATAGCATTTCGTGTCCTTTATATTTCTCCTTGCTATTTTACTGACTATTATGTTCATCAATTTATTTTTGGCCTTGTTCTATCCCTTGCATCCTGCATTTCTTTACAACTGATAGCTCCAAGGCTGGTTCCACTATATAGTTGACCTAGATGGCTGCTTATTTTTCCCAAAGTGGTAGGGGGCACTGCCACCAGATTCTCTCCAATTTTGGTGAACAAGTACAAAAATGAGAGGGTAGTAACGGGTCTAGGGTGCCAACTACCCTAAGGCCAGACTTGCTCCTATATAATTTATGGTAAAATGTTCACAAGAATTGACATAATCAACTTATCGATAATTCACAGATGTGGAACATAGCTTGGCGAGCTAGAGTTGGCTACTGAGCACTACAGTCACCTGGAGCGTGGATAGGGTCTTTAAATAAATAAGTATATGTAAACCAGATACCTAAGAGACTTTTAAATCTACCCGACACACATTGCTTCGGCTGCCAATCATGTTTTATATTTATTATAATATAAATACAATTTTCATGTCATACATGTAATTGCTAGCTTAGGAAAATTAGTAGTTTATCTCACTGAATTTGTTATTTAAGTTTAATTGAGCAATACAGTATCAGCCTATAAATTAATAACACTTTTTTGTTGGCTTTCATATACCTTCTTGATACTTTGAGGTGGATAAATGCCTCTTTAAAGCCGCAGTGCACCTAGCTCGCAACCCTGACTTAAGACAGTATCAATCTTTATAAATGCTTTTATTGCAACTTAGATGCAATTTCATCATGCCCTGTAATTAGATGTCATGCCCTAAAGCTGAGCTGACTAAGACTTTATAGAAAGGTAAAAACACTTCACTATTTCTAAGTGAAACTGATTTCTTATGGTTACTGTGTCTAAACAATTCTCCTGCTGCCGCTGTTCATACAAACTTGGAGGAGGGAAAAGGACCTGCAGTTTGCTTACTCAATATTCTGCAGTCATAAAACTTATCTTAAGATTCAGAATTCCAAGTTAATGTATAGACTGTTATGAATTTTAGGCAGATTTGCAATACCTTAACTTTGGAAGTGGCAGGATACCTCTCCATGTATTCTCTTTAATAATGAGCTGAACCCCAAGCTACATCTGCATTGTGTAAGATACCTAGAATCTAGATATCATTTTTGTCTTCGCATGTTGACCTTAAGTAAATATTTATCTTTTCTTCCCGTATTTTACCAAAACGTGTGCTTTAGGGAATTATTTAGCATTTCTCATTAGCATCATCCTTTTGAACACATGGGTGTATAATCTTTAACTGGCGTCCACTACTCTTATGGCATGAGACATGGAATGAGGTTTTTATATCTCATTGACAGATAAACATTTCATTATCTTGTATTTGTATAAAATCAATAGATTCCTTAGTGCTTGACATCAACATGTTAAAAAAAAATCCCAACATATTTAAATGACAAGGGACAGATGGTGTGGAGGACTTTTTCACTTTGCTCCTAGTTTTTTTGCAGCCCTATTGTTCTTCAGTATACAGGTGTAGCCTCAATCCCTTATTTTAACCATTACGGACAATGCATTGTGAGCCTGTATATGTATGGGCTTTGTTGCAAAGGGGTTAATAATTGATCTAAAACCAGTCCTGCATTAATCTTTAACTTGGCTAGATTAACATATTCCCCTAGTGTGTGTAATAAACCAATGAATAAGGCTATGCTGCACTAGAGAGAGTGAGTGTGTATATATGTATGTGTAAGTTTATGGTGCTAGAGAAGGTGTGTATGTGTTCGATGTAAGTGTATGTGTCAGCATATAATGTTAGAATGTATGTACGTTAGTATGGTATGTTGGTATGAGTGTGTGGGTGTTGGCATATGGTGTTAGAGTGTCAGGGGCGAGCCTAGGGTTAGTGGTAGACAAGAAGAGAGGGGTTGAGAGAGAGAGAGAGCGAGAGAGAGAGAGAGGAGGAGAGGGAGCATGTGTGGTACATGTGGCCTTGTTTTTATATGAGAAGGGAAGCCACAAGCGCACAAGTAAGTGAAAGAGCAGCTGGGTAACGATATATAGGGCAAATAATAGCATATTCATTAAATAATATTTACTATTATATGCA
>VKOC01000006.1:12425899-12453242 GCA_009364415.1 Spea multiplicata | reverse complement strand
GCTCCTAAGTATTGTTATTTTTGTTTACTTATATTATTTACTCTTTGTTGGGGGGATGAGTATGCCCACCACCCGTGTTTTTTTGTTTGGTCCCACTGATCATAGTTAACCTTTTATAAGTTATGCTTTACCTCATAATTTAGAAACAAATATATATATATATATAATCCCAAACAACTGCAATGTTAAAAAAATAATAATGATAATATTTTGTACTTATACATAAATAAAGATAAATAAATAAAGATAGATCAGAAGATGGTGCCCCATGTTCAGAACTGGTATAGAGATATTTAATATTTTTATGCATAAAATATACGATTCAATATATGCACTTCTTTAACACCTTATCTGCAATAATGGTATCAAAAGGTATAGTGGGGTTAAACCAAACCCTTTGGCTAGGGTGATGTTGACCTAAATATAGTGATTTGATTTATTCAATTATCTGGTATTCTAGCTCTTAAATTGTACGGCTGCATTCTTATATACTGTAAAAATAAGGGTTTTCTGAAATGCCAAGCCGTTTCTCACTAATCAGCTTGTCTAACGTACATTTTTCTCCACCTGAAGACATGACCAATAATGCATTGTAAGAGTTTAAGAAATGACAGCTTATTTGAGTAATCATTTCTGGTCGGTATGAAATGTGAACCTGCTTACTGGTGTTCCTTGCCATTACTCTACTATGTCATTTTTTATTCACACATATTTGTGTACCTGATAAATAATCATAACTAGTTTCAAAATATAGGCAGAACATTTTGACCTATTCAAAGTTTTGGATTACGTCCACATGTTTGCTAGTCTTATACCATTGGGTGCATAGTTAATAGTGAAAGGTAAAATTTGACATAGAAGACAGGTATTAATTCATTATTTCTATTATACGTTACTTTCCTTTGGCATATCTTTCCACAAAAAGCTATCTTCGAAAACATTCATATCACTACAATAACACTTTAAATGGCTCAGTAGTTAAAATTTGAGTTTTTTTTTAATCTATACGTTATTTAATGGTCTCATGGTATATTTTTATCAGAATACACCAACATATATTATATGCAAAAGGTGTATTTACCTTCGGAGCTGCCCTAGGCCCTCTGAAGTGTGGCACAGATCAAATCTATGGAGGACGCTCTCTGACTCTCTCATACAGAGATAGAACATGCCAGGGTAACGCATATGGAAAAGAGTTATCATCGGGGGAGAAAGAAAAGTGAAGAAACAGAGAACAGGAAGAAAAAGAAGAAGTGAAGGACAAGAAGCAGAGCTGTGGAGATGCTATGAAGGTGGAGAGAAATTAAGAAAGAGAAAGAGTGTGGCAGAGAGGAGGTCAGGATGAGCGACAATGAATTTCACTTCAAAGTATAAAAAGCAGAAAGGGCAAACAGAAAGGGCAAGAACCAAAAACTAAATAAAAAATTTGTCTGAAACGTTTTTGTCCATGTGCACAAGTCTACTTCTTCCAACACATAAACTCAAAGTGTATGACAAAATTAAAACATTTTCCTTTTTACTTCATTAACCCATACATGATTATTAATATTATAATAAATTATATATATTTATACTATCAGGAAGAATATTCATTTTCTTAAAATCTGCATGGCTATTGCCCCAATTTAAGTTAGAACCCCCCTATTGTTAACATGCTGGTTATTTTTTTATTAATTAAGAGAGCCTTTGCACATTGGCATAAATCTAATTTATTTTTCAAGCTTTTAAGTGGCTAACAAAATATGAGGGGTATAACGGTATAACAGAATAGCCTATACTGGGATATATTCAGAGAATGGTATATCTGCATGCTGAGACGATGAAGATGAACCAGATGTCATTTGGGCCTCAAGTGATTTTTCTTGCAGAAAAGCTGAGATTGAAAATATTCAAAGGAAGTGTTGAATTTCACAAAACTGCCAAGCCATCTAAGCTTGTGTGTCTTTGTTCCCCACATTGGCATCTTCTACAATAAGGTGCCAATAAAGTCATTGACTTTCCAAGTATGCTGAGCTTGGATGCACTGAGATGATGATCCATGATAAATGTTTGACAAATCACATGTAGAGCTGGCCAAAAAGTATATATTGCCAAACTGCTATGACCATTATAATATCAATATAACACACTTTGTGACTTTTTCTACTCCAGAAACCCCCAGAAGCTCTCATAAGGCTTTCAGTATTAAGATGCAGTCATCACAATAAATAATCTTAAATAGTTAGGATAATACTTATTTTGCTCACTAGAACAATCCAAATTATTTTAAACCTCACATGCATTTCTCATCCACAAATAATGGCAAGTACCACCCAAAACTATTGATACCATTGGTTGCTTGTTGAGTACTCCACTTATAATTGTGTTGTGTTAGTTCATATTAGGCATCCTAATATTAGGTGGTCTTGAGGATAGTGTATTTTGATTCATCAATAAAAAGTATGAAATGGGGCCAAGCAGAAGAAAGGAACATTTACTTCTGAGCAACCCTCCATGACACTGCCTTCCCATACATTTCTGCCTGACAAGATACACTATATGACCAAAAGTATGTAGACACCTCACCATCTTAGCTATCTTAACTTGTTGGACCTTTCTTTGTGTGTAGGGGCATAGTCATGCTAGAACAGGAATGTCTTTCTGTAGCATCAGCATTACCCTTCACTGGAATTGGCAACAGTTTGGGGAGGGCCTTTCCTGTTCCAGCATGACTGTGCCCTTATGCACAAAGTATTGTCCATAAAGAGATGGCTTGACGAGTTTGGTGTGCAGGAACTTAATTGGCCTGCACAGAGCCCTGACCTTAAAGCCACTGACCACCTTCATTAATTGGAACGCTGACCTCACAAACGCTCTTCTGGCTGAATAGGCTCAAATTCTCTCAAACATATGCCAAAATATTGTGGAAAGCCATCGCCGAAGAGTGGAGGCTGTTATAGTCGCAAGAAAGGAGGGGCAACAGTATATGAATGCCCATGGTTGTGGAACAGGTTGTCCAACAAGCTCATAAAGGTGTGATGGTTGGGTGTTCGCATACTTTTGTTCATATAGTGTATTTGGCATTTACATTTTTGTCTGTTGTTGGTGCAACTTGATTTCAACTGATTAATGATCTTTTTACAAAACACTTTTGTAGACTTTTTGAAAAGCTCACTATGGGGAAATCTTATATAATCAGGAGGTGATTAAAATATCAGCTTTGATCAAGATTAATCTAGAAGAGATACTGATAATGTGTATTTATCTTTTTAAAAAGTCACATAATAAATTGCAATAGTATTTCAAATGAAAATGCTAATAAGGTAGAACTAATAGGAAAATATATTAAACAAGGCACTTTTTTATTTTATTTTTTATCTAACTGCACTTATTTTGCTGAAATCTTTAGGAATATGTTCATCTCATATACACATTAAAGTCCTGGATCTTGGGCAGCATTAGGCAAAATGATTTCATTCTGTCTGGGTTCTCAGTCACCTATAAGTTTAAATAACCTTCCATTTTAATAAAAAGATCACTTTGAGAATGTGAGAAATTTGAACTATATATATTAAGATTAAAATAGAAATTAATAAATGAAAACATACAACTTTTTTATTATTAAACCTGTCTCTCTGGAACTATGAAATTTTATCCATTAATATTTCAGAGATATTTCATAAGTATAAGTTCTTATCCATAAAATCTAGAAGAGACTTTCAAAGTTATACATTCTAATTAACTTCTATTTTCCTCAAAACACTCAGATATTAAAACCACTGGGAGCGTTTTTTCCTATCCTCTCTCTCTGTGTCTCTCTCTCTCTGTCTCTCTCTCTCTCTCTCTCTCTCTCTGTGTTTTTCTCTAAAAAATAAGAAAATTATTAAAATAATATACATTTCTATTGGTTACTATCTGAGACATACACTTTCTTACACACATATAAACACATAATAGTCCTTGCCTACACGTTCCCCTTGCACTCTGTGTTTGTAAATGGTCATCGTGTCTACCAACAATCCCAAGTAAAAAGTCCTCGTAAGAATGTGCTTGTACTTTAACGTAGTCTGGCATGGGGCCCAACACTAATGTCACCACATTGGTATCCTTCACGAAGGAGCAGAGCAAGTCTTAATATAACAGCATAACATAACATTTTGCTGGGATGATGGTTTCACATGGCTGGATGCAGTGGGTTTAGTATTGTCCAGGTACAACCCAATGAGTAACTCATCTTCAAAGAGATGTACATTTGGGCTAGCTATGTGTACCATCTTTTTTAGTGGTTTATAGAGTTAAAGTCCCTATGGAAGTGACTGTTAAAAGTCTATGTTACTTCTAAATCAGCAGCATATAATATAGCATAAAATTAGCATAATGGGTCCTCTTTTAAGTCATAGTCTATGCTTTGCAGGGGTTAAAGTATCACTGGTATAGTGTAATATTATCTGTTTGTCTTTCTGTATATGCAGAAGATATATATTTCAGCTTTCCATTGTGGGTTAGATTTCTTTACGAGAGTCTATACATTTCTAGACAAAGTTTATGGTCTAGCACAAACAGATAAAATATCCATAGCAGACACTCTAATATCTGTAAACTAACCAAATACCTTAGCAGTTGTTTTCAGCTGTCTCATTTCTTATTGGTCAAAGTGTAGAAGCTGTGACTGCATTTTTCAGTTTAGATAGGTAGTTGAAACTCAACCAATGCATTTTTCTTCACCTTAACAGCAATTAAGGTTTAGATGGTAAGACATGAGACGTGTGATTGAATAGGAGTGAATGTGCCCACTTAAGGAATGAGTACACCATGGATTGGCATCAAGCAACCACATGCAATAAAGGTTCAGCTGGGCTGTCTGTACCAAAATGATAAGTGGTTTCCAGGATAAAACCTTCAGAAAAGACTAAGGAAGCTTAATATGTATAGCTTGGCGGACAGAAGAGAGAGGTGGTTAAGAAAGCACAAGAGGCAAGTTTATTTCAAAGCAGGGGAAATGTTTTTGCCATACTAATAAAATTACTATATTACTATGCTGTAATCAACAGGTGGTCTACTGGACCTGACAGAGGGGTAGCCAGCAAAAAGAACTTCTAACCTATACTGTGGGTACCATCACAGAACCAGACCATATGCTTCTTTTTTAATTAAAGTAAATCAAAATATAGTCATCTGCTTTAGGACTGCTAATTATATCAAATTGTTTTACTTTAACTAGAAACATTTCCCTTTTATCTAAAAACACTTCACTCTTCCCCTCCATATCCGCACCATCTAAGATCTCATCCCTTACTTATTTTCTCAAGGATCTTTCCTTTCATTTTCTATCTAATCAATTTGGACACTGGTATAATCACAGTTGACTACTCAAAGAATTCTCTTGTCTCATCAGCTAAAAATGGACCCTCTTAAATTAGTATTTTGTTACTATTTGTATTATACAGATAACTCATAATTGCATCCTAAATAAGATTTTGGGATCCCGGTATCACATGAACAGAGATATGTATTTATCTTATTTAACATGTTTAACTTCGTTAAGTATTTAATAATGCATTTCAAAAAAATGTAAAATTAGTGTCTTTGTTAGCTAAAATGCATAACTTTACCATAATTGAAAACAATGCTACAGAGTTGTTACTCTATACCATTAAAACAGGTATTCAAAGTATCTTATAACTTTAATTTATTGCTTGTGCATCATAAATTACCCAAGATGTTACTCTGGGAAAAAGCAAACATCAAAAAGATTAGACTGCAAGCTTCAAAAATAAATCAATGCTTTGGCTTCAATGTTGCAAATGATTGTGGTAACCTTCTCCTAATGTTTCTCTGTATTAAGTGTGCCCTTTTGACTCCCGTGACCATAAATTGTTCTTTCCCAAACCTAGTGCTTAAATTCACTTAGCTCTGATAAATTAGTGCAAATAACACGGATAGTACCTAGACCAAAAAAATGAAATGGGTTTGTTAGCAGGAGGTTACATTTATCTTCCCCTAATAACTAACCTTATCTGTATAAGACCTGGTGATATTCTCTCCGCACAGACATTTATCTTCATAATCCTCTACACATTTGGACATATTTACTAAAAGGAGAATCAATCAAAAGGTGCATCAACTATTTTGTAGGGAACGATGTGTAAATTAATGACATTTTCAAATCAGTTGTGTTTCTATGCATGATGAATTTCATATAACACAACATATGCACATACATGTTATAAAACTGATTACTGATATTGATAAATTGTAATGATTTATTTACATAGCACCAACAGTGCAGTATAAGAGGAAATATTACAAATAAAAATCAAGAAGGGTAACAACTATTGTTGTTGTTATTACTTTATAGGACCAACAGTTAAGGCAGATCTTTACATATACCATGGATATAATGTGTACTAATTGAAACTTCCTTATATTTGTATAACAGTCAAAATCCCACCAAACCAGAAATAAGGTATCCCATTAAACAAGTCTTTTATTATCAGCAATATGTTAGTAAATAGATTTACATTTAGTTTGATGACTATGTTTGTTACTTGTTTACGTTTGATTGTGTTAGCATTAACTATTTTCAACTTCCTGGTTAGTGAAAAAGTAGTTGTCATTAGGAGAGAATGGGCACAGGGTTGTACAAACACCTATTGCAAGAGACGCAAGGTTACAGAGTTCAAGTCACAGGTCAACAACTGATGGTGTTGTCAGATGCAGGGGTCACATGTATCAACTTGAATGTATTAAATCCACTCCATGTAGGAAGTGACAGGTCCTATAATCTTTAGTGCTTTTGAAGTTTAGTTGGTGCCAAGGTTGGTAATAGATTGTAAGCTTGCTAGAGCCGGGTGCTATTCGCATGTCTTTACGTGTGTCATTGTCCATTTTGTATTTTGTTACTTTTTAAGTTATTATTCATTTTCACTTACCCCATATTGTAATAGATTAATGGTATCTGCTGGCATTCTATACATGAATTTAATGTAAAATGTAACAAGACACATTTCATTGATCAGAATAACAGTCCAAAAAAAATCCAAAACATCCTGAGTGTTTTAATGAATTCAATACATTACCTATTCCAAGTTTTTACTTAGAATTTTGTTGATTTTTTAGTTTACTGCTTGTGCATTCCTTTCTGTTTTTTTTACTTATAATTTTGTGGATTTTTTATTTTACTGCTACTGCATTCCTTTCTGTTCTCGATCTTTTTTCCTTCTAAACACACTTCACGTTGTATTGACCTTATTTGATCTGAAGGATGCAGTTATTAGTAGCAACAGACAAGCTTGTTGAGTGTGACTTAAACAGATAGTTTTGTGTAATAAAAAAACAAGCTTCACTTGCCTCACTTAACTAATGTGCAGATTTATCAAACACATTTTTTCACTTAGTCATATAATATGCAAAGCAATTCTAACAAGATATATATTTTGTATATGTAAAACTGAACCCTTTGGAATTACCTGGTTTTCTGCATTAATTGGTTAGAAAATGTAATCTGATCTACATCTAATTCACAAGTATAGACAAATACAATATGCTTAGGCTAATAACATGCAAACAGTGATAATCTTTCATGTCTTTATTGAACACACCCATTAAACATTCACGGTGGATTTAATAACCGGTCGAACCTCCTCTAGCAGCAATAACCTAAAACAAGCGCTTCCGGTAACTGCAAATCAGACCTGCACAACCATTCTTTCAAACAGGACTACTTAAGCTCAGCCATATTCTTACGATGTCTTTTTTTAAACCATTCTGTACTAGATTTACCTTGTTTTGGGTCATTGTCCTTCTGCATCACTAAATATATTATCTTGTCTGATACCTTGATAAACTCGGGAATTCATTGTCCCCTTGACGTGTTTCACATCAGCAGATGCTTCTTGAGAATAGCAAATTTAAAATGTTTGAATGGTGTTTTATGTCAATCTAGCTCTAAGACACAAATCCAATCCCATTTCATTGATTTGACTCCAAGTTTGTTGACTCCTGACTCCAATTAGCTTTTGTTGAAGTCATTTTTCTAGGGGTTCATATACTCTTCAGACCCACACTATGAAAGTTTGAATGATGTATTAAATATGGACAAGAACAAAACAATAATTTCCATGTTATTAGTTAAGACAGATTGTGGTTGTTCATTATTGTAATTTAAATGAAGATCATATCATATTTTAAGACACATTTATACATAAATATTGATTGAGTTACTTTTTCTTGTCACTGTACAGCTATCTATCTTTCTTCACACATATATATATATATTCCATACATATGGAATAAAAATCAGAATCTATGTATTTTTAAAAAATAATTTCACCTTTATTACTTCCCTACTTCCCCCTGTGTTATTAATTTCATTTATTTTCTGTTTTTCCTTAAATTTCACTATCCAATCCTTGCTTTTTTCCCTCTTCCAACAAGAGTTAATACCATAATGTCACAATTTGTTTTTCAATTCACGTTTTATTGAGCAGATCAATGTGAAACATGGTTACAAATACAAAGCATGCTGGAAATTGTACAGGCAGGATAGTACAATAAGGTGGCACATATTAAGGTAACTACACAGTAGCCTTTTGCAGTGATTCAAAAAATTAGTAAGGCCAACAGAATAAAAATCTTTTGGATCAACTTCATGACATTTAAGTGTATATATCATAATTGTTCATGCATGACTCAGTAACACATTGAGCCCCTGACCGGAGGTTCAGATCCCTTTCCCACAGAACCAAAAAGTAAGGCTGCTTATATATCGATGTCCGGAAAACAGCTGAGCATATAAAATACATTTCCCTGGCCTCACTACAGAGTTGTTCGAAGAGAGTTTGAACCTGTGGAATTTGATAAGGTTGCTGTGAAATATTTTAATTAGTGATGTAGGAAAACGAACAAGGAAAGATTATCTAGGTTCCTCTACCATGTTAGATAAGAGTTTAAAAGTCCAGCCCTAAAGGACATGATGTAAGTGTATCAGCTGCATCTCCGGTGGTGCAAAAATTGCCACCTCACCTCCAGAAGTACCTGGAGAGAACTCTGGGGTACCCGACAAAGGCAGAAGAAGGCTCAGGTACTTCGAAAGATGACCACTGGAGAGCTGATCCCTCCACACATGTAGCGTGGGAATTAAAGTTGGGTGATCAAGTGAAAAAGAAAAAATATTAATACTTATGGATATACTGACCAATAACACAGCTGCAAATCACAAAAGACTCTCCAATATCTAACTACAAATTCAAAGCAAAACAAGTGGGGAGATATATGGATATCTATGGTCTGAATCAGAGATAGAATACTGGGTAAAATATTCATTTTAAAAACTTCAATTTTGCCGAACCAACTGATATGTGGGAACGGCCATTAATGGAGATTCGTCTGTAGGGAACCCAGAGAGATTTAAGTCAAAGTCCAAGGTTCGATATGGCTGATAGATATTTCAGAGAGTGGTTGCGCCATTGGAATGGAAATTGCTGTTTTAGCTGGGCAATCATGTCTTGTGATAAGTGTATCCCCAGCCCTTGAGATTTTTGTAAATTAATTTGGTAATTGGAGATAGCACTAAACTCCGATAGAGCCGATACTATGCGTGGAAGAGATTGATAATGCCACTAATTTAACAATGCATCACTAGGCAAACACAGCTCTCCATCTCACCTAAACCTACCTGCAAACCACAAAATTACCAATATATTTCTGTATAAGAAGAGACGTAAAATTCACATTAGTTTAACTAACTGCTTTATCTCAAGCATTCCAAAATCCCACCTCACCTGTTGATATAATGAACTTATCTGTGAGTTTTCCCAGACTCGTTTCACATTTACAGCTTTCCATCAACCTGCCAGTATCCCACATTTTTTCTGTCACATTGTATCATGTTGCTTTTTTCATTAGACAATTTTCCTCTGCTAGCACAGCCACCTCATTTATCAAGCTTTAAAAAGCTGGTCATCTTGTGTTAAGTAAAAAGCGTGTGTTTGTGTATGGAACAATGATGGCAATGGTAGCGGGCTAATAGATTCAGTCTACTCCCCCATACAGTAACATTCTTATCTGCTTACATTAAGCTGTAATAATTTCCAACTCATATTGTGCAATTATCGCACATTTTGTGTTTATAATTAAATGTATGTGTTACTATCCTGACACTGTAACTTTTAGCAACAATATATGATCTACCTATGGCCTGTGCTCATTATTATTTCTTCTATTATCTTTTATTTATATTGCAAACTGATGAACTGTATTTATTATCTATCTATATATATATTATATATATATATATATATATTATTTTTTAAGTATATAATATTACACTCCAATTTACTAGGCCATAGCTGGGGTTATCCCTCAAGACAGAGCAACATAACCAAACTTCATCCTTCAACTTCATATAGTTTTTTTTAAAAAAACAATATTAATAATAATAGTGTTTACTAAAACAGTGACATATTGATGAGTATGTTTGTATTATTTTTTATTTAGATAAGAACTTAATTCCAATTTCTTAATTAATGTCTTCGTATTGTTAATATTGCATGTTGGTACCAAAATGCCAAATTACATTTTCTTTAATGTAGACCTATTTAATTTTCAGCAAAATATAAATTATTTTAAAATCTTTTTTTTTTCTTTAAGTAGGAAACAATTCTTCTGCATGTATCAGAATATGTGTAATTTAGGACACTCAGATGTACGTTTGGCATACAGGCCAATTTTATTTTTCAACAGGCATTGCCAAGATTGCAGCAAAACAAGCACAAGTTATGGTACAAAAGCATTTAAAATGTGTCTACGAACAAGCATTCATAAAGGTTTAGAATAATCAGAATTCTTTACTAATATCCTCAAAACAAATTTGGAACATGTATAGCACTTATTGAGAGGCACAGTTAAAAGCTGGAAAATTGATTCAAGCAGAGGTGTTTGAATCTTTTCCAACATGACGCACTCAAGCAATTCAGGGAAAGAACAAAAAACAAATGTTTCTTTAAATTACTCTTTGAAAACTCTCTAATCCTCAGTGATCCTAATCTGTTGAGATGTTGCGTTTTATCTTTAAGTTTATCCCTGAAGAATATCCAAACGCAAGAAGATAGATTTGGTTGGATAATACATTTTATTGACCAACATGTGGTTGGAAATTGCATGCTTTCTATTCTTCCTAGTTTACAAGCCAGGTAACATTATGTTTTTATCCCAAGAAGCTTCAATGTTAGTAATTTCCACTGGATATCAGGGCACTAAATATACCATAGTATTTACTCTTTTTAACCCATTTGCAATAGTTGGTAACAACAAATAAAAAAGAACACATTATATCACCATAATGCCGAGGCAGTTTTTGACTGTTTAAAATATGGCAAAAGGGGTGAATGCAAATGCAGAATAATTATTAAAAATAAGAAAGTTAGGTAGCAAGAAAGTGACGGCCAAAGTTGTTGAGGTTTAATAGAGCAATCTGAAGGGCTCATCCCACTAAGAGTCTTCAAGAATCATTGAGCTGGCGATTCATAATGCATCCTGAAGAAGCCCACTGGGGTTGGCCCTTTATAATGCAGAGTGAAAACATTATTATAAATGAATGCTTTTTTAAAATAACGTTGCCCATTACACACTGTTCTATATATTACACTTAAAACATCACATATAGAAGAAGAGTTGTGATAAGCCTTTTGAGTGCCCAGTTTTCAATCTAGTAGACCTTGGGTGCTGGACTAATTTTTATAGACTTGCTATAGCTACAGTTATAATTGAATACAATTTAATACCATGTTAATACAGCAAAAAGAGAAAAACATGGATAGATGGATAGAATAAATATGTAAGGCAAACTAATATGAAGAAGAGAAAAACATTAAGTCAACTTAAACTTGATAAGTTTGCTTATAACTTAGCTGTGTTCCCAAAATGAATAAAAGGGGAGAAAGCATGGATTAGAATACTGTTGCACAACTGAAGAGCCCTAGGACTGTTGTGGCTTACGAAAATATACTGTATTCGTGCAGTCATAATGTTGCCTAAAATCTTCCCTAAAAACATAGGAGCATGTGGCTCACCATTCCAAGCTTCTATGATCGATCTGCATTTTTTGCCTTTAGTTTATGAGGAAAGCCAGCACGTTTAACATTAAATGTATGGCTTTTCTCTGTCCTGGACGTCTCACATGGTCTGTTGATGAACCAGGACTTCCACAGTGTAGGTAAATTGACTGCCAGTTGGCTCTAGAGCTGATTGGTAACCTCCACAATGCTATAAAACCAGCTTCTCCAACACTACTTAGAGTGATCATGGATGGGAGGCCCTGGATATGATATATGTGCTTAGTTCTTGGGGTCCACTTTGCCAAGCATGTATTACATATGTGGTTAGCACTGAGAGGGTTAATGCATGTGATGGGTGAGTTACCTTGTAGTTATTTTTTTTTTCTCCTCTGAATCAGCGGTTGTTTGGAGCAGCAGACTGTTCAAGGTTCTATGAACAAGTAACATACTTAAACAGTGATTATTGTCAAATATAAACATTTAATAATATTCAGCTGGTGACCAGATTCCTGATATGTTCATCATTACATAAAACGTTCTTGTCGACAAGGGAAAACAGCAAATTTCCTTAGCTCAGCTCCATATTACAATGCTCTCACAATACAACTATGCTGAAAAGTAGCTATTAGACACAAATAGTCTTAGTTCTTGAATTGCTAGAGCTTGCCCTCAATAAATCACATCATTACTAAATCTGTCCTAAGGTTAAGAAAAAACATAAAAGACTTTATTGTTCCGACAGCCCACTGAGGACACACATATTAACCATATCTATTGTCCTCAATGCGTGGGACTCTGCAATGCTAAGGCTCTTTCATTGCTTAACCATTAACTATGTATTTTAAGATGAATCATTGAAACCATTCACGCCTGTAGCTCTACTGCAAAGATTTCCCAATGATCTGATTCAGCTACTCCCTTTTATTACAATTATGCAGCCTTAATCACAGTAATGATTATAACATATGTTTTCCAATGATTTACTTGTGTGAGTCTAAGACAAGGTATTCTAAATGTGCCTAAGGGCATAAGCCATTGTTTTCATGAGCATATAAAAAATGACAAAATAAATATTAGCCATCTCCCAAATTACCACCTGTTAATATCAGTAGTAAGCCTTGTTTAATTTGTCCGAATGTTGATAACATTCCTGTCTGATGAGCAAATCATCGAAGGTGTTCTGTAACATCTACCTAAATATCAAACATTCGTTCGGATACAATAAACAAAAGGGTAGGTATCACATTTCAAAGATATTCTCTGTTTGATACACGCATACTTTTCATACCTGAATGGTGACAGAAGGCAGTTCCTCATTAGCATCATACCTTTTGTATACAGCATCAGCATACAAAATAACTCAGCACTTGTGTTCTAATTATTGTATCATTATTCACCCTTTCCTCTTTTATTAAAAAAAAATCAGACTTTCACTTAAGTCACACATTGTAAATGCAAGTAAAAGATGGAATTCACTAACAACCACACAATAAACACTATTTAATGTCTACTTTACAAGCCTGTGGTACATTAGCTGCTACTGGTGCTGATCAGGACTGTCCAATTTGATCTTTCTAGGTCATTACCCTACGTGAGTTTTATGATTCCTCAAATTAACATCTCATGAACCAATTAAATGTATGTATCCCAAAACAATATTTAAGGTATTAACCTGGAAATGGTTAATAACCTGTGTTTAATTCATGTTTAACCAGAGTATTATAATATTTTTGCTTTTTATACATAGTACATAGATGTTAAACAGGAAAGTGCCTGTATAGTTTTTACATCTTGTCCCATATTGTATATGAAATGTATTTAAACAAGACATTACAATAAATACAGTCACATATAATACATACAGACTACATAAAAAATAATATGCTCTGTAGATCCTAAATGTCTCAATATTTTGCCCCAGTTGAACTTGATTTTATGCTACTTTGCCATATTACCAACTTTATGCAAATCAGGGATCTATTGAAGGATATAACAAGTAAAAATCAGGAAAGCAATTGTTTGTACCAATACAGTATTCCATAAGTAGATGATGTATAAGCTTTTACCTATATCCCATTTTGTAACTACATTTTACCTATTCTATTTTAAAGTATACTATTAATTTCTTAACAAATGTGTGTGAAACTTCAAGACACATAAAAATAGTAAAAAATCACCATAGCATACAAGGTTTCTCCGGTTACTAAGCCTGTGCCATTACTGTGTATGGTGCAGTGATGTATTTATTTGCTACCATAGACCTGCTAAAAAAAGTATAAAAAAATCATACCCTCCATTCCATTATGAGCACCATTAGTTTGAGGGGGTCTCTTCTAAGATGGCTCAGTGGTGCGGAAATCTGTGCTTCCTTCTGTGTTCAGAAGTGACAGAAATCTGCTCTTGGGGGCAGCACATGTGGGTAGCCTGTTGACTCTATCAAGGTGCTATCTTACACATAGCTGGTTAATGCTTAAAATTCCCTTGTACCTGTGTGCCAAACTATAAGCTATGATACCCGGAGAAGAACGATACACACCATTTCAATCCATTTTCCCCTCTTCTATCAAACTGGGTTGAGGGAGAGTCACACAAATCAGGATGAATGGCATATTCTGTTACACATTGGGTGACCTGTATCTATAGATGGGGTTATTTGCTTTGAGAATTAAGATGTAGAAACAGAGGGAGGCAAATTCAATTATGTTTTGGAAGAGCTACCATACTCATCTACAGGCTAGTGTTCTTTGCATTCGTACGTATCCACAATACTAAATATTTACGACTGTGTCAAAATGATCTTTAATGCAAATTTTTTAGTGCAGACACATTCCTGTGTCTTGGTGTTCATGAGATGTAAATCCAGAACCAGTTTCAGTTGACAGATGCAGCCTTGATGTAGCATCACCTGCAGCTTGATCGCCCAGAGCTGACCAGTTTTCTATTTATAAACACTTACAATATTATTCAATGTCATCCATTGTCAACCTTAAGGTAAGACTACTTGTCATTTTTTTTCTAGATTCCTGGCTAGATGCATTATTAAAATATATTTATAAAGGTTACGCAGGTGTGAAAACTGCCCTGGGTGATAGAGTCTCAAAAGGGAAAGTTCAAAAATGTATAGTCAAATACTTGTGTGTATATCTCCAGGACACCTTTGCATTCTAGATACACCTGATTACAACATATTCCAGTGAGTAGGGTTCATGAGCACTATGGATGCACAATAAAGTTCATATGCGATTCCAAGGTCTACACATTGTCATGAGAATGTAATATGAGTGGTTTGGGTTTTATACCCATAGGACCCCTATGGTCAGATACATTATCAGGTGTGTAAAGTTCAAGTCACTAGGATTGATCACTTGGGTCAGGGATGTCGAAGCCTTGAGAGTTGCAATGAGGCCGGGATTTTTGAGTTCTCCAGTTTGGGCTTAGGCCAATTTATGAAACTAGTCAAAACTGATTCACTCACTTGTTCAAGCTTTAGATGTTGGTGCTCGTACTGACAATGGGATATGACAGATAATTTTGTGAAGGAGGAGAGCACTGATAATAAATCTATGCAGTTCAATATCTTGGGGAATATTCTATAGAGTAAGAAATACCATGAGAAGGGATGCATGTTAATTGCTAATATGTGTAGAAATAGATATTGTAGCAGAATGTCATAGTCAAAAAGAAGCAATTGCCCCATCACAGTTATTCTCTACCTACTTGTACAGTAAATTCATGTCTCCTTAATTGTGTGGTTATGACTGAAATATGTCAATCCCAGACATTCTTAAAAACATATTTTAAGATACAGTATATTTGTTAGGTTTCATAACTCCAACTATGTTTTGTTAAATAATGAGCATATGATTACTTTCCACAAAAATGTAAAATTTTATTAAAATATAAAACATCTTGTGCACAATGTTGATAATTTGAATCAAACTAACATTCATATTATAACTACCGGTATTATAGACTGAGAACTATTTCTTCAAATTAATAAATTAAAATACCGGAGGATTTACGTAGTTTCTAAATTAAACCTTAGCACCTTAAAAATTATATTAAAATTTAATTGTCTTTACATTTTGAAATCCAGCCAAAATATAATGCTACTCAAACAAAAAGGTAGTATGAAATATATAACATATAAAGAAATTAATCTTACTGATTAACTGATCTTCTACTCATGTATGCTTGCTCAATTGTCTACTATAAACTGAATGAAACACATCATAAAATTTAAATGAATACACCAGTCTAATAAGAATTGTCATGTACAATGTCCAAATTAATTTTCTACACTTA
The DNA here is from genome assembly GCA_009364415.1 of Spea multiplicata. Taxonomy (NCBI): domain Eukaryota; kingdom Metazoa; phylum Chordata; class Amphibia; order Anura; family Pelobatidae; genus Spea; species Spea multiplicata. The sequence continues at coordinate 12,436,902 of VKOC01000006.1, read as the reverse complement.
GACAGCAGACTCTAAGTTTTGAAGGGACCAAAGTAACAATGTTTATGGGCCCATCTTGAACATAAATGAGGCATTTTAACCTATACCAAACATATTTTTCTAATTAAATACATTGTTAGATATGTTTGAATGGGTGTCCTAAAGAGTTGCTTCATCTGCTAATGCGGTATTGCCACCCATTATCCAGCTAACCCATGTTTTTGTAGCATACAAGACTCCCTTAAATAGCAGTTGATAGAATTGTAGAATTGTTAAGACGATTGCTGAATTATATGGAAGACCTAAAGTTAAGTCTTTGTTATGGGTTCAACACTTGAACCTCAAATAGATGTATCCAAACACATACATATCATTGTAAGACACATAAAAAAGCAGTAGGATGTGCCTACATTTGGACATTCAGATGCAACATTTTAATCTTCCTTTGGTTGGACTTGCAAAGGGTTTCCATGGAGAGTAGACATTTATTACTAGGAAATGTCCATCAGGACACCAACACATTTCTTTTGAACATCAATGGTTTATTGGAGTAACAATCATGTCTCTGGTCAAGCATTAACCAGCCATTAATTTCCTGCCAGGGAGAAAGTAGTTATTTTAACAGGGCATTAGAATCCTGTTAATGCCCTCCTGGCAGTGATTATCATTGTCCGGATTTTTACTGATGGTTATACAAGAACAATAAGGTTGTCCATCTGGAAATGTTTTGAAAGGAGCGTGCCACAAATTATCTACAGCCTCATTCAAATAAAGAAGAATGTAAGCTGAAGCCGGTGTTTGAATATTGTTTTAAAACACGTCAATAGAGCGTTTCAAAGATTTGAAACTTTTTTTTTCTAAACAACGTTCATCAGCTATTGTGGAATTAAAGGAAGTTAGACAGAATTTAAATAACATTATTAATTTTAAATAGTTATATTTTAAAGCCAAAATGTACTTTTAAGGATCTGATAGTTTTCCCTAGTCTTTTGGGCCTCATAAAAAAAATAAAGATCCTATACTAGTTCTGGCATAATCTGAATTGATCTGGTTGCAACAAAAGGATGAATTGCAAGCTTTGTGTATGTGGTGTTACGGGATCTGCACCCTCCATTGTAGCGGAAGCCTTCATTGTAACATCACATTTTTATTTTGTTTTCTGCGTGACAGATCTTTCTTCCAGATGAGTAACATATGGAACTGAGCTTAAAGATGAAAACTTCTAGCAAGATATTGAGCACATACAAAAAATGTGTGACAAATTGCAATGACAAGGTTGCTGTACTAGCTAGTCATGTCATGAAATGAAATACCTGCCCAGACAATGTGGATTGTGATGGGCGTCTAAGTGAGTAAGGGAAGAATTCTATAATAAAAATAAATAAATTAATAAATAATGTATGGTAGACATCCTAAATTATTATTGTTGCATGCTTTTTAAGACATATCTTCAAATATGCACCAGAACGTTAAATCATAAAGGTCTCCTATGATTCCTCTACTAATCTGCACTACACATTGTCCAGTTATTACAAATAACAAGCCATAGAGACCCGTGCCAATATCGAATGCCAAATCAAACCATTGGCAAACCATTGCCCTCCAAGCAAACTACCCAAAGCTTAGATCCTTAGTTCACTTTCCCTGTTCAGAAATGGACAATAGGAGGAGATGGACAACGGATGGTCCTCTCTATGATTGGAAATGCTTGTAATTGTTATTGAAGCTGTGATAATTCTTTTTTATGGATTTTAGTGGATCAAATTATTTTAATGGGTCCTAGACAAGGAATATTGCTGTGGATTGCAGAGTCTAAGGCTCAATCCATAGACTTTCAATATCAAGCCAATATTGACTCTTGTGTCTTTGTAGATTTAAGTTATGCATCAGGCTAGTGGACACATTAAATGAGGAAGGTATCTCAATACAAGCTACATTAGGATACAAATGCACACATATAGTGATTTAAGTCATGGACACGTGCAGCAACTAGCAACATTTCAAAAGACTACATGCTGGGTTTATTCTTTAAAAAAGGAGGGGATCATATTCAGCTCTGAGTGGGCTCAGGATGCCCCACTGCATAGAAGGTCTGTTACACGCTGACAATATTTATAGATGGGGTACAGAGAAAAGTCAGTGATGTTCAGGTTAGGAACTGACTTGTCAACCTGGCACGAAACTGCGGAAAATCATCCCACTGCATTCCTATAAGAAGACTCACATCAATTTCAGGTTTCCTACAGAATAACACTTGAGAACATCCACTCTGATTTTGCCATAAGGCACGTTGTAAATGAAGTGTATGTTGGGCATAAATGATCGTGTTTTCCCAGGTCACCTTAGATACATACCTGACCCTGAAGGTGACCGAATTTCCTACATAACAACTGATTCATGTAGTATTGGCCAAACAACAAAGTATTTCATATATCTATTACAGATGGCCTAAGGACAATTATTTACCCATCCAACCGTATGAGCAATGCACTAGACCATCCTGCCACTTTTAGTTATAACAGTCAATTACCATTGATTAATCGGGCATTTAAATATTACGTACTACAGGAAAAAGAATGATATTTCCAAAATAACCATGTGTACACGTGTGCATAAGTATTTCTTTTTGCCAAAACACGTATCTATCTATTATCTACTGTTTTCGACAGTATATTCCTATTGTTATTCCCCAGGATAGCCTTATTGCATCTCTCTACTTTTTTCGGCATAGGTGATGTGCCAAGCTATTGTTTAAAGACACGCAGCATAATTTAGTGCATGTCAGTCTGCAGTAATTCAGGGTATGTCAGTCTGATTATTCTCTAACCAAGGAACTAAAAACTAGTTGACATTTGCCCTGCAATGTGTAATAGAATTACCACCTCTAGATTTATACGTTTGAGACACTAATGGGAAAATAGAAAAACACGAACCACTTTCAGACATCCTGCAGGCCCTCAATTTGTCTACTTGCAGACTTATGATTTATTTTTTTCTGGATTCCACTGTCACTGACTTCAGCGGCACCCTCTGAATTCTGTTGTGACACCATAGATAGCGAGGGCTTCCTTTCAGCTGCCGAAGGTCAGTTAGAGTGTTAGAAGGGCAGCTGGAGGTCAGAATAATACAGTACAAGTACAGAGGGTGTAGTTACCTTAACATATTGTTATGTGACCAAGAGCTTTTTTTTAAACCATGATCCATCTTCACCCTTGTAATTAGGTTACCCTGACTTTGAAAGAAAGTGTTACTATGGAGCACATTGGCCAATGAAGGCAAATTTGAGGTCTAGTCATTTAAGTAGTACACCTATTGTTCCCACTTGTGTAATTGGTGATCAAAAAGGTCATAAACCTTCAGCACGGTCATTAAATGCCCCGAAATGGAAATGAAAGGAGAATGTTGAACAGTGCAAGTTTGTGTGTGGAGACAGTAACTTTCACCCTGCTATGAACCAGAGTTTATAAAAAAAGCTTAATGTTGTGGCTCTTGTTTAACCTTTGGGAGGAGGGAAGAAAGAAGGAAAAATTCAAAACTAAAGAGAATTAATGAGGCTTCACATATTGTCCTGTTCTCGTTGTTGTAACAAAGGTGGAGAAAAACTGAGTAGGATGGAGACTGGGGTGAAAAGGAAACATCATTAATATAAGGTTGTAAATTCTACAAAACATTAACTTCATTACATGGCAATTACTATTTGCAATCGGCAGAACGGAAGATTCTACTATCTCATCAGCTATTTGGCGTATTGGATTCAGCACTTTTCTCCCCTCTTGCAAAGGTCACACCATTGAAAGTGAGACCACAAGTTAATGTGAGTTAGGAATACAGCAGGTTTCTTTCTGAACATAAAGGGATGCGATAATGAATTACAAGAGAACATCTATTAATGGGTTTGTGGAAACACATTTTACAAGATGCCAACAAAAAAAAAAAAATGACAGCGCTGTGCCTATTAATTGTCTCCTCGCTCATAGATCCTTGCTTGGAGTATTCAGATATTGGACAAATGAAAACAGAATATTTTAAGTGCATTCATTTCTGTCAATAGAAAACTGTGATTATCCACGAAAACATTCTGTGTCAGACTGGCACCATACCAATTCGTACAATTCCTGGAGGAATGCCGTTTCTAATACAATTTTTGAAATGTGTTCCCTGACAATATACACTTGTAACGGAAGGGATTAACACCCCCTGCTAGTTTCTACATTAGTGAAATGTTTCAATTGAAACCTCCCTTTATCAAGTAATTAGGCCTAATAGATTTGAAAAGCTCAAAATTGCTTTATTCCTAACTCTGTATTACCATATACCACATCGACTGGAATATGATTCCATGCACCTACTACTTTTTCTGTGCTTGTTACTAACTCTCATTTTCCAATTGAAGGTCATGGCCTCTTTTTCTAGCCTATCTCTTTCTGTGGTAAGTGCCACCCTCTTATACTTTATTCTCTTGCACAATTTCCCATAATTTAAAAGTTATTATTTAAAAGATAAATATTATATATTGGGCTGCATGTAATGATGTGACCAAGCAGCTGCTGCTTAGCATGTTACACAGCGTATAGTTATAATAGAGAAAATTAGCATTTACAATTTTGGTTGCACCCAGTAATTACAGGTCTTCTCAATATAGTTGGAAAAGAATGGATTTCACCTGTAGATAGTAGCTTATATGATTTATGCCTTTTGTTGACCTTAAGGTTGAATATGTATTAATTAGGGAACATAAATCACTTACAATTCTGCAACGCACAATATTTTACACATGTGATAGGTGGTTTAACGCGTGTATACAGATGAACACTAAACAAGTTATTGCACATTAAGGCCGAGCGAGCCGCGTTGTATTGTAAAATTAGACAAAAGTTGAAAAATAAACCAACTTGTTTTAGAGCCATTTTTGTTATTAATTAGTGATTATTCCAGCTACATATAAAGAGTGTGTGTGTATTACATCTCTCATGGGTTACAAATCTGTTTTATTACTGAGTTATTTAAAACATTAGAACTATGCATGGGATTGTTTGCAATGATCAGACTAGAGCCTACTATACAACTGCTGCCTGGCCCGTACTCACCAAATCTTACCACACTTGCCGGTGGCTGAATACACCGGGCCAAAGGCTGCATGAAAATAAAGAAAAGGAACTGTTAAAATTCCTATACTATCCATACACTACTACCCTGAATCAAAAGGGGTAAATCCAAGTCATATCATGGGAGAGAAATCTGTTTATTTATTTATTATTCATTTATTAGTTTTCTCTCCCATGATGTGACTTCGATTCAGGATACTAGCTTGTGGATAAGGCTGTACCTCTAGAATCTTTTATTAAAGGGAATTAGGGTTACTATCTAGATAATGATTACACTCCAGGACTACAGGAGATGAACTTGTTTGGCACCAGCCATTTGAGGACTTACCTAGAATGATTTTCATTTCACCATTTGAATAGCAACTCTTTTCTTACCACTACCCTGATCTGGTAGTCTAGGCTTGCCCACCATTTTCTTTATTTTTATGTTAACTTATAGCTAATAAAAGGAATTTTCGCGGTTCCTTTTCTTAATGGGATTCAATATCTGTCTATAAGAATGCTCTCATTGTTTTTGGTCAGTAGGGGACTGTGACAACTTTTTTTTTATTTTCTAAAGGCTTCATAAAATTGTAGGACGCAGCCACAGTTATTCAACTGTCGGCCGCATCTACGTCACAGAGTGGGCGTTAGCCTTAAAGTGTGTGTCAGGGTGTCTTGTGATCGCCAACCAGCTCTAGGTGCAAAGTTTTTGTAATCTGAATGAGGCATTCAGGTATCTGGGTATTTAAACAAAAGGTTTAAATCCTAGACTTGTGTATTAGCTCCTGATGCATCTCATTTTTGTTTTTTGTTCATGCCAAACTTATGCTGTTCGCATCCAGGTGCAAGAATGGGCTGTTCATTCAATGATATTTTTCATCAGTCTGTTAAAAGACAAAGAGCAACAGTGTAACTATTACAGTACATACTGCTTATATATTCAACCTTTGGTAGCATGGCCAGCATATATCTCTGTAAGGTTGTTGTAAATATTTAACCCTTTGTAGGGGATTGGCTTAGGGTTTAAAAAAACAGTAATCCCTTTAAAAATAATAACCCTCAAAGTGTTAATATATCATTTTTAATCCTCGCCCCATCCCACTACACAGAAGGGGAAGCATGGGTGGATACTAACATATTTCAGTACAAGTTGTCAGCTCTGTAGATTCCATATGCAGCTGTTCACCTACAGGCAGTAAGGATCATCTTGTTACATAATTACAGGTTGCCAATGAAAAATGTATTCTACAGTCTTAAAGTAAACAAAGATTTTTTTTAACAATGTGTTACTACTTTGTAGACGAAACAAATGTTTCACTAACATTTTTTCAATCGTCAGTCTTGAAACATTCTTACTCACTAATAAAGAATGTAGCCTGACTGTATTAAACATACATCTTTTTTTTCCCATTTAGCCTACATACTAATGGATGTGATTATAGTGCTTGTTATTTTAATTAGGAAAACATACCTACAGTTTGTTGTCTAGATCAGCGCGAAGCTTGTGCGTTTTGTGTGCTAATTCCCACAGTGCAGTCTTTGCACAATACACTGTCAAATAATGAGACAAGATAATTATAGCTTTGAAAAGGCCTAAACACACCCTGTGTGCACATCAAAACCAGTTATTAAGAACCTTGTAATTGGTTGTCAGATCCATAGGACTTTAAAATGATGAGATCAATCACCAACTTTACAGGATTCTTTGCGGACATAGCTAACACCTTTCACAACTTCTGTACGCAAAACAAAGCTATGAACGTTTCGGGTTTTTTATTTTTTTGTTTTACTTTGCCCCTAAGCTACAAGGACGTGTGGTGTTCATTTTTTGATGATAATATACCAGAAAGTATATGTTATGTATAAAATCTACATTATGGATATGTTGTTTTGTCACTGCAGGTCTTAATTTTCTATGATGGGTCAAAGCGTACGTAATCTTTACAAAGAGTATGTAATCTTTGATATTATTTTTCTTTCTTTCTAAGAGGATTTATATGGTATAAAGATCTCATAGTTTAACTAGTTTTCTGTAATAACACCACTTTTTAATGAATGTACAAACAGGTACTTATAAGCATCATTAACATATAAATTTATACATACATTGCCAATGATCATTTATTATCATACACATATACAAACTGATATAAATATACACTGCTATTTCTAGCAGAAATTTCCAACTCCCCTATACTGATCTTAGCGAAGACCACACAGTCTTAGTTGCAAGTCCTAGTGAAAGTCGCACACCTGCTCTTGGGTGCATAACAAGCCTTTCAGAAGTGGTGCTTATGCGACGTCAACAGTAGTCTGCTATAAAAAAGCAGGATGTATACCATCAAATACATTATTTAGTTGAAAGGGGGAGTAATATACGAGAAAGGAATGTTTTAAGGTAAAAAGGCATGGGTTATGGTTGTAGGCCAGAGGTTGAGCGAATAAATGATTGTGCAACTTTTGTCCAAAAGTTATCATTGTCCCTAAAATATATATTTGGTATGTATACAGAAAACATGCACAAAACAAGAAAATATTAAACAATAAACATGCTTGTAGATCTGTTAATGTAGTCCAAATGATTTTGAATACCGTTTTGAATCTTGCAAGGAGCCTCTCTTCAGATGGTGGCTAGCAGAAGGCTTGTGATGTTACAGGGAAGCTGGAAGAGGGGGAAACACAAAATCATGTATTAAGGAACAATAAACTTTTGTGTTAACTCACTAAAAAGTGAAGAGTGTACTCAAATTAATTCAGTCGCATTCCCTTACATACTAACACTTGCAAGACAATGCATGATTTGTAAGCACATGCAACTTTGGATTTTGTGACTTGTAGGCAAGGGCATGCAAATTTGAACAAGCATTTGCATATCCTCTGTTTTTTTATCTCACCAAGTGGCCTATGATAACCAAAGCCTGCATAAATAGGACAGTGGGCAAGCTTAGCTGGACACTGCAATGAAAATTAGCGTAAAACATAGGATTTGATAACAGAAAAGAACAATTTGACCCATCTAGTCTGTCTATTTATTCTGAGGTAAAAATGTCAAAACCTTAAATCAGTAAATAATTGTATATATAAATAAATAAGTCTGAGTTCCCTTGGACCATTTGTCAGCCAATCAGCATTCGTTATATTACTCTATATTCTCATCCTGTTAAATTAGGTTAATTCAATTGAATAAGAATGAGTTATTTTAGTCAAGTGCACAGGATACTGCCATGTGACAAGAGCTAACTAGCATGTCTGCTTAGCTGCCATCATCCCCAGATTTTCTGTCATTCACCATACCGGTCATATTTTCATTAATGCATCCATAATTTATCGATGTACCATTCCACTGACTGACAAGCCCTTTGGTTTCCATGTCAACATAATGTACATGCACATACTAATACATATTTAGCAAGCCAATTTATTTAAATGCATAAGTTGACAGGTATTGCAACATCTATGGTGCCTGTAACAACCTAGGTAAAAAACTAATTTATCAGGAAGCTCAGCACATATACAGACAACCCAGGAGACACTAAGAATTAAACTCTGGACTTCTGCCCTAGCACACTAAGGCCTAAACCACCCCACTGTAAGTGAGGCTGCTCTGCCTAAAACAATTTCACTCATTAACCTGAAAAAGAGGATCTCTACGTTCCCTGTCATCACATAAATAGCGCTAGTGCAAAGTAAGAATTTGGGATTTGCTGGGGAGTACGAATGGCAGTCATCACTTCTCTGCCTTTTGGCTAAGATCTAGGGTAGTACCCTTGACAGGGGGGCTTGAGGTAGCTTGGAGCCCTGAGGTTATATGAGATCCCCAGTCTCTGGCCCAGGACTGGGCACTGCGCACAAGGTGAAAGTGTGAGGTTAAGCGCACTTCACTTTTTTGTGTCACATGCTGGTAAGCACGTTTTGCACCTTGGACCCCTTCATGTACTTTCTATTTTTATATGCACTAGCCCCAGCCTTTTGGCTAGGTATGCGGTGCATACTGGATACATTTCTTATCACACCAGCTGAAGGGCTGAGGCTTCCTAGGGGAGCACTTTGTATATAGTTTTTGTTTCACACGATTTGCACTTTTTTGCACAGTGCATTTTTCACTTTTTGTAATTTGATTTTATTGATACAAACCAGAAACGGACATATGACACATGATTTTTTCAACACTTAAAAGCCACGGTGAAGCCGGGTCCCCTAAAAAGGTCCAGTTTTTCTGGTGAGGAGGGGAGTTAGGTAGCTCTTCTGAGTGCCCCCCCTCCTCCAAACAAGTATTTCAGTGATCCGGCCCTCCTGCAGACCTTACAGCCGGGAGGGAAGGAAGGGGCCTCATATCCTTCTGGAGTGCGACCTCCGAAGAAAATGAAAGAGGGGACCTGGTGTCCACTGTGGCCTTACGGCACTTTGACACTTAGCACTTTTGTATTTTTTTACAGCAAAGTCACTGACCTCGGGGCTTAAAAAAAAACTATTTGAATGGCAGTCAAAACGAGCAGTAATTGCAGATGCCAGCTCACTGATGTGACAATGGCCTGTGTACTTTCTCGAATGTTGCGGACATGGTAACGTAAACATCACGTCATCTGATGTAAACGGCAAACAGTCATGAAAACACTTTTTGGAGTTTTCACCATCCTCTACAAAAAAATTGTGTTTATGATAAAGTCAAGTAGGTAGACTTCCCATTTTTCTTTTATAAATATGGCCAAAAGTGTCTAATCGCAGGACAGCAAATCCTTCTTCTCAGCTACACAATCTAAACAGAATCCAGAAAACTTTTTTTTTCTAGTAAAATCTCTGAAGACAATACAACAAGGATTAAAACATAAAATAATACATTCTATTGGCGTATTATATTGTAAATACGTACATCATCCGTGTATTTCCACAAAAAGTATAAAACGATAATCAAAATATATGTACTGAACTACATAACAATCACATAACTAATTCCCACACGAATGATATTATGAAAATGTAAAATAACCAAAATTCCAGACTGACTGTATAGGCAATCTACTTATACATGCCTGGTGACTTATCTGGAAAATCAAGATTGTTTCAACCCGGTGAGTCCCGGAACTGGGACATTGTGAGGGAGTAGCTTTAGTACAAATACGTCAGGCGTTTAACACTAAACTTATATATGATTTCTTAATTGGTAATAATACATAATGTGTAAATTCTCCTTGAATGCATGGATCTCCTTGACTGCTTGAAAGATGGTTCTTAGTGTGAGCAATTTTGTATGGGTAAATCTGAGAAACAATTCACCCAAGTCCAATTTCTAATACCATTTCAAATCTCTTTTAATTATGTTTATGGCAAAAAATGTACACTTAAACCAAACCAATTGAAGGCCTATTTTCCTCAGTTCAAGGCCTAGGGCATATCTCCTTGACTTTTTTTCCATCTCTGTAAAAGTGTCCCTACAAGCACTACATCTGTTTGCTGATGTATTATTCTGTTTAGCTTGTTACTCTATTTCAAGTAATCTCTGCACAAGAAAGTGAGTGACAAAATCTACCCCTTAGGCCACTGAAGGTTACATACACAGCATATTTAGTGTAACCTGAGAAACACCTGCACAGCAGTCGAATTTGATTCATGTCCTGTCAGTTTCATGATTAGATCAAATATCTTTGACCTAAATCACTGGCCTATTTTAGTCATTTCATTTCCATTACTTACCTGTCTGTTTTTCTGCTTGCTTTGTGTTTTCCTTTACCGAACTTTATTTTGTACTTAATGTCACTAACTTCCTGTGCAGTTTACAGTGTAATATGTTTTTATGTATTTTTAAAGCTTAAAGTGTGTGGTGACATCTCAAGACAGCGTTGGACTGTGAATTATATTAATCATGTTGAACTTGATCTACAACTATTTATTATTGTCTATTCATGTACCTGAGACACACATATATATATATATATATAT
>VKOC01000006.1:12400645-12425780 GCA_009364415.1 Spea multiplicata | reverse complement strand
TATATATATAGATCCTCCATACAGAATCTCTCCAGATCCAAATTTCAAGGTTGATGCTTGTGGAGTCTTTTCTTTAGTTCACCCCACAGGTTCTCTGTGGGGTTCAATTCCGGGGTTGGGGTGGCCCTAGTAGGACCATGTTTTTATGGTCAGTAAACCATTTATGTGTTCATTTTGATGTATGTTTTATATCCTTGTCCTGCTGGAAGATCCAACCATGGCCCATTTTAAGCTTTCTGTTAGATATTTGACATGGTACCATGTGTCTTAACAAAATGTCCAGGTCCAAAAATATTAAAGAGCCACCACCATATTTAACTGTGGGCATGAGGTACTTTTACATATGGCTATCTGTTTGTGCCAAAAAGCTCTATTTTTCATCTGACCATAGAACCTGATCCCATTTGAAGTTACAGTAGTGTCTGACAAACTAAAGATGGTTGAGCTTGTTTTTTGATGAGAGTAGAGTTTTTTTCTTCGAATACTTCCAAACAACTTGTGATGATGTATGTGATGTTGAATTGTAGTTTTGGAGACTCTCTGACCACAAGATGCAACTAAACTTCTGTAATTCTCCAGCTGTGATCCTTGGAGGTTTTTTGACCACTCAAACCATCTTCTTCACAGTGCATTGAGACAATATAGACACATGTCCTCTTCCAGGTTGAGTCATAACATTTCCAGATGACTGGAATTTCTTAATTATGGCCCTGATGGTGCAAATTGGCATTTCCAATGCTTTTACTATTTTCCTATAGCCACTTCCCATTTTGTAAAGCTCAACAACTTTTTGCCACATATCCCAGCTATATTCCTAGTCACCCATGTGTATTAAAAAATGAAAAATTTAAATGGAATTTTTTTTGTTTTGATACATTTTCAGTTTTTTAAATTTATCTCACTAATCACATAGTGATTACTGAACTGGGCTCCATTGACCTGCATGGTTGGTTGGAGCTCAAAGTTCTCTTTCAAACGGGGCCCCTGACTTTTTTGTGTGTGGCTGAATGCCTCTATATAGAGGCACTTCAGCAACACTGGCTATGTACTAACTACTGGCTATGTAGTTTTTTCAGCTGCCATAATGGAAAGGCATCATAAGGAATATGACAGCTACCAGGAGCGATCGTACGGGGCCCTTGCATTACTTTTGGTGTTGCTGGATGCCTTTCTATGCTTGTTTGACGTCAGTTGTCGTTAAGGGGGTGCATTTCTGTGACGTGCATGGCACATCAATTGTCGTCAAGGGGTTAACTCTTTGTAACACACCATGTGAAAATATCTGGGTTTTGTTAATTGATTGGCTGGAAGGGACAACAATGTTGCAAAGGGATTTCAAAGTTGAGACCCTTCCTGCTTACATTCTCTTGACCAGTGAAACAGCACAGTAACAGTTCAAAACTTCCAGCATCTCTGGCCTATTCGGTTACTCGGTTAATCAACAAGAAGTGTCAAGTCTAAATAATTAACAAGTACTGGGCTAGTCTCAAGGGTTTAGTAGCCCTCTTGTATCAGTAATTAGGGGTAAATATTTGCAGGATGCAATATGTAAAATGAGGGAATCGATGTGGGAAAGCTAGAAAGGGGAAATACTTACATTATTAAGGTATACAAATATTGAAAGGCACTCATGTCCCCTTTCAGTTCAAATACCATGTTTCCCCGAAAACACTGTCTTATATTTATTTTTCCTCAAGAAGACACACTATGGCTTATTTTCAGGGGATGTCTTGTTTATTAAGTATGGTACAACAATCTACATTTATTCAACTATACTCATCTTGTCTGGGGGTACAGATACTCAGGAAAAGCAGAGATAGGCGAGAAAGGGCTGGCTTATTTATCAGGGATCCAGTGAGAACTGGGTCCAATCTGCATAGTGCAGCTGGGATGATCTCTCTGGGCTCAGTAGCAGACTGCTGGCTGAAGCTTTTCCCCTATCCCCTGGTGTTTGTGGGGGGTGAGAGAGACCCACAGACTGTTGCTGGTCAGTGCTGGGAAGCAGCAGCTTTACTGGTGTTTGTGGGAGGTGAGAGAGACCCACAGACTTTTGCTGGTTGGTGCTGGGGGAGAGAAACCCACAGTGCTGAGTAAAATGGCAGCCACAGCTTTACTTCTTCCCCCTGCTCCTCACTTCACTGAGGAGATTTTTAGTTTCACTTTCTATGTCTCCTCCCTCTATGCCCATCACTATGTCTTATTTTCAGGGTATGGCTTATTTTGAGCAAATGCTCAGAAATCCTGCTACAGCTTATTTTATGGGTATGTCTTATTTTCGGGGAAACACGGGTAAGTCAGGGTTAATTTGTTATAAATCAATTAATTCTGTGATCTACATTTTACAGAATAACAATCATAAATTTAGCTGTGGAAGATGTTATTTGTGTCATTGATGAGGTCATAGCTTTCACTTATGTCAGATATCATCATTTTTTATCTCATAAAACTCTTTTCATAAGGCATGGGATGATAAGGTTTGTGTGTAATCATATCACTCTGATTTCATGTGTTTTGAATTAATTATTTTATTTATGCTTGTCATTCGATCCTTATTTGTGGTTTAGGTATAGTTTCTAGCTGTCAATCATACCCTTTGTAAAACCAGCTCAGACTTTCTTAAACAAAAATGTGAATCAAACTTTATTACCGTAAAACCTCAATGTAACTGTCAATCTAGTTCATAGTTTATGTTAACTTAGGTACGAATAATTATGTTACCGGTAAGAAAATTGGAGTGTACTTTCAAGGACTATCGTATACAGAAACTAAAATATTTAATCAATACAAGGAGATCTCTATTAAATAGAAGCTTATTTGTTGAAGTTATTATACAATAGGGCATAAGAATACTTCTATACATTCTTCCGATAATGCATGGCTGGATGAAACAGACAAGGACTTTAGAATGTTCATTTGTTTACCTTTTCATTGAAGATTTATGGGTTATAATTTGGAAATGCTAAATTCATGTTTAGTTTCTATGAACATCAAAGCTTAATATAGCCTATACAACAACGACTAATTCTTCCTGCACAAACACTTAAACATAAGTGTTTGACAGAGCAATACATAAAGTGGTGAAAAGGTGAAGTTGTCCATAGATTTCCAAAAGGGTTTTAATCTCTAAACCATTTTAGATAAGCCTTACCCCACCTTTTTAGCTGAAAATCCCTTTGAAGTGGGAGCAAGTGATGTACACCAGTACTCAAATATAGGGTGTAATGTTCTCTATAGCTGTGTTTAACAGCCCATAAGTTCTTTGAAGCCATACACTTAAATCCATTATCTGTCCTGAAGGAAAAAAAAAGTTAGAATGGACTCGTAAATGGACAATGTTTTGGAACAAAATCACTCTCTTCTTAACCGTTTGCTAGAACAATAATTTACTTTTGCTAACTTTTTTCAAGTCATTACAGGTTTATAAACAGTGAGAAGTTGTTATGTTCATAATGTGGAGAACAGGAAAAAAAAATTAGAAAAAAACCTCTGCAACCTATTGCTAGATAGCCAACGGCAGTTACACTAAACAGCATGTCATATATAAGCTTAGTGCGCTTGCTTTCTTATATCTGCAAGTGCTTAGCCATGTTAACATAAACCCTCATTAGACAGGATTATGCTGGAAACTGTGACAAACAAGATGGACACTAACCCTCAAAGGAACAAATTCAGACACTGCACACTAATTATCCTTTTTAAATTAATTTAAGATTTGCAGAATTAATATCAGTGTATAGGCATATGATTACACAGGGAATTGTGTTTTACATATTACAACCTGTTTGTATTCTGCAACAGTTTTATTGCTGTGCTTTTTTTTCCCTTGCAGCTCTTAGTGTTTAAACACGGCAAGTCAGCAACAGATTGTAGCATTCCATATAAGAATGCATTAGCTGTTTGTTTTGAGTTTAGAACGTGTCTCATTATTTAGTAACCCTTTCAAATTAACAAATTTCGTAGTGATTTGTTGTTTCTGAAGAACTGTTACTCATAATGCATAGGGAAGTGAGGCAGATCCTGTATGTGGCAGCCTCACAATTTAAAACTGCATATTATATAAATATACTGAGGCTCACATTGATGGTGGTACAGCATAACTCCTATCACTACATTCTGAAACAGACAGTGGCAGTGGTATATTGTGATAGGAGGTATGCTGTACCACCATTAACTAGATTTTAAGCTCGCAAGAGCAGGGCGCTCTTCTCCTTTTGTGTGGGATTGTTATGCTATTTTTACTTTTACTAACTGATTGTAACAGTGCTACTGAATCTGCTGGCCCTATATACATTCATATAATGTAATGTCTAGTATAAAGTAATGGGAGTTATGCTTTATTTTACAGCATAACTCCCCTCACTACATATTGAGCCAGGCACTGATGGTGGTACAGCATAACTCCTGCCACTATACACTGAACAAAGACATTGCCAATGGTACAGCATAACTCCCATCACTCTCACACACTTACTAATGCTTTCTTACTCTCTCTCCCCCCTCTGAATGTCTCCCTACTTTGTCACTGTCACTTTACTTGCCGCAGCTCCTTTTTCTCCTCCTCTTCGTTCTTCCTCTAGGCTTTTTTGGAACACTCTGTTACCTTAATTTAGTTGCATGAATTGGTTGGAAAGGGGGTACAATCTGGCTGCAGGGCCATAAACACACGGAGATCACACAACAACTATGAGAATCCTGAACTGATCACAAGTACATGTGTATTTGCTGTAGACCGTCTTGTAGATAGCCTGTTCTATATTTATTGTCACTTTTCTCCATTGTCCTATATGGGATATCATTAACATAAACCAAGGACAGAGGTAAAGGATCCACCTTTTAAGACCTGTGCTTGACACGTGTGTGCACATCTCTTTTATGCTCTCTCTGTGTTTTGGATCAAGGAATGCATGATGTCATTGATGCCCAATGCACAGTAAGGTCATGAAAAAATAGTTTTGTACTTTCAGTGTCACTCTCGCCGACCTCTCCTTAAAAGTAAACTAGGCAAAAAATGCAAAAAAAATAACAGCACTATTTTTATTTTGTGAAGGAAAAATAGTTTTACGAGTTTTGTTCCAATTACAAAACAATTATATTGATTAATAGTTAAACTGGCCTCATATATGTTTCTTACAGTAGGACATTACCTGTGGTCATTCCAAACACAGCATTATTGGCTCTTTAACCCAATATCACACAGAGATGGTGCCTGTCTGGCCAGCACGTATTGCTGTGGGAAAAGTGGAATGGCTATTTCATCGCTCCATTAAAGAAGCTAGTAAAATATTTTATTGTAAACTGATTTAAAACCTTTGACAATGCTATCTAAAAAATAAAAACATGCCACATTGTAATTATTTTAAGATGATGGGAATACGTTACATTACAATGTAAGCACTTTCACATGCAAAAAATGCAGTTGCCGTCACATTATGACTGTTGCCATCATGTGGGTAAAGTAAGAACTTACTAGGAAAGCCTGTGCTAAATAGGAGAAAAAATACAGAGAAATAAGTAGGTGACACATATTATACTAATCCCTTATTGTGCATTACTGTCATTATGCTGTACAACAGTTGTTTTTAGTCTACTAAGTTCTTTCATAGGACACCAAAAGCAAAGACCAAAACAAGACTTGTATTCATTTTCAATAGTCCAGTCAATGTCAATCTAATTACTATATTGGCCGACTGCACTCCCCCCCACACTTTAAGTCTTTAAAGTTGGGGTGTGGTCTATAATAGGGGTTTACCGCAGGGATGCACAATTTGTATCGCCCGGAACTGCAGGTGTTTTTTTTTTCTTTTCTTTATCATTTAGCCCTGCTGCGGGCAAGCAGCAGGGTAAGGATCCAGATCCCCCAGAGCGCTGCAGGGCATCCTTCTCTCTGGCAGCCGTTGGAAATCTGCGCAGTGCAGACAACCGCCGCTGCTGCCAGCTTCTATGACAGAGCGGAGGCGTAACATGACCTTCCGGTGCTCCATCAAAGAAGCCCTGGCAGAACTACCGGCCAGCAGCAGCAGAGGTTGTCTGTCATTCTGCCGGTGAACGCCTGTGCGATACGTGCAGATAACCACCGCTGCTGCCGGCACTTCAGCCGGGGCTTCTTTGACTGAGCGCCGGCATAGAAGCTCTGGCAGAAGTGGCAAGAAGCAGCAGAGGTTGTCTATGGGCATTGCACGGACGTCCACCGGCTGCCCCCGCTAGACACTATGGAGTGTGACCTATGATGGGGTGCGGCCTTTAATCGAGCCAATACGGTACTTCCAGTTCAACGAGCTAGGATTAAAGGGACCCTCCTGCCATCATATTTACATTAATGTATAGCCATCATATTTACATTAATGTATTTGATAGTTGCGTGATCCCTTTAAATCTGCCTTTTGCCCGTTTTGCAAATGCATAGGGGATTCTTCCTCTCCCCAGCTGAATGCCGTAAGGGAGATGCAGTTGGCCAGATACATCTCCCTGCATCCACAGTCAGCTCCAGCACTGCCTCTTGTAAATGCAGTGTGTGCATGTGTAAAGTCCCTCCATTCATTTCAGTGATTGGCTGCTTTAAGCTGTCAATCTGGGTCTGGGTTTCAAATTAGGTTATTCCAATGGCACGATTTACTTCAGTGACAACAACAGGTCAATATCATGTGACATGGCACAACCGATCACCAATAAAATGAACAATCAACAGCTTCAACACATCATCGGAACCAGATCAACACATCCCCACCCAAGCAGTCCTCTCCTATTGTCTCACTTCCCTCTCAACCACCGACAAGATTGTAAGATCTCAAGAGCAGGGCCCTCTTCTCCTTTGCACCAGTTTGTCATTGTGTGTGTTTATGAATTGTTCTACTGACTGTAACAGCGGTGCGAAATCTGCCGGTGCTTTATAAATAAATGTAATGTGATGTAATGTTATTAGCTGGGGTATTTTAATTATTATCCAGGATGCTTATTCCTGTTTTATATATATATAGTACAAATGATGCCACTAGAGCAGATCAGACAATAACTACAAAATCATTCATCACCTTACTGGTCCATGTGTTCTAAACATCTGCTCCACCTCTACTACATACCCAGTAAAGAATATTAACTTTAATTGTGATGTATCATAAAGTCATTTTTTAGACCTATTGATTGCCATAAGGCACATAAAACACTAGCAAATACAAAACTATGTTTATTATATTGCTTTATGTATGTATGTATTTGTCAGGTTGAACATTTTCAGTTTAAGGAGTAATTTCAAATGCATATTTCATTACTAGGTACTTGACCGCAGTTGAAATAATTTAATTAATTTAACATCATTCTTAATCAAGTCTTTAATTATTAGTATATTTTATTTTCTAATTTATTTAAAAAAAAATGTTGATTATACTTTATAATGTTGACCTAATTCATGCATTGACTAAGAATGAACTATCCTCAGGCAGGGTAATTAGAAAATATTTATATTTTTAATTTAGAAACGTAACTAACATAGCATGCATTGGTATATTTATTCATTGACATGTACACATATTTTCAGCTCTGAAGAATTTAAAGGTAAATTATAAAGTCTTTGAAGAATTCATGTGTCCATTGACTATTTTGTCAAATAGTAGAATGCAGTATTATAAATGACAATTAAATTCAGTCATGTGGCAACATATCATGAATCTGAATTGTTTTACTTAATTTTGACCACAAACACCTTAAATTTCAATGACTTTTGCAGGTGTTTTAACTACCGTTCCACCCTTTTTGTGTAATTATTATGTGATAAAGTATACTTTCATTATTTTTGTTTCATTGCATTCGTGCATTCGTAAATTTTTCAGACAACATATGTAAGAAAATATTATCATTATATTCTCAATGTCATATCCAAGGTCTCAAATGGAATGCATGCCTGTTATTAACTAACCTTTTACCAAAAAATGTCACCAGATCGCAGCATGAGGTAAATTAGTGTCCCACTATGGGGCGCAGTATACAGATGGTTTACACATGCTTAGTGTTATCTGTGTGGTGCTTCATTTTCATTTCTCTTTTTCACATTTACTTACAACAGAAAGCAAAAAAATATTTAATATTAACTGGATTTTAAAAGATTAACAGTCTCTCAACCATATACCATATTAAGCGCCTCTCAACCATTTATCTTAATTTATTGATAGCATTACAATAAATATATTCAGTGCTGAGGTCAATTATAACATTTAGTATGCATGAATTACCAAATACATTGTCAATTTTCTTCACAGGTTAATTGTGTTCTACAAATATATTTGTACATTTTATACCTGTAACCATGCAGGTCTCTTGACTGTATTGCTTTAATTTAGAATTCGATGAGGAGGCCGGTGGCACAGCACATGCCAACCTGGAGCTTAACAAGACCATATACTTGATCAAGTTACTAACAATTTAAGGAAAGTCCTCGAGAACATCCTTAGAGATACCTATGAGGAACAAAATTCTTACTGAGGGGAAGGATTTGAGCTATCTTGCTCTAGCTCAGCACCAGCTTATTTAACTATACTCTAGATACATTTAAAGAGCATCAGGAAATGATTTTGTAATGGGACTGGGGTATATTGTTCCTACAGACTGGTCCTAGATTCATAAGAAATGCACACTGTGTTCTGTAATTCTGTTCTGGTGTTGAACCAACAGGGACAATAACATCAGACTGTTATAGCAAACAAAAAAGGCAATGGGATAATGACCCAGGAATATCTGAAACTTGTGTAACCTTCCTCTAACACCTATATTGTAGAGCAATATATGAAAAAATGGTTCACCTTTCAATCTCTGTAATGAAACACTTATGTTGAAATATTTCACAAATCTTTAACTTATTTAGTGAACATCTGCAGTTTTTTCCTTACCTTGTAACAAGTCAACAGTTATCAAGCACACCTTCTTATCTTCCAATTGTATTCCTTGAGACAACAGTAACAGGAGGAGTAGTGGGTACCATCCACATATAGAGAAAATAGTTAATACGCTTGCCAAGGGATGAGAAGTACACAGAAAACAGCAGTTGGCCAGAGAAGGAGCTATTGGATTTTGGTATAGAGTACAACTTTCAGTTACACCAGTGGACCAGTATCAAGAAGAAGGTTGTGCCCATCCATGGGAAGAGCAGCAGAGGTGAAATGTTCACTTTGACCATATCATAAAAAGGCCCTACTTTCTGTTCAAAGCTCCTTCCTTCCTATATCTTTTCTTTTCTTTTATTGTTTGTTTTATTCTACATATGTTTGTTTTCTTTCTAATCTGTTTATCTGTTCTCCTTTTGTTGGTAACAGTAAACTTTCATTTTGGTGCCTTCAAGATATTTGATTGTCATACAAGAAGCATTTGTGAATATAAAACTAGCACTGATCATCAAAAATGTCTAATTTCAAAATCGGCATCTTAGTAAAACAGAAGACAAATGTAAATTATTTTATATTTTTTCTCACTTTATATTTAGCTATCTATTCCCATAGTGGTGGCTTAGTGCATGATTACGCTTTGAATAAAGCATGTACAAGGATGGCTCTCTGATATATAAAATGTACAAAAAATTCCTATGCTGTTTGGTTTTTATGGGTAATTGGTAATTTAGCATGTGCATAGTCTTTTTTTTTCTTTTTTTCATATGAAACCATCTCATGAAATGATCACACCGCTCACAACACTATGAAACATTCAGACCAAACATTATTCTGTGAGAAAAAAAGTTCCAACCTGCTTAAACAGGGGGACACGTAACAGTCCTTTTCACTGGGGGTCGGTCATGCCCAGCACACATCATCACTAACTTATTAGAAGTTGAGGCAATTAACCAAAAACAAACAAAAAGGACAAGCCTAGTACTGAAATGTAGGAATCAGCTGAAAATAGCCCATGGCATTCTATTATTCTACAGCGGCATCAAAGACCATGCAAAGGCTCCAGGATAAAGAAAGGAGTTGATTGTGTTCAGGTAACATATATACAGTAGAAGAGCATTATTTTTCAACCGATTTGAGTTACATCGTAACTTACCTTTGCCATAATAAAGCAGTGGAAAGAACTTTTCACCTAATCATTATATGTTGCATGATTAGCTAAGGATTAAAAATTCAATTAAAGACTCTCTTGACATGGGAAGTTAAATGAGAGTTCTAAGAAACGTATTGAAAGGAATACTTCTTAATATGATTAAGTGAGATAACGTGAACAAAACAGTGAGCTGATATTAAAGTTATCCCGAGATCATTAAAGTTACCTGACCTGGGAAATGGGCATCCTGCAATAAAGTGGACTTTCTTCCCTCATTGATCAATGTTAATTTGCTTTTGATATGAAGACTTTTAAAACAGTTGAGTAGTTCCAAGTGAAAAGAAAGTCCTTTGTTCGTTTGGAGTAGCAAAGCACTATTCGTTCTAGATAAACTTTTTTTTCAAGCACATTTATAAGCCATATCCTTGCACATCAGACCTTTAAGAATTTCTGTAAATATATGTGATGCATTAAACTGGAAAGAGAAGCAAATTTGATGTATAACCTATACTGCTTACTTAGTAATATGCTACCCTGCTTGACATGGTAAATATTAGGTTATGGTCTGTTATTCAGTGTACAAAGAAAGCAGTCACATATGGCTAACATTAAGCATTATGATGAAAAAGCTTTGATTCTTATCAGTAGACAAAAAACTAGATTTAGAGACTTTGTTAGAAATGCATTATCATATGATTGTCTATCTCTCATAGCTTTCTTTTGCTCTTTGGTTATGTTACGGTTAGGGTTCTTTATAAGGTTGTTATACATGCAGATCTTATAAACAAAGTCGACAACTCACATTCTTTAGTTATTTAAAGACTCTCAAAATTGAATTACATATTCATTACATGGTGTCAAAGTAATGTATGCCACATAAAGATCACACAATGAACCTAGTAAGATGAACATAAAAGTTTTCACTTTAACCATTGAAAGGGTGAAGAATGTATTAGCACAACCTGATAGATTGTCCTTGAAATTGGACATGCTATTATATTTTCTGTTATTTCCCATTGATGGGGAGACCTCCCTACCACTGCACATGAGTGTTTATGTTTCATTTCTGACAGTTGAAGCAATCACAACCTTAATAAGCAAGCCTCCACCCTCTCTTGACCCGGGGAACTCTCCGGTTCTCCGGGTCAAGACCCAAATCCTCCGGGTTGCGGGAGCGGGGTCTTGACACGCACCATTTTTATTTTAAATGGGGGTGTTTCCCGCTGCCGTCGGTGGGAACGCCCCCAATGTCAGTGGGACCGCCCGATGTCAGCGGGACCGCCCACCGACGTCAGTGTGCAGTCCTGGCCGCGTCTTGCAAGGGAAGGCTCTGGGCATGCCATGGAGTCTCACTGCAATGAGCAAAGAAGAAAGCAAAAAAAAGTAGGCAGGCCTCAGGGGAGGCATAGTCTCTCAGCAATTACTAATTTTTTTTTATTTATCATCCATCAACTCTTAATCAAATGGTTCACCCCAAAATAGGGGAATGGAAATACAACGCCTGATGCGTTACGTGCTACACCAATTGTGAATTTACTCCCATATGCCAGCCACCCAAAGATTTGGGAGCTAAATGTACAGTCCCACATGTATTTATGTTTTTATCTATCCCATTCTTTCTCTGTGGCACCTAGGTCATGGCTTTTTATTAAGTACAAATCTCATATTTTTCCTAGAAACAAATATTGAGGTCTGCTCACTAAAATGCAAGTGCGTGCAAGGTAAAATGTATAGTTAACTAGTTAAAAATTAAACAGAAAAAAAACTAAATAAACTTTTCAGTCTGTCCCTTTCCTTGAATCAAAAATTAGGTATCAATGGTTTTTGGGTGTATTCACAAAAAGTTGCGTGGTCAGAGGATGCTAATGCCGGAATATTCCCTTATCATTCGACTTTAAATTTTGCAAGGTTCAGGCAAGTGCATTTGAGCATATGCAATTTCAGTGTGAACTTGTATGTCCTTGCCTGAAACTTTCAAAATGTTCACTGCCCTGCAACATTAAATATCATTCAAAAAAATTAAACAATAAATAATAAAAAAAGAAATGAGGTTTCGAATACCACCTATAAGCCAAGGGTGGGGAAAAAACATGATCGTGACCATATAATATGTTTTGCAATAAATATTGTTTAAAATTTAACTCTGTTATTAAATTTGAAAGGAAATGAAATAAAAAATAGAATTCACTATGGAGCAGGATAAAATTCACATAAATGCTTTTTTATGTTAAATCTTTTGTTTTCTCACTCATGAACCAAACATAGTATAAAAATGGTAATTAACCTTTTTGCTAGTGACAAAGAAAAAGAAGATAATATGAATATAACCCAAAGGGGGCATTCAATATTGTGTGCGCTATCCAAAGAATACAATAAATGAATTAATTCAGAAATCACTTCGATTATGAAGCTAACCCTATTGAATGTCTCTAAAGCAAAATAAAACAATTTGCATAGGCAGAATCTGATATTGCCATGGTTTCACAATGAGCTTACTTTGTTTTTATTTATTATATATCACTGGCTCACACACATGTTCTTTTGCAGGTGACTATTTACAGTATATATATAATATTTCAAATTACAAGCCAAATTTAGATGTCTCATTAAGGAGAATTATATATATATATATAAGGTATTGCTGTTAAATTATCTCCCTTACATATTTAGCTATCTATATATACACTATATGGACAAACATATTGGACAATGCTACGTCACTGTAGAGGAACCTTACCCTTTAATTGCAAACATGCAAAACATCCACTGGGAGATGGTTGCCAGTTGGCTTATGAGCCTACATTGCATGAAAGCTAGGGGACCCTGTTCTGCCACCATGTAGTTGGCATCCTGGATTTTTTTTGCCAACCCCTCTATTCTTATTATGTTTACTGACTTAAATAACTATTTTAATTCGATCAGCCCTGACATCAACTGTTGTAATAAATCCATGATAAATCTTTTTATAAGTTGTTCAAAAAGCCCAATATTCATACTATAATGATGATCCATACAGTAGGGTTGTAATAAAAGCAAAAATGTCCATGATAGAAAAACCAACAAAGGAAACGCCAAGTTAAAATTCATTTTGAAGAAGCTTTTGTTTTTTTCTTCACTCAAATACATCAGAACGTGAGTAGCAGAAGACAATAAATCACCATTTTTTTCATGTGTTGTGTAAAGACATTTCGGTATGGTTGATACCTTCTGCTCAAGAGTTTGTTGTAGGCTTTAGAAAACATTTCCTTTCACGTCTAATGTATTGTTCATAGCTCCGTCTTAAGGTTGTCACACTACAAAATTAATAGCAATCTTACTTGGCTGCCATGACGTGACTTAAAAGATAATCATTAAGAGAAAAATAATACTGTATCATTTTAAACCCAGAGAAAAATGGGCTGAAAGTTGATACTAAAATGGGGCAGCTGTTTTAGATTTCAAGCCTCACATGTAAAGTATTTTAAATATAGATTTTCATGTTTTAAATACAGTGCAATTATTGTTGATCAATAGGTTATTACAACAAGAAAACAAAAGGCTAACGTTCAAACATAAGTACAGTTATACTGTATAATATAACAAAACCAGTAATAATACGAAAAAAAAAAATCAGAACCAAAACAACATCATGAATTGTCTTTAAGACAGAGAAAAAGGGGGCAGCTGCTGAGGATCCACCATTCTACAGTAGGTCATAGCAGCAAATGTCTGTGCTCAAATAGTTGGAAAGGAATATAGAGGTATTGAGACAAAGGGACAATGATGCATGGTTGAGGAAGATTGGTTCTGAAATGGAGGTGGAGTTGGAAGTCAGCGGCTGCTTGAGGAATTATTTGAGGCCCACAAACAAAGACATGCCATGTCTATTGACATT
Source organism: Spea multiplicata (assembly GCA_009364415.1). Lineage (NCBI taxonomy): Eukaryota > Metazoa > Chordata > Amphibia > Anura > Pelobatidae > Spea > Spea multiplicata. Next base: position 12,411,886 of record VKOC01000006.1, on the reverse strand, counting down.
AAAGAAGCCATGACCCCACCTTCACATTGTTCTTTTCTCTTGTAAGTGTATACACCATTTCAAGTACAGCACAAATGATCAAAGCTAGAGTATCAGTCTGCACTACACCACCACCAGCCATTACCAGTGCTGTATGAGTGAGGGAGGGATTCTGACAGTAAGATCTCCCAGACAGTCCCACTCACTACTGCCTGATTTTCATACCTGGGAGCTTTCGGGCTTCCCGGAGCCTTCCCTTGCGGGACGCGGCCAAGACTGTCCCGCTGACGTTAAAGGGAGTTCCTACTGATGTTGGGGGCATTCCCGCTGAAGTCAGGGGAGTTCCCGCAGACGTCGGGGTAGTTCCCGCTGACAGCAGCGGGAAACACTCCCATTTAAAGGAAAATGGGCAGGGAGCCGGGCGTGTCAAGGCCCTGCTCCCCGGAGGATTTGGGTCACCCAGCAATCTCCGGGTCAAGCCATTTTCTAGGTTCTTCTATGGCCTATGTCAGGGGTGTCCAACCTGTGGCCCTCCAGCTGCTGCAGGACTACATCTTACATTTTTTTTTATTAAATAAATTGTAAATTGTCGCATATAACATTATATAGTTTTGGCTGGTGCAGCTATACAAAATGAATATCACCAATATATGCAAACAAAAATATTGTGGTTTCATCAGTAGTTTTCAATTCAAAGAAATACATTCAGCTTGTGCTTGCAATATATATATATATATACATACAGTAATGAGCGAAAGTTTTAGGCAGATGTCACGTCAAATATTGATTTGATTTAGAGTTTTCTTCTGTTCACACTTTGCATATTGTTAACTGATAAAAAAAAACCTATGAACATGTCTATTTTTGAAAGTATTCTTACTTTCTTACTCACCCATTACTTCTACAATACTACACACAATTTATATGACAATAAAAACATTTATTTCCCCTTATTTGACAGCCTGTCCGTGCATATATTATTTAAAAAAGGGACAAATCATTCACTTAAGAAGAATTTACATATATGACAGTTCCTCCTTAAATAACCACAGCATCAGTAATTTTATTAAAAGATTTCTTTCCACAATTTGGTTTCTTATGGTATGCATTGGAGCCAAGTCTCACTACTTTAATCTACTGATACACTGACATTTGTTAGCGGTACCACCACAATCACATAGATATGCCAGCTATTATAGTTATAGCATATATACTGTTCCCAAATATATTTTTTTAATTGTATTTATCTACTTATACTAACCAAGTGTATTTATTGTTCTTCAAACTATAAACATCATTAACATTAGCTGAAATTTAAACACACTATATTACTTAATTGGCTTTTTCCGTGCAATATGGGTTGCTGTTTTCTACATGTATCATAATTATTAGGTAACAATACAGATCCAATTAAAATAAATGATCACGGTTCTCTTCTCATTTACTTGTCAGACAAATAATTCTCAAAATTATTTTCCTGTTATGTCTGTATTTGCCTTACACGGTTTTATTATTATGTAAATGAGTTTTTGAAAATGTAAGAGAGAATGTTTTTCTCACCGTTAATTCCAACCAAACTGCCAAAGATGTACTTTTCCCTATTCCGTATATAAATTAACCATTGCAATGTGATTTATAATAAACAACAGTACCCTGGAAAGGAAGACGAAGCTGATAAATTCTGACAAGCAAAAATGTATTATTAATGAAATAATGACACCGGCAGTACCCAGAAAACAAGCTGATTTTGTAGGGTTATTGTTTGTGTTTCTGGATATGGATTCACTTGTTCTGTGCAGAACCCACACCAGCTTGGGATAGGTCATTATACCAAACTTGGCATTGCAGAAGAGCATCATTATACGGTGAGCTATATGTAGCCATTTATTCACAAGAAGTCCACTAAGATACTGAGCAGTACTGCTTATTTTTAATATTGACAATCCAGTTAATCCTGCTGTTTCTTCTTAACTGTATGCCTTGTGATAGACACATTTTTATTCAATGTATTTAACTACTGTCCTCTATTTCTCAAGGGCAGCTAATGGCATATTATATTTATTGATTTACTGCTATTGTGTATAGTAATTCAGCATTATAACACAGAATCATTTTTGTAGATGTAGTTTGCAAACAATAAACATTTTTCCTGTACTTTAACTAGATACAATCAGATTAGAAAGATAATTATTCCTTTTTACTAAGAAGTTTTATTAATATTTTCTACATAATAAGCCACAGCGCAAGAAAGAGTACGGACCCTAGAGTAATGTTTACATATTATAGCGTAATTGGCAGAGAAAAATAATTAAAAAAAAAAACTTTTCAGCATTTCATATTTAGGTTAAATATACATAATATATATTGATCAATGCTGTTCTCTGCCAATATCTAGTTGGCACTTTTAGAATAATAGCTAAAGAAAAGAGAGAAAAGAAAGAGGAAGGTTTACAAATTAGTAAGAGAGATGTTAAAAGAGGTAGCTCAACATTTGGTTCCTTGGGGAAAAGTAAACTTCATTCACTACCTTACTTAGGTTAGACTATACAAGGTGCACATGCCTTTTTTAACTCAATCTTAACATTTTTTCATAATTTTCCCATAGGTCCTGCAACCAACTTTTCCATAGTTAAGTTATGTTCAATAAGATTGAGGAGTTCCGGTGAAGTAGGTGACCCATCGAAATCTTCTCGACGTTTGGGATATTGACGTAATGGGTACTTTTGGTGGTTCAGTGAGGAGTATTTTGATTTTGTTCTTATGAGTATAAATATAATTTTCCGAAATGTAATTAACCTAGGATGTTCTTATCAGTGTGCTAACAAGCTTGCATTTTCTCCAACACGAGTTTGAAAAATTAGGGAAAATACGTGCTAAGACTGAGGGAACTAAATACTAGTGGTATAATATTTTCCTAAAGAACTCAAATGATTGGTGCAGTGTAAGAGGAATGCTGAGCTTATTATTGATGCTTTCCACTCTTCTTATTTTAGGTGCTTCCTTAAATCCTCTTCCTATCTGATCATAAACATAAGTTTTGGAGGGATGTTTTTGGGTAAGTAACAAGTTATAACAATATGACAGGGTTTTCTTTAATTCAGTTAATCGGGTACAGATGGGTATGATCTTAACTTCTGAATCAGTACTCCACAATAACTTGTTTGGTAGGAATGTTAATAGGTGAAGCACCTCAAGGTATTTATAGAAGTCCCTAGATGTAGGTAAGTATGGAACACAGAGGTCTTCAAATTGCTGGACTACTAGACTAGGAATTACCTGGAAATAGCTGTTGAAAATCTTCTACTTTTTAGGCATATTATTTTCATATTTTCATGAAAAGCTCTGTGCTTTGCAGTATAGGACGGTGAGCAGGTAATTGTTTATCAAACAACCACTTGCACAATCTGAGCGGATGTCTTTTTTGTCATTAATTCTGCATTATAATAATGGATTTTTTGTATTTTTCTAGGATGCATACCCCCAATGCATACAATACAATACATGAAATAAATTTACAAATGTTCTTGTATTGTCTGTTGCTTGCCTGCTTTTTACAAATCCCACTTGATAGTAGTGGAATAAGTTGGGTATAATATGTAAAAAGTCTGGCTGCTAAGATTTTTGCGTAGACTCTTCCGAGATTTAGAAAGTTTGGGCAGATCTAGGTGTCTTCCCCAGTGTGGGGGTTGTGGATACATGAGTTGTAAGCATTGATGTTGTAAACTGCTTTTAGTTGAAAAGGGAGATTAAGTAAAGTGTCAATATCTTCGAAAATTTGCAACAGAATATGTCTGAAAGTGTAAACAATATTTGGCCAAAAAGAAACAATGTCGCCAAAATACATTTTTGCTACATGTACAGAAGAAAACAAAATGTTTTACACTGTTGCTATTATATAGAAGATTTCTATTGGGTGCTTTTGCTAATAGTATGTTATTGCTGTTATTCCTGCTTCAATGCAAGTGGCTCAATTATGTTTTTATGAGGACTGGATTTAGAGCCATTTGGGTAACATATTTGGCAAGTAACTACATGCATTTTTCATTATGCTTTATTAAAGGGTTAATATTTTAAGTCAACGTTTGCTAATTTAGAATGTTCCCAGGTATGGTTATCACATGTGGTAGATTTAGGTAATAATTCTATTATTTCTACACTGAGCAAAATCTATTGTATACAAAGGTGGAAATGGGAACACAATATAGGCAGTAGCATCTTTTTTTGCCAGACCTATTTTATTTTACAATGCTTATCTTTTATTTTATGTTATTTTATGGGGGCCCAGTTTGTCTTGCTGGCTTTGGGTGTGCGACCCTAATGAAACACAGAATAGGAACTTTACTTGCGCCTTCACATACTTCAAGGTTATCATCTGTATCCTCTAGAGGACAGATTGGCATTACTAGTTAATAGATTCTACAGTTAGTTTAATTCCCTCACCCGGAAACCTCATTCTGGATCCAATTAATGAGTTAAACTGACAAAGCCTATTCCACACAATAGCATAATCCAAAATCAATGCATCTTATGAAAGAAAAAAAAATAAAATTCCATCAAAAATATAAAACCATTATATTAATAGTATGCAATCTATGTATATTCAGTACGCAGACAAAAAAGTTGCAGATAGGTAAACTTTTAGATCCACAATTTAGATTTTCAAAAATGTATCAGCTATGCAGTTATTAAAGTATATTGTCAAAGCTTAGCTATACATAATACTGCAGCTAACTTATTTCAATTGAAAATTTAAAATCAGCAATGCAAATTTGATTCAGCAAAGGCATTTCCTAAATCATGGTCGTTTTATTATGTTGGGGATTTCGATGTCAAATTACTCAATGAGACATGTAAAATATATGTAGGCCACAAAGATTTAACCTGAGCTAGACTTACAAATTGAAAAATTAAGTTTCCTTTAAAAGGTACATGGTCTGAGCTTCACCAGCATATATAACATATATGAAAAGTGACTATATTTGAAATTTCATACTTACCAAAACTTTACTGCCAGCTTAACATATTTGAACCGGTGTACACATATTTGGGGCATCGACTGGACAACTGGCCAAACTTTACTTTAAAGTTAGTGTTCAAGGTTAGATAAACTAGCAGTAACCCAACCAGACCTGTCCTGCTTTATGACAAGTGATACAAAATGGATATTTCTTTGTGAATTTAATACAATTAATTTAATTAATTATATATCTTTCACAAACGACAATAGTGTTCTGTCTGACATACATTGCTTACTAGAAAATCTTTCTTTGGCATTACACATTTCATATCCATTTGTATGTTTCTTTGAATAAAATATTGATAAACAAATCAAAACATCATGACTTAGATATAAGAGTAAAACATTGTTTCCCCATACAGGTTTATTGCGTCTTATATTAATTATAGCATACACGTTATTGAATTTACAGAAGTGCTTTTCTGGATTCCCTCCAAACACTAACAGGCAAATGAAATTAAATAAAAAGGTTTAGCTGTATTTAAGAGCATTGGGTGATTACTTTATAGTCTGCTTATAATTAAAGGGCATATAAACTGGAATACAAAGTGCAAGTGTCAAAGTTGGCCTATTCTTTTTTTGTGTGCAGCCATCAGAAGTCCTCAGATCAAATATTTCCCTACAGAATTATCATACATACAGTGATTCCTAAAATTAGACACAGACACATATAGAACACATAATTTGACAATTTATAGTATTGTTCTTTCTCTTTAAATACAATCAGGATGCATCATTAACTCCGGTAGAACACATATTCACAGAATTTTGTTATATTGCTATGGTACAATTTTTGCCCTATGTGCACATTATATACCACCTTAGGCCATTTAGAATATGCATATTCTATGCATCTATGCATACTTTGGAAAATGAAAGAAATCTTTTTAGTTCTCCCTGTTCTATTGACAGTATGCACTCAATTTAAAGAGACTCCACTCAACATAATACATTGATTACAAAAAAAGATTGAAATTGGAGAGCATACCTTTAACCAGGTTGAAAGCCCTAGGTAATTAAACAGCTGATTTATTTTAAAATTAAACTAAAACTAAACTTGATGATGATCTCTCTTTTGGAATTTACTAATACAAGAGCAATATACATGTTTCCAAGTTCATCTGAGTTCACTATCCAGTGATCTAAATGACTTACAGAATCAGGAGCTTCACTATTATGTTATACTTTATACCTTTCATTTTAGGTGACTGAATTTCGAACTTATTTTAAATCCTGCATTATAACATAAATACATGTGTAATTTTTTTTTGTTGTGTTTCTAGTTGGGTTGTGTATATATCCTTATCTAGGTTCGGTCACCTCATGCCACAGGTTGGCAGACATTTTTGACAGAAGTTTCTTCATTTATGAGTAGATGCTGAGTCCTGATTCATTTAAACCAAAGCCTGCTGAAAAGTCTTTATGTTTACTGTGAATCTTTTTAAATTTTAGGAAATATGCAAAATTTATCCTAACCGCATTGTATTATGTATGTTTTTAGGAGCCAATCTTACAAACAGTGAAAAATGAAATGGTCATTTGGTGACCAGTGATCATGTGACTTCTTAAAACCTTTTCCGATCTTAACACCCAAGGATTGATCCTTTATTTCCCAAAATACACATACTAACTATTCTACCATGACATTTCTGAACAGAATTAAAGAAAATTAGGAAAATTGTACCAAAATCAAATACATTTTAGTTTAGTTTTGGTATTGTTCTCCGTAGCTTCATTTCTCCAGTAGTTTACAGACCTAAAATATTCTACATACAAAAGCATCTCACTTTACTTCAAAGAGGGTACTATACCAATGAAACATACTTGGTAGGACATCCAAACATATTATTTGGATGCATGCCACTGGTGATGCAATGGTTGGCAACCACGAGCGAGTGCATCTGTTTCAAACTCTAGACATGTGCCATATGTTATATCAAGGAGGTGGACAAACATGTTAAGCATCAATACAATTATTAAATGTACCATTTCCTCAAAGGAATAGCGACAGCACTAAAAATGAAATATATAGAAAACTAAATTTAAAAGGGTATGTTACATATTCTTAACTAATTGAGTGTGCACAGCAAAAACCTTTCTAAAAAGGATGTCCCCCCAACTTTTGGACATAGGGTCCAAGTAGAAAATGAACATGTTGACAGTAAAAGGCAGTAAAAAGCAACTGAGGAAAAATGGTCAACAATCCTGTTAGTCAGGACAGGATCGTTGGTAAACCGGTAAAGACAGGATTAGCACAGTACGTTATAATACACATTCCGTAAAATAGGGCTAAATATGTAACTCTACGTTATAAGGGTTCATTAAAATTGGAAAAGTAAAAGCTGACTGGGAAGCTAACTTTCTTCGTGATGCAACAGCTCCATGTTTTATGACAAAACAAGAGTAAATATTATCATCAAGATATCAAGATATCTTGATAAAGGTCCAATATCCGGACAGATCCGTCGATGATGACATTCTGTTGAATTGAATAAATTATCTGATTTTCTACGCTTACGAGTCTTGTAAATGCGTGCTTATGGATTATGATTTTTTTTGAGAACTTTTGTTCCTGAATTAAGGCTGAGGGTGGACACGAGTGGATTGTATATAGACATCTGCTGGCCTACAGCTTGCCTTCTTCCCAGTGCAAGTTCATTGCTCATCTATGCTTCACATATAATCCACCAGATTCTATTACACATCTTTAATATACAGAGGACAAGGAAATATTGGATGATCTTATGACAAATGATATTTGCAGTTAACTAGTACACAGCTGAATCGGCACCTTGTGGAATACGCAGAACTTTACTGGAACGTAATAAGGCCAAGGCGACAATTGTGCTCTGTGGAAAGTCATTCTCACCCTGTCTCTAGATTTGCACGGGGATTAAGTTACTGGTAAAGAATATATGCGTGGTGACCTTAATGTACTTAAAGATCAATTTTGTTTTCCCTTCTTCATGTAAAACCACCCTACCTACATCTGCATTTGAAATAGTAAATTCATAATAGCCCATGTTGTCTCTTTTAAATTGCCACGCATACGTGACAAATGAACACAATTTTCTACTTATTAATATAATTTATGCAAACTAGTTATAATTCTTAAACATTGTATAGTCGGGGGTTTCTATGTCATTCAGAAGCATACAGTCTAGTGATAGACTGGAACTATACATAGGCAACACTGAAGTAGTGACAACAAGTGCCAGAAGCTACAAATTATTATTATTATTAATATTGCTATTATTATGGAGTAGTAGTAGTAGTGATATAATTAAAAGTTAGTGGATAGGTGGTAGCATGGCATGAGCTAAAGTGGAGCTGACCCAGACCCCAGCAAGCCTCATGGAGCCATTGCAAAATCTGAGCTGAGCCAACCCAACTCACACAGACATGTGGCACAACAAGGATAGAATACCTACACAAGCTTTGTCTCAGCATGTATGTATGTTCAGCTACCGAAAAATGGCTACAATCCCTTTTTTTCTCCAAATTCATCTCTTCCATATTATATATTCTTATAACATACTTTTCAACCCTTCTTACCTTTTTTCCTAACATCTTAGGAAGATAATATTTAACTATATTTAGGTAATGCTCTGTTTGCTCTAATATAAAGTATTGAACTGCGTCATTACAACAGGTATTTCATTTCCATACAAAATATGATTTTGCTTATGCAAAAGTAAAGAACATTTCCAAAACTACATATGATAATGACACGCATACAAATAATACAAAGTCGTACAACTGTTAAAGTGCAATATATGGAAAATTTTACTCTGTTTATGGGTTAATAGTTTTAGCATTCTCTTATTTTGTGAAAGGGCTTATTTAAATGTTTATCAGTTGTGCAAAGTAGAACAGCCCTTGTGATTCACTAGGGAGGAATGCTCATTGCCTATGCATGGAAGCGTTGTAGGAAGATTAAAATAACATTGAGTATATTCTGTAAATGAAGGAGAGAACTAAAAGAAGTCTCTAGAGTCCATTATAAATTTTAATAATACATCAAGGTAATGTAACTGAATAACCGATCTCCGAGGGAAGAATCACAACATTTGGCTAATATTACAATTTAAATTACGAAAACAAAAAGAGCTTTTAGTTAATCTTGTCTTTCTGCTTTTATTCTTTGGGCTCTTTTTTTTATTTTCCCTGAATCCAAAACACCATGTAAACAAATAAAAGTATGGGAGAAAATAAACAGTTTGGCATCTCAGTAGATTAATTAATGTGCTTCAGCCTTGGCACCGGTAGTCAAAAATTATGTGCATAAATAATATCACTAATTAAAAAGATGCAGATTAACATGCAAATAATGTTAATGAGGATCTGCAATTCCAGAGTGGATTCGCATAACATCAACAATTTAATGGGTTGGAAGGCTTGTGTTTGCATTACATTAATAAATTTCAAAGGCCTTGCATGAAAAAAAAGTTCTGTTGGAGCCTCTGTCTCCCACTTGTGAGCTGTAAATTCTGTGGGCAGTAGCAGGCTTTCACAGACAGATGCCAAAATCATTATCTCAAAGACTGTTGAGATGCTGCCATGTGCCAGTGTGGCCAGCTGTTGGGAACCGGGCAGTGGGCACTGCACTGTGCCAATTAATCGCGATAGGTAGGCAGCTTCGATATCTATCTAAACAGATAAATATTTTTCCTTCTTCTATTATAGAGGAATTGTTTATGATGCAGTAGACATTTTAAACTTGCTGATGTGTCATGGATAGTTGGATACATCGAATGAAGAATGTGTATGTGACCTTTAAAGACTTTTTTAATAACAAAACAAAACTGTCCAGGAAAAAATATATATTCAAGAGATTCTAGGTGTAAAATATTTAATACAGTCTGCTGATAATATTTGAGCACTATTCGGCTATGCGATTGCTATATAGCAGGTACATTTTCATGTGTCAATTTATTAGGAATAATAATGATATTTAGCTTTTTTTTGGAGTATTGTGATGTTGGTAGAAGTTGTTTTTTCGTCTTAAATAAGCAAGATTCTTTGCGAATAATGGAGAAGGAAACATACCAGCTGCGCTCTACTGAACCTTCTTTGTTCCAAAAAAGGAAACATTAGACGGTTTATGGTAGGTTTATGGTAAGTTGTTGAAAAGCTGGAGATTGATCAATTAGACAGAAATGATATTGTTTAAATATTCGTTAAGGCCAGCTTATAAAAAACTTGTGTTTAGTTTAAGTGTTAACTTAACATTACATGCAAGGAATATAAAAATAATTTAAATTCAGTGGTAAACCAAATTATACTAAATAAATAAATAAAAGTACACTCAAGTAATCCCTGGAATGTTTATAGACCTAAAATGGCACATTGACATGGGTAGCATATTTGGCCACTGCACAGAGATCATCTTTTTTTCGACACAGATCTCTTAATTGTTCTTTTGTGGTCTTTGCATAAACAATCAATATGACATCATACCCACCGTCAGTATAGAGAAATGTTGTAAATGAGGCACTACTCTCTCTCCGTGGCTACTAAACAACATCAGAACTTCTCCTAGAGGAAAAATGCTAGGCGTGTTGCAGAAGGACAGTCCTTGTAGGCTAAAGAGTGTTAGTTGACTAGTAGATGTCAGTAGGTGTTTTTCTGGTTTCTTAACTATTATAATCTACAACTTTAAGATGTACAAGAAGGAGGAGGTAATATGGACAAAACAGCTGTCCATGAGTGGTGATCTGGCTATTGGACCTCTTTCTCAAGTTTTGTCTAAAGGCTGTCTAGTACAGCGGACATTTGCTCTCAAGGGATCCACGTATTAAGTGCATATAGAGGCGAAAGGTGATCATTGTTAACCTTATTCGAATATGCTTACCCAGAATCCCTTGTGGTTACGGAAGCACCACAAGATTTTTTAGGGAAAATAGATTAGTGTTTAATAAAGCTTCTGCTACCCACTTTATTTTAAGTGGAAGGATTTTCAATCACATTTACCCCACCATACCATTTGTTATTGGTATTTCTAATAAAATGAAACTCAATTATCAATTAAAGTTGGTTAATTGGTTGATTTAGTAACTTAAGGGGACAGTTACTTTTTCACATTGGTAGGGTTGGATGGCTTTTTCTTCCATAAATGATAATATAATCATTTAAAAAATGCATTTTGTGTTTACTCTGAGCATATGAAATGTGATAAATATGCAAAAATCTGAGAAATCGGGAAGGGCCAAGTACTTTTCCAAAGCACTTGGTGTAGTTTTTAT
>VKOC01000006.1:12386730-12400545 GCA_009364415.1 Spea multiplicata | reverse complement strand
ATATATATACTGTGTATATACATACAGTAATGAGCGAAAGTTTTAGGCAGATGTCACACCAAATATTGATTTGATTTAGAGTTTTCTTCTGTTCACACTTTGCATGTTGTTAACTGATAAAAAAAACCTACGAACATGTCTATTTTTGAAAGTATTCTTACTTTCTTACTCACCCATTACTTCTACAATACTACACACAATTTATATGACAATAAAAACATTTATTTCCCCTTATTTGACAGCCTGTCCGTGCATATATTATTTAAAAAAGGGACAAATCATTCACTTAAGAAGAATTTACGTATTTCAGCAACATAGATGACAGTTCCTCCTTAAATAACCACAGCATCAGTAATTTTATTAAAAGATTTCTTTCCAGTTTGGTTTCTTTTGGTATGCATTGGAGCCAAGTCTCACTACTTTAATCTACTGATACACTGAGAAAAACTCTTAGGCAGACAAGCACAAGCTTGACATTTGTTAGCGGTACCACCACAATCACATAGATATGCCAGCTATTATAGTTATAGCATATATATACTGTTCCCAAATATATTTTTTTAATTGTATTTTTCTACTTATACTAACCAAGTGTATTTATTGTTCTTCAAACTATAAACATCATTAACATTAGCTGAAATTTAAACACACTATATTACTTAATTGGCTTTTTCCGTGCAATATGGGTTGCTGTTTTCTACATGTATCATAATTATTAGGTAACAATACAGATCCAATTAAAATAAATGATCACGGTTCTCTTCTCATTTACTTGTCAGACAAATAATTCTCAAAATTATTTTCCTGTTATGTCTGTATTTGCCTTACACGGTTTTATTATTATGTAAATGAGTTTTTGAAAATGTAAGAGAGAATGTTTTTCTCACCGTTAATTCCAACCAAACTGCCAAAGATGTACTTTTCCCTATTCCGTATATAAATTAACCATTGCAATGTGATTTATAATAAACAACAGTATCCTGGAAAGGAAGACGAAGCTGATAAATTCTGACAAGCAAAAATGTATTATTAATGAAATAATGACACCGGCAGTACCCAGAAAACAAGCTGATTTTGTAGGGTTATTGTTTGTGTTTCTGGATATGGATTCACTTGTTCTGTGCAGAACCCACACCAGCTTGGGATAGGTCATTATACCAAACTTGGCATTGCAGAAGAGCATCATTATACGGTGAGCTATATGTAGCCATTTATTCACAAGAAGTCCACTAAGATACTGAGCAGTACTGCTTATTTTTAATATTGACAATCCAGTTAATCCTGCTGTTTCTTCTTAACTGTATGCCTTGTGATAGACACATTTTTATTCAATGTATTTAACTACTGTCCTCTATTTCTCAAGGGCAGCTAATGGCATATTATATTTATTGATTTACTGCTATTGTGTATAGTAATTCAGCATTATAACACAGAATCATTTTTGTAGATGTAGTTTGCAAACAATAAACATTTTTCCTGTACTTTAACTAGATACAATCAGATTAGAAAGATAATTATTCCTTTTTACTAAGAAGTTTTATTAATATTTTCTACATAATAAGCCACAGCGCAAGAAAGAGTACGGACCCTAGAGTAATGTTTACATATTATAGCGTAATTGGCAGAGAAAAATAATTAAAAAAAAAAACTTTTCAGCATTTCATATTTAGGTTAAATATACATAATATATATTGATCAATGCTGTTCTCTGCCAATATCTAGTTGGCACTTTTAGAATAATAGCTAAAGAAAAGAGAGAAAAGAAAGAGGAAGGTTTACAAATTAGTAAGAGAGATGTTAAAAGAGGTAGCTCAACATTTGGTTCCTTGGGGAAAAGTAAACTTCATTCACTACCTTACTTAGGTTAGACTATACAAGGTGCACATGCCTTTTTTAACTCAATCTTAACATTTTTTCATAATTTTCCCATAGGTCCTGCAACCAACTTTTCCATAGTTAAGTTATGTTCAATAAGATTGAGGAGTTCCGGTGAAGTAGGTGACCCATCGAAATCTTCTCGACGTTTGGGATATTGACGTAATGGGTACTTTTGGTGGTTCAGTGAGGAGTATTTTGATTTTGTTCTTATGAGTATAAATATAATTTTCCGAAATGTAATTAACCTAGGATGTTCTTATCAGTGTACTAACAAGCTTGCATTTTCTCCAACACGAGTTTGAAAAATTAGGGAAAATACGTGCTAAGACTGAGGGAACTAAATACTAGTGGTATAATATTTTCCTAAAGAACTCAAATGATTGGTGCAGTGTAAGAGGAATGCTGAGCTTATTATTGATGCTTTCCACTCTTCTTATTTTAGGTGCTTCCTTAAATCCTCTTCCTATCTGATCATAAACATAAGTTTTGGAGGGATGTTTTTGGGTAAGTAACAAGTTATAACAATATGACAGGGTTTTCTTTAATTCAGTTAATCGGGTACAGATGGGTATGATCTTAACTTCTGAATCAGTACTCCACAATAACTTGTTTGGTAGGAATGTTAATAGGTGAAGCACCTCAAGGTATTTATAGAAGTCCCTAGATGTAGGTAAGTATGGAACACAGAGGTCTTCAAATTGCTGGACTACTAGACTAGGAATTACCTGGAAATAGCTGTTGAAAATCTTCTACTTTTTAGGCATATTATTTTCATATTTTCATGAAAAGCTCTGTGCTTTGCAGTATAGGACGGTGAGCAGGTAATTGTTTATCAAACAACCACTTGCACAATCTGAGCGGATGTCTTTTTTGTCATTAATTCTGCATTATAATAATGGATTTTTTGTATTTTTCTAGGATGCATACCCCCAATGCATACAATACAATACATGAAATAAATTTACAAATGTTCTTGTATTGTCTGTTGCTTGCCTGCTTTTTACAAATCCCACTTGATAGTAGTGGAATAAGTTGGGTATAATATGTAAAAAGTCTGGCTGCTAAGATTTTTGCGTAGACTCTTCCGAGATTTAGAAAGTTTGGGCAGATCTAGGTGTCTTCCCCAGTGTGGGGGTTGTGGATACATGAGTTGTAAGCATTGATGTTGTAAACTGCTTTTAGTTGAAAAGGGAGATTAAGTAAAGTGTCAATATCTTCGAAAATTTGCAACAGAATATGTCTGAAAGTGTAAACAATATTTGGCCAAAAAGAAACAATGTCGCCAAAATACATTTTTGCTACATGTACAGAAGAAAACAAAATGTTTTACACTGTTGTTATTATATAGAAGATTTCTATTGGGTGCTTTTGCTAATAGTATGTTATTGCTGTTATTCCTGCTTCAAGTGGCTCAATTATGTTTTTATGAGGACTGGATTTAGAGCCATTTGGGTAACATATTTGGCAAGTAACTACATGCATTTTTCATTATGCTTTATTAAAGGGTTAATATTTTAAGTCAACGTTTGCTAATTTAGAATGTTCCCAGGTATGGTTATCACATGTGGTAGATTTAGGTAATAATTATATTATTTCTACACTGAGCAAAATCTATTGTATACAAAGGCGGAAATGGGAACACAATATAGGCAGTAGCATCTTTTTTTGCCAGACCTATTTTATTTTATAATGCTTATCTTTTATTTTATGTTATTTTATGGGGGCCCAGTTTGTCTTGCTGGCTTTGGGTCTGCGACGCTAATGAAACACAGAATAGGAACTTTACTTGCGCCTTCACATACTTCAAGGTTATCACCTGTATACTCTAGAGGACAGATTGGCATTGCTAGTTAATAGATTCTACAGTTAGTTTAATTCCCTCACCCGGAAACCTCCTTCTGGATCCAATTAATGAGTTAAACTGACAAAGCCTATTCCACACAATAGCATAATCCAAAATCAATGCATCTTATGAAAGAAAAAAAATAAAATTCCATCAAAAATATAAAACCATTATATTAATAGTATGCAATCTATGTATATTCAGTACGCAGACAAAAAAGTTGCAGATAGGTAAACTTTTAGATCCACAATTTAGATTTTCAAAAATGTATCAGCTATGCAGTTATTAAAGTATATTGTCAAAGCTTAGCTATACATAATACTGCAGCTAACTTATTTCAATTGAAAATTTAAAATCAGCAATGCAAATTTGATTCAGCAAAGGCATTTCCTAAATCATGGTCGTTTTATTATGTTGGGGATTTCGATGTCAAATTACTCAATGAGACATGTAAAATATATGTAGGCCACAAAGATTTAACCTGAGCTAGACTTACAAATTGAAAAATTAAGTTTCCTTTAAAAGGTACATGGTCTGAGCTTCACCAGCATATATAACATATATGAAAAGTGACTATATTTGAAATTTCATACTTACCAAAACTTTACTGCCAGCTTAACATATTTGAACCGGTGTACACATATTTGGGGCATCGACTGGACAACTGGCCAAACTTTACTTTAAAGTTAGTGTTCAAGGTTAGATAAACTAGCAGTAACCCAACCAGACCTGTCCTGCTTTATGACAAGTGATACAAAATGGATATTTCTTTGTGAATTTAATACAATTAATTTAATTAATTATATATCTTTCACAAACGACAATAGTGTTCTGTCTGACATACATTGCTTACTAGAAAATCTTTCTTTGGCATTACACATTTCATATCCATTTGTATGTTTCTTTGAATAAAATATTGATAAACAAATCAAAACATCATGACTTAGATATAAGAGTAAAACATTGTTTCCCCATACAGGTTTATTGCGTCTTATATTAATTATAGCATACACGTTATTGAATTTACAGAAGTGCTTTTCTGGATTCCCTCCAAACACTAACAGGCAAATGAAATTAAATAAAAAGGTTTAGCTGTATTTAAGAGCATTGGGTGATTACTTTATAGTCTGCTTATAATTAAAGGGCATATAAACTGGAATACAAAGTGCAAGTGTCAAAGTTGGCCTATTCTTTTTTTGTGTGCAGCCATCAGAAGTCCTCAGATCAAACATTTCCCTACAGAATTATCATACATACAGTGATTCCTAAAATTAGACACGGACACATATAGAACACACAATTTGACAATTTATAGTATTGTTCTTTCTCTTTAAATACAATCAGGATGCATCATTAACTCCGGTAGAACACATATTCACAGAATTTTGTTATATTGCTATGGTACAATGTTTGCCCTATGTGCACAATATATACCACCTTAGGCCATTTAGAATATGCATCTAAAACTGCCATGTATGAGTGACAAATGAATTATTTGTAATCTTCTTTCTGGCAGCTGCGGATGTCTTAATACAGTTTATATCATAACACTTGTTTGATACTTCTCCCAACATAAGATCAATTTTAGGAATCCTGACCCAGTCTCCTACTCTTTATGTAGTTGTTTTTCTACAATCAAAATGGGGTGGAGTGTTGTGTAGTGGACACTCTCTGTCGAGTCCTTTCTGTCTTTTCCCACTTCTCAAGCTAGCCATGTCACTATGTGTGACTAGATTCCCCAGTCCTACTCTTACCTTCTTGGCTCTAATTTGGAGAGGAAATGTGAGACCTCTGGGTTGCAATATATGGTTATGAAGATTATGTTTCACCTGGATTTGCGGCAAAAAAATACTTTGGAAAATGAAAGAAATCTTTTTAGTTCTCCCTGTTCTATTGACAGTATGCACTCAATTGAAAGAGACTCCACTCAACATAATACATTGACTACAAAAAAAGATTGAAATTGGAGAGCATACCTTTAACCAGGTTGAAAGCCCTAGGTAATTAAACAGCTGATTTATTTTAAAATTAAACTAAAACTAAACTTGATGATGGTCTCTCTTTTGGGTTTGAGTTCACTATCCAATGATCTAAATGACTTACAGAATCAGGAACTTCACTATTATGTTATACTTTATACCTTTCATTTTAAGTGACTGAATTTCGAACTTATTTTAAATCCTGCATTATAACAGAAATTCATGTGTAATATGTAAAACATTTTAGTTTAGTTTTGGTATTATTCTCCGTAGCTTCATTTCTCCAGTAGTTTACAGAACTAAAATATTCTACATACAAAAGCATCTCACTTTACTTCAAAGAGGGTACCAATGAAACATACTTGGTAGGACATCCAAACATATTATTTGGATGCATGCCATTGGTGATGCAATGGTTGGCAACCACGAGCGAGTGCATCTGTTTCAAACTCTAGACATGTGCCATATGTTATATCAAGGAGGTGGACAAACATGTTAAGCATCAATACAATTATTAAATGTACAATTTCCTCAAAGGAATAGTGACAGCACTAAAAATGAAATATATAGAAAAACAAAATTTGAAAGTGTATGTTACATATTCTTAACTACTTGAGTGTGCACAGCAAAAAACCTTTCTAAAAAGGATGTCCCCCCAACTTTTGGACATAGGGTCCAAGTAGGAAATGAACATGTTGACAGTAAAAGGCAGTAAAAAGCAACTGAGGAAAAATGGTCAACAATCCTGTTAGTCAGGACAGGATCGTTGGTAAGCCGGTAAAGACAGGATTAGCACAGTACGTTATAATACACAGTCCGTAAAATAGGGCTAAATATGTAACTCTACGTTATAAGGGTTCATTAAAATTGGAAAAGTAAAAGCTGACTGGGAAGCTAACTTTCTCCGTAATGCAACAGCTCCATGTTTTATGACAAAACAAGAGTAAATATTAACATCAAGATATCAAGATATCTTGATAAAGGTCCAATATCCGGACAGATCCGTCGATGATGACATTCTGTTGAATTGAATAAATTATCTGATTTTCTACGCTTACGAGTCTTGTAAATGCGTGCTTATGGATTATTTTTTTTTTTTGCTGCACCGCACACAGGCCTTGAGAACTTTTGTTCCTGAATTAAGGCTGAGGGTGGACACGAGTGGATTGTATATAGACATCTGCTGGCCTACAGCTTGCCTTCTTCCCGGTGGAAGTTCATTGCTCATCTATGCTTATAATCCACCAGATAGGTTTCTATTACACACCTTTAATATACAGAGGACAAGGAAATATTGGATGATCTTATGACAAATGATTTTTGCAGTTAACTAGTACACAGCTGAATCAGCACCTTGTGGTATACGCAGAACTTTACTGGAACATAATAAGGCCAAGGCAACAGTTGTGCTCTGTGGAAAGTCATTCTCACCCTGTCTCTAGATTTACACAGGGATTACGTTACTGGTAAAGAATATATGCGTGGTGACCTTAATGTACTTAAAGATCAATTTTGTTTTCCCTTCTTAATGTAAAACCACCCTACCTACATCTGCATTTGAAATAGTAAATTCATAATAGCCAATGTTGTCTCTTTTAAATTGCTATGCATACGTGACAAATGAACACAATTTTCTACTTATTAATATAATTTATGCAAACTAGTCATAATTCTTAAATATTGTATAGTGGGGGTTTCTATGTCATTCAGAAGCATACAGTCTAGTGATAGACTGGAACTATACATAGGCAACACTGAAGTAGTGACAACAATTGCCAGAAGCTACAAATTATTATTATTAATATTGTTATTATTATGGAGTAGTAGTACTAGTAGTAATATACGGTAATTAAAAGTTAGTGGATGGTAGCATGGCATGAGCTAAGGTGGAGCTCCTCATGGAGCCATTGTAAAATCTGAGCTGAGCCAACCCAACCCACACAGACATGTGGCACAACAAGGATAGAATACCTACACAAGCTTTGTCTCAGCATGTATGTATGTTCAGCTACCGAAAAATGGCTACAATCCCTTTTTTCCTCCAAATTCATCTCTTCCATATTATATATTCTTATAATATACTTTTCAACCCTTCTTACCTTTTTTCCTAACATCTTAGGAAGATAATATTTAACTATATTTAGGTAATGCTCTGTTTGCTCTAATATAAAGTATTGAACTGTGTCATTACAACAGGTATTTCATTTCCATACAAAATATGATTTTGCTTATGCAAAAGTAAAGAACATTTCCGAAACTACATATGATAATGACACGCATACAAATAATACTAAGTCGTACAACCGTTAAAGTGCAATATATGGAAAATACGAGCGGGTGACAATTTTTTACTCTGTTTATGGGTTAATAGTTTTAGCATTCTCTTATTTTGTGAAAGGGCTTATTTAAATGTTTATCAGTTGTGCAAAGTAGAACAGCCCTTGTGATTCACTAGGGAGGAATGCTCATTGCCTATGCATGGAAG
Organism: Spea multiplicata; assembly: GCA_009364415.1. Lineage (NCBI taxonomy): Eukaryota > Metazoa > Chordata > Amphibia > Anura > Pelobatidae > Spea > Spea multiplicata. The sequence continues at coordinate 12,392,360 of VKOC01000006.1, read as the reverse complement.
CGTTGTAGGAAGATTAAAATAACATTGAGTATATTCTGTAAATGAAGGAGAGAACTAAAAGAAGTCTCTAGAGTCCATTATAAATTTTAATAATACATCAAGGTAATGTAACTGAATAACCGATCTCCGAGGGAAGAATCACAACATTTGGCTAATATTACAATTTAAATTACGAAAACAAAAAGAGCTTTTAGTTAATCTTGTCTTTCTGCTTTTATTCTTTGGGCTCTTTTTTTTATTTTCCCTGAATCCAAAACACCATGTAAACAAATAAAAGTATGGGAGAAAATAAACAGTTTGGCATCTCAGTAGATTAATTAATGTGCTTCAGCCTTGGCACCGGTAGTCAAAAATTATGTGCATAAATAATATCACTAATTAAAAAGATGCAGATTAACATGCAAATAATGTTAATGAGGATCTGCAATTCCAGAGTGGATTCGCATAACATCAACAATTTAATGGGTTGGAAGGCTTGTGTTTGCATTACATTAATAAATTTCAAAGGCCTTGCATGAAAAAAAAGTTCTGTTGGAGCCTCTGTCTCCCACTTGTGAGCTGTAAATTCTGTGGGCAGTAGCAGGCTTTCACAGACAGATGCCAAAATCATTATCTCAAAGACTGTTGAGATGCTGCCATGTGCCAGTGTGGCCAGCTGTTGGGAACCGGGCAGTGGGCACTGCACTGTGCCAATTAATCGCGATAGGTAGGCAGCTTCGATATCTATCTAAACAGATAAATATTTTTCCTTCTTCTATTATAGAGGAATTGTTTATGATGCAGTAGACATTTTAAACTTGCTGATGTGTCATGGATAGTTGGATACATCGAATGAAGAATGTGTATGTGACCTTTAAAGACTTTTTTAATAACAAAACAAAACTGTCCAGGAAAAAATATATATTCAAGAGATTCTAGGTGTAAAATATTTAATACAGTCTGCTGATAATATTTGAGCACTATTCGGCTATGCGATTGCTATATAGCAGGTACATTTTCATGTGTCAATTTATTAGGAATAATAATGATATTTAGCTTTTTTTTGGAGTATTGTGATGTTGGTAGAGTTGTTTTTTCGTCTTAAATAAGCAAGATTCTTTGCGAATAATGGAGAAGGAAACATACCAGCTGCGCTCTACTGAACCTTCTTTGTTCCAAAAAAGGAAACATTAGACGGTTTATGGTAGGTTTATGGTAAGTTGTTGAAAAGCTGGAGATTGATCAATTAGACAGAAATGATATTGTTTAAATATTCGTTAAGGCCAGCTTATAAAAAACTTGTGTTTAGTTTAAGTGTTAACTTAACATTACATGCAAGGAATATAAAAATAATTTAAATTCAGTGGTAAACCAAATTATACTAAATAAATAAATAAAAGTACACTCAAGTAATCCCTGGAATGTTTATAGACCTAAAATGGCACATTGACATGGGTAGCATATTTGGCCACTGCACAGAGATCATCTTTTTTTCGACACAGATCTCTTAATTGTTCTTTTGTGGTCTTTGCATAAACAATCAATATGACATCATACCCACCGTCAGTATAGAGAAATGTTGTAAATGAGGCACTACTCTCTCTCCGTGGCTACTAAACAACATCAGAACTTCTCCTAGAGGAAAAATGCTAGGCGTGTTGCAGAAGGACAGTCCTTGTAGGCTAAAGAGTGTTAGTTGACTAGTAGATGTCAGTAGGTGTTTTTCTGGTTTCTTAACTATTATAATCTACAACTTTAAGATGTACAAGAAGGAGGAGGTAATATGGACAAAACAGCTGTCCATGAGTGGTGATCTGGCTATTGGACCTCTTTCTCAAGTTTTGTCTAAAGGCTGTCTAGTACAGCGGACATTTGCTCTCAAGGGATCCACGTATTAAGTGCATATAGAGGCGAAAGGTGATCATTGTTAACCTTATTCGAATATGCTTACCCAGAATCCCTTGTGGTTACGGAAGCACCACAAGATTTTTTAGGGAAAATAGATTAGTGTTTAATAAAGCTTCTGCTACCCACTTTATTTTAAGTGGAAGGATTTTCAATCACATTTACCCCACCATACCATTTGTTATTGGTATTTCTAATAAAATGAAACTCAATTATCAATTAAAGTTGGTTAATTGGTTGATTTAGTAACTTAAGGGGACAGTTACTTTTTCACATTGGTAGGGTTGGATGGCTTTTTCTTCCATAAATGATAATATAATCATTTAAAAAATGCATTTTGTGTTTACTCTGAGCATATGAAATGTGATAAATATGCAAAAATCTGAGAAATCGGGAAGGGCCAAGTACTTTTCCAAAGCACTTGGTGTAGTTTTTATGACATGGAGTGTTCTGCTTTTTGAATTTCATCTCTGCCTTTCTACACAAACAGTGCCTGAAATGTGATTTGCTCATAGAAAGCTGCAAAAAGTCACCATAAGGAACATCTACTGGGACATTGTGAACTGCAGGGATCTGTGTGTTCAGTGATGGTTGCTTTATTTTTATTTGGAAGCTAGCTACCTATTTATATGTCTTAATTATTGGTCATCCATAGGTGACAAAGTGCAAATTGACAACAAAAGGCATCATGATTTTCCTAGTTACAGTTAAGAAACCAGTCAGATTATGTGATTGTTATCTGAAACCTCTTGTATGCTTCCTGATGAACTGTTGTGGTGTGTGTATGGATTAAGATATTTTAAGGCTTTTGCCATATTGGATTCCTTTTATAATCATCAGAAACATATGCACAAAGGAAGAGGATTAACCTGCCTTTAGCTGCCTTGAAGCTAAGAGTTGTTCTCTTGTACTTCCCAGACACCTCCAAAATAGGTCTATTTTGGGATAAGCCTATTGTGTTGTGTTGTCCTCACATTCAGAGAAAACACTCAACGTTGTGAGAAAGAATCAGACACCCAAGCCTTAAGTTAGGAAATGTTTTGGCATTTTTAAATCTTGTCATACCAGACATTACATCTTAGATAATGGCTCATCCATTCAAGCTGAATCTTGCATTAAAAAACAGGTGTTCGTAGACTTAGAAGACTATATGAGCTGCTATGCTTATTTGACCCGTCTAATGCCACAGACCAAACTCCAGACAATAGATGCTGCTCATACATTGGCTGGCTTGTTCAGTTAAAGCAACTTGGAGCTCCTCAACATGTGTCTGGGATAATCTGGTTCCTAGACCAAGACAGAATGTTGGGAACTTTTACGTTACGTAAAAAAAAAATGTGACTGGATTTCATTTAAAAAATCTGGCAGTGAGGCTAGCTACATGTTAAAGATTCATTACATTAAATGTACTTACAATAAAACAACATATAGGTAACTGATCTCTCTTCATATATTTAAATTAAAATATCTATATCACCTGTTGATGTTGGACATAATATCAAGGCTAGACTTCATATAAGATACAGCAGGTACTTTCTAAGAGCACACTTTCATAATGGAACAGTGGGAGGTCTTGGCCGATAGCCCCTCCTAGCTCGACCCATAAACCATCCAATTTTTAGGGTGTGGGAAGAGCTTAGAGAATTTACACTTTGGGACACCTATACCTGGTCTTAACAAACACAACAAAAATAAACACAATATGTTAAAATATTTCACATCTTGATTGTAAATTGATTCATCTTTTGCAATTTATGTCATAACCTCCTAACAACAAATCACAATTAAAAGCTATGGGGAAAGAGCTATTTGCTATTATCAACAGAACAGTGAACAAAATAGAAAATTAAAAACCATGTGAATATTTTACATCATTTCATATTGGATTTGGATCAAGAGAAACTATTTTGCAAAAAGTTTTATGAAGCCCACAAATACCCAGAAGGTGGCTTTCATATCTACGCCCCTTTCCAAGTAAAGATTAATATTATTTATAACATAGGGTAATAAAGCATTCTTTTAACGATACGTTAAAGTTGCTGTTCTATTTAGACACAGGAGCACCAGCATATTAAGAAAATAACCATTTGCAGATTTTTTATTTCATTCTGCTTACTATCAATACCTCTTCTTGAGGCCAAGTTTTCCAAGAATAAATAATTCATTTATTATTACTGATGGCTACATACATAGTAGAGTAAAATATAGCAATACAGTTTTGTATGTTCTGTTTTAAACATCATGAGAATTTCAGTTGGTATTTCTTTGGCTTGAAGTTGGAGAGTAGATTTGGACATTGCGTTGTATGAGGAATTATATCATTTTAACTCTGCATAAGTTAAACAGAGAAACTGGACCACCTTTAAATTACTGAGATTTTACTTTAAATAAAATATATATAATATAGATTTAAAATAACAAGATTATAATATAATATTATATTATATAATATATATATAATATAATATTATATTATAATCTTGTTATTTTAATATATACTGCATATAATGTTACATTAAACCAAAGAAGCTTTGCTGAGGTATTTTGACAAATAGTGACAGAAGTACATTGAGACGTTCCATGCAATTTGAGGTCAGGTTATATCCCAAATATTTACTTTCATTTTCTGTTGGAGGAGTACAAACTACCAGAATAACTAAAATTGAATGTAACCATTAATGTATAAACTCTGTCATGAACTCTGACTGGGCTGTTTGTAACTCTACACACCCATGAGTCCTTATTTCATAAATGAAGCTAGTTAAATAATATAAATCCCATATGTGTCTATTTGTTTCTTTCAAATATTAAACTATTCTTACATTACAATATAGGTGTACTGTGTAATGTGTCCTTAGATCAAAATAATCTGTATGTATGTATTAGAAGTCCACATTTTGTGACTGAAGGTGGAAACTCTTATAGGATGACTGTGCGTCCCACAATCTGTATGACTATTCCTCTACAACAACTAGTGTCTTTGTGTTTCCAAATTGGGGTTATAAGCTTTCTAAATTGGGGTTTTGCAGCATTTTGACTTTTTTATAACTAGTGCAGACAGCCTGGATTGTGGCTTCACTTTTGTAGAGGCAATCGTATTTTGGGTCTGGACTATGAGTGTTAAGCGCTGATGGAGCTTTCACTGTGCTAGATTAGTTTCTTAGTTTTAAGCACCCTAGGTCGGATTCAATGATCTGTCTAGTTTTTAAACTCTTGCGGTCGAAAATTCTGACAAAGACGTTAGCTATAAACATGTGAAATAGAGGTAAATATGCATACTTTGTTAGGTAGAAGAATTTATTGAAATGAGTATTCATTTTTAAACCCCCCCAAAGCCAAATAAATAGAGACAGTGGCGGAACTACCGGGGTCGCAGGGGTCGCGACTGCGACCGGGCCCTGGAGTTTTGCCAGTCAGGGGGGCCCAAGGGGTGTCAAGCGGTGAAAACGACCGCTCGGCAACTCTTGGGCCCCCCTGACTGACAGAAGTCCGGGACTCCTCTGCTCGCCGCCGCTGCCCAGAGTGCAGCGTGAGGAGTTTGTCTCGGGTGCCGGCGCTTCACGCAGAGCGCCGGCATATGACGTCATATGCCGGCGCTCAGCAATGAAGCGCCGGCACCCGAGACAAACTCCTCACCCTGCACTCTGGGCAGCGGCAGCGGCTTCGGCGGCTCCCAACAGTTGAAGGTAAGTGACCGGGGAAGGGGGTGAGAGGGTAGATTGTGAGGAGGGGGGTAGATTGTGAGG
>VKOC01000006.1:12335542-12347230 GCA_009364415.1 Spea multiplicata | reverse complement strand
TTGTTAATAAGTTTATTAGTTTGATTTGGAATATAACATATGTTTTTGAGATTTGGTGAATGTTTAGAGTCTTATTATGGATAAAGTGATCTTATCTGTATTTTATGGATTGTGATGGAGAAACAAAGGCATTTTATTAGCCATGTGTTGGCAGATGAGGAAGTGATCAGGATCTTCCTCAGTTGAATAGACTACTATATTTTTTCAGCGACAGATTCTGCCAGCACCAGTTTTGTGTATTCTCTGTGTGTTAGATAGCTGAGAATCTAATGAAACCAGTTAGCTTTGTTACATGCATTTGATATCTACATCCAGATTAAGGTTACTTTGAATATCAGTTGTCTCTCTGCCTCTGCTCACATATGTTGTTGCTCCAGTCTTTTGGGTGTTCAGAAGAGGATATTGATTTGGGAAAACAAGGATATCAATCTGATTATGCATCTAAAACTTAATTGGAGCTCCAAAGGTGGTTGAAAATTACCTCCTTGGCTAAATTCCAAATAATGGTCTCAGACTCGAAATTATAATTAAAAAGAAGAAGCTGAAATGACTGCTGGAAAACGATTCAGTGGGCTTCACGGAGTATTAAAGTGACTTAAATGGATATATTTTTTTCCAAACCATATAAAATGGTGTCTAGAATCCTGAAAACACATCTAAAAAAATCATCAAATTATAGAAATCTGAAAGAAACACTCTGCACGTGTAAGCAAGAGACAACAATGCATTATACTAGTAACAATTTAAACCACTGTAAAGCCAAAATAAGTACTATACCATACAATGCAGCCACTGTGCTACACCTGCACTTCATAAAAATCCACCAACTCCACTCAACCTTACATGTTCTAGTTCAACTTTTATTATACACCATTACCATCCAATGCACTGGCACCTGCTTGGAGCTACTTCACATATGTTTGCAACATGATGTCACTGATTTGCTCGAAATCATTCGTATCTATCTCTACAGGATTTATTAGTAGAAGATGTCACCATGGAGGGACCTACACTGGATAACATCCTCACAATAAGTGTGATGATAACTATGCGTGCATTACTCTGTTGATTAGCTGTTATTGTAGTCTACCTAGAACAAAACAGTGTATATAGTTTTGCGGTAAACATGATGGCAGTTGAAATTCAGTACCAGAACACAGCAATATTACATTTGGTATATATATTTCCCCACAATATTTCTCGTCTGTCATCACACCTAATCTATTTACAAGCCCTTAATTTCCCTCAACCGCTGTAAAAAAAAAAAGTTTAAAATAGTTTAAAAAAATGCTAGTACAAAACTCTCCTCTGGTAACTACTGGAAATACCCCCTTTTCATTTTAAGCAAAAATCTAGATTGTAGATGGGTTATAAAATTCATATTATGATATGAAAAGTCATGCAATTTCCACTGGGAAGCTGAAAAAATGGCAAAACAAAAATGCATTGCCAACACAGTTATGCTTTTCTTTCTTTTTTCAACTATATAATCTTCCTTTGAGGTTCGCACTCTTAAAATAAGAACTAGCTTAAAGCTTCCATGGTTCACATGAGAAGACATTTGTGTTTGTGATCTGATTGATGGGGCAGCAACAATTTACACATGTGAAGTGTTGAAAGAAAAGATACACAATTATAATGTTGTCCATCTCTGTTCACCATTTGTAGAAGACAATTAGTCTGTCCTCGTCGGCACTTGGAAGATTACATCTAATGTTTAAACTTGCTATTTAAACTATGTTTCCAAAACAAAGCAGTGTCATCAGTGTGCAGTGTGGCCTAGGCTGAAAGTACATAAATCTGTACATTTCATTGCAAGCGAGTAAATGACTGCGAACTGATAAAATGTTCTTAAATTACCCGAATGTTTGCGTATAGGTTTATTTTGTGGCAGTCATGCAGATTAGAAAGGGGGGTCATGGTTGAAATATGATGGCACTTGCAAAACAGCAATACGGTCTTTCAAAAGGTAAAATAAAGCCAATGTTTACACATATCAGTTGCGTTTTTAGTCTTGCATGAACTAATCCAAGATGACCGTGGGCAGATGGATTGATAATAATTTTTGAAGTGAACAACACAGCAGTGAGTTTAGACACAGCAAAGTCAACTACACCTTTACTAAGAGCTATGCTTCCCTTTCCATATGTATCACTATATTCAGATATGGGAATATTAGACAAATATTAGACAAATATTAGATAAGTATGTCCAGATTTTGCATGAACAACATATTCTCACATCCAGGTAATAGTTTTTTTTTTCTTTTTAAATAAGATTTTGGTTGTGAAGACACCTGTAAAGGGACACTTCAGCTGTCATATACTCTTTAATGCTCAATATTTTTTAACATATGTTGTTAGCCAAGTGTGAGGGTCATTCTGCTTACTTCGGTTGCAGGTCATGCTCAGATTCTGACCCTTGCAAAGACAAAATCATATTTCTATATAAAAGAAAGCAGAACTCACAGCGGCTAGAAAGATCTCCGTGCTATGGTGCTTCTGAATGCCGGTGCCACAATTGTGTGAATATTATTTAATAGAGCTAATACAACAGAGGCGACAATTCTGCACAAATATTCTAGTGATGGGATAATAAACTTATTGCATGTACCGTGTAACAAATACCGGTAATTACAAAAATCATTTGCTGCAATTGTCATTAGTATCAGCATCTACCTGCACACTTGCAGTTAGGTAGGATATGATGCAGCACTCTATAGTAAATTATTATTATTATTAATAATAGTAAAAAGTATATTATGGGCATATATATTCTAACGATGACAAACCAATCCTTATCTATGTAAAGTATACATTTCCTTGGAGAAAAAGTACAGCTTCTGTTTCACTTCGTACAACGACTAAGACCTTTTTGCGTATAGACATAAAACTTTTGTATCAGTTTCCTTTTCAATCAAAGTTTGCTGTTCCCTTTAGTGTGTAACATGTTGAATTCCCAGTTTATAAGTACGACAAAGAAAAAAGAAGCTTCAGATGGTCAAAATGGAAGAAAAAAAGAAGCAAGGTGTCTCGGTAAGTTTATGTCTCTGTCATCACCAGCTCTGCATCTGACAATAAAGCCTTTTGATCTAAGTGAGTGCATTCCTCACTAAGGAATTTCACACAGAAGTGCACCAGCAGAAGCTTTCTCATGTGAAGTTGTCAAAACCAATGAATTTTCATTCACGTGCTGAGAGATAAACTTTGGTAATTGTTGCCGTTTTTTTCCCCCATGGCTCCATAAATTTATGTTGCACAGTTTCTTGTATAAATGTTTCATTTTGAACAGTTTAACACACACATCTGTTTTTCACTCTCACCAAGGAAAAAGAAAATCCAACATAATAGCAACCGAGCTTTGGTTTCCGATTGAAAAGCATTTTGATAATTTTTTATCACATTTTTTTTTTAGTATTTTTACCTTATGTTTGCTACTCATAGCCCTACTAGTTGTTTTCAATAATAATATAATAATCTATAAAATTATAAAATATAATTTTAAAAAAGTTTTAAAAAAAGTTTAATGCCCTTCGTCTAACATCTAAATGTTAATGGAAGTTCATACACAGCCTGGCACCTATTCATTTCTTGTTGGCCAACAGTGGCACATATACATTCAACAACTGCTGCATTTTTGCTATACTCCCTTAAGGAAATCTATGCATGTTGGTACAATGAGATGAAGTGTAGCCAGAATGGGGACTCAGAAGGTGGAGCAGATGAGGTGCTGGTGGGCTTAGAAGGAGGAGGACATAGATGTATGGGCAACTCTAGAAGAACTGGTAGTATCTCAATAACAGAAATGCATCGAAGGCCACACTTACAACAAGGCCATTCATGGTAGCATGGAAAAAGTTCAGTGGGACCACAAAAATGAATCATTGACTTGTCATATTCCAGAGCCCTAACCATTCAAATAAAACACATTTCCCATTATCAATATTACACGCATGAAAAAAGTTATTTTCCTGTATGTAACATATGGGTTATGCTACTGCTACACATCTGGCGGATTTGTTTAGAGATATCAGTTTTGTGGAGGGAAGTAAATTAAAGGATTAGTAAAGAATGTATCTGGTTTATGTACACTAGTAACCTGTTTTTTTAGGGGGGGTGGTGTTTTTTTTCCATCCTAAATTTACAAACACCCAATTGAGGAAATCATTACGATAAAATAATGTTGCTGCATCTTTCCTTGAGAGGAACTTAAGTCCTGTTGTATAAATTATGTGGCCATTTGATTAAGTATAATAAGGTAATACATAATGTTGCAGTTATGTCACAATGTTTTATTATAGTTAAGGTCTATGACTAAGAAGAAAGCAGCTAATGGGTTAATATTGTAGGTTTATATGTCATATTTCATACATATTTCATATGTAATTGACGTGGCCTGAGACTAGCTTAGCACACAAACATGTTTTCTGTTCCTTATATGTAATAAAGTCTAAAAAAACGTGTTTTAGCATGAACAACATTGGGATTCAGTAGAAGAACAACAAGAGTTGAATACAGGGCCAGACTGAGAATAAAGAGGCTGCTGGGGCAGTAGACTGGTTGAGTATGGAATGCTGTTGGCCAGCAGCCCACCAGACATTTGCCCAGTGTGCCAGATGGCCTGCTCATTCCTCTTACAAGCCCTGCCCCTATCCCACCACCTATCAACCTCTTTGAAGTCTTAGGGGGCTAGCCATAAGCCCAATGAAGATTTATACATGATCTTCAATACATTTCTCCAAATAATAAGTAGGCAAAAAGGGCAAGTATAAGCAAGTCAGGAGACAAAAACAGTTCAGTACATAGGGAAAAGAGCTAGACCTATGAAGAGGGACCGTTTATGGTCTCTGAAGAAGACATAAAGTTGCATGATGACACTAAAAAGGGTCAGATATGCCCCTAAGCAAATAATATGAATAGCAATAATAATACAGCAAATTAACCTATGTAATGAACAGTATATATATATATATATATATATATATGAACACAGAAGAAGACATAACCTTTTTCCTGAAGTAGATGAGGAAAGAGGCTTAACACCCACCAGTGTTACCTGTATAAGAATATATGAATAACATTTGATCAGATAAAGAACAAAATACTCAAAACAATCACCTACTTAGATTAGATTAAAATAAAAATAAACAATCAATGTGTGTAAATTTGTATGATGCAAAGGGTCGAATTGAAATAAAAACAGTACTTTAAAGTAATTTTTAACATTTTTCCCAAGTCTGCTATTAAAGATAATCAGTAGGGTGCAGTATACAACATAAAAACATTATTGTCTCAGCGCTGGACATTTTATAAAAAATATTTAATTTTTTTAAGTGACTTCTTGTGTAAATACTAACCAACACTTAACTGTGGCAGTGCTAAATATATTTCATTTCATGAGACATAAAAGTCATTTTGTGTTTAGCGTGTGTGCTTGTTCCCAGATACCATGGTAGATGAAAGAGGTTTATAATGGAAATCAGTGTTTGTTCTGCTTAAAACAAATAACTTTCTTGGTCCACTATGTATGAACAGAGAGTATTGTGTGACAACTCTTTAGATAATAGAAATAGTCATCTGTTGATCAATGTTTGAAGCATGGCACTATGTAAATAGGTTATCAATTTTCAAACAGGCCGTCAACAAGTCCTATTAATTTACTACTGCGTTACGTGCCATATGATTTTTTTTCTCACTTGGCTTAATGCGGTTGCTGGACAACATGACACATTTCTCTAGTATTCATCCTACCAACCAAAAGACTCAAAAAGCATTTGTCATTCAGCCAACAAGCCTTTTTTTATATACACATATGTATGTAAAGCTTGGTTCCATATATTAAAAAAGCTTCTTTTAAATATTACAATGTGCCTTATATATTCTCCACAATTATTTTCTGTTATGACTGCAAATATTAACAGAGATGATAAGAATAGTTATAGCTTCAAACTTTTGCCTTTTATGTCTATTTGTACAAGTCATTCATTCTTGATTTGTATAGAAAAGTCTATAATGCTGTTTACCATTTTTAATATGTCTAAATCAATACCAGTTGTTCTTTTTTAGCCAATATGCATAGTGTATAAATTTGAAAAAGGAAGTAATTCTATGAGGTCATTAATGCATTTTCCATCATATAGCTTAACAGTAACACTTCATTAAAATTAAAATGAACCTTTTGTTCCTTAAATATACAGTAACTTGAAAGCGTGGTGAAGTTATTGCTATTGTGTAAAGTGCATTCTCATATGAAAAATGTAAATATTAAACGAGTCGAGTTACTTTAAATATATGTTTCCTATTGTGCTTAAATAGATATACCAGAGCCTCACAGTTAGCAACAGAGACATATTATTTTCTGTGTTAATTAAATTTGGATTGTATGTTATGAGCATTTATGACATAATATAAAAGTATGAAAAATTAGCGTTTCTCGAGTGTGGTCGCAGGGCCAGGCAGTCTTCAACTGTGGACTGTGAATTTAAATGTATATATAGCAATTAAATTAGCACAGGGGTCCCACAGGGGTCACCAAAAGGCTCCAGACCCATATAGCTTAATTAACCCCTATCACTTTGCACACAAGACTGGGGTATTGAGGCCGGGGTGTGAAAACCACTTTTCACTTAATAATGTTAACCCCCTCATCCCAAATCATTTGTTTTGCTTTATAACTAATAATTAACTACATAAGCAAGATTAAATGATGAGAACAAAAATTTCCTGTAAGGCGAATTAATTACAATAATGATAAAAAAACAGATGATAATTACCATGACCTTTGCTCGAGGCACTTCCTCAAATCTAATATTAGGCGTTAACTGCTCTAGTAGATTTATAACTAGCTTAAGTTATATATAAAATAAAAGTCTAAAAAGAATCTATTTTGCCAAATATTCTACACAACATTAAAAAAAATGATTTTGTACAAATTGAATTTTCTAAGATTTGTTTTTTGGAATATTCTAAATTGCTTATCACAGTATATTATACAGGCACTTTTAGTGCTAGCAGCTTGCTAATAATGATAAAAGAAACAACATGAGTGTATAGTATCACAGTATATTTGGATCAAGGCTCATGTAGAATGTAGCTTGGCATATCCAGCTGTTGGCCGTATGCTGCAGATCGGGTGTGATTTGCCCTTGCTGGTTAGGTGGCCAGTCCGGACCACACAATTTGTTTATGAAAAATAAATATTTTCTATTTTAATTAATATAATATACCCGTGCCATCCATTTCCTGCAAATAAATACGCAGTCCTATTATTTTATGATTTTCGAAAACCTTTGCAGTTTTTTATTCAGCTGGCATCAGCTCTCTAAAATGCAGTGGCGTCGCTACAGGGGGGCAAGGGGGGGCAGCCCCCCCTAGGTTAATCCTTGCCCCCCCTGTTGCCCCCCTGCCAAATTTGGAATAAAGTCGCAATGCGACTTTAAATCCCGTTTTTTTTTTTAATTATTATTTTTTTTAAAATTTGGAGGAGAGAGAGGGTGCAGCCCGCGTAAGATCGGCAGCCAAGGCAACCGATCTTACGCGGGCCGCACCTCGAGCCCTGCTACTTACCTGTGGGAGGGTCTTCTGCACTGCATAGAGGAAGCGGAAGCCAGAAGAGAAGGCAGAGGGAGGCCGCGCCCCCTGCTGAGGTCTGTGAGCGGCACCGGAGAGCTGCAGTGCAGGTAAGGGGGTGGGGAGGGTGTTTGAATAAGTATGAGTGTAAGTGCTGGAACCTAGGCATGATGGGAGTTTGATTGCTGTTAGCAATCATACTCCTATCATGCCAAGTCAGCCAGTAAATGCTGGGGGGCAGCTAGCTAGGTTTCAGCATGTACTGGCTGACTTGGCATGATAGGAGTGTGATTGCTAACAGCAATCACAGTCCCATCATGCCTAGGTTCCAGCATTTACTGGTTGGATGTGTAAGTGCTGGAACCTAGGCATGATGGGAGTTTGATTGCTGTTAGCAATCACACTCCTATCATGCCAAGTCAGCCAGTACATGCTGGGGGCAGCTAGCTAGGTTTCAGCATGTACTGGCTGACTTGGCATGATAGGAGTGTGATTGCTAACAGCAATCAAAGTCCCATCATGCCTAGGTTCCAGCACTTACACATCCAACCAGTAAATGCTGGAAACTAGGCATGATGGGACTGTGATTGCTGTTAGCAATCACACTCCTATCATGCCAAGTCAGCCAGTACATGCTGAAACCTAGCTAGCTGCCCCCAGCATGTACTGGCTGACTTGGCATGATAGGAGTGTGATTGCTAACAGCAATCAAACTCCCATCATGCCTAGGTTCCAGCACTTACACTCATACTCATTCAAACTCATTCAAACACCCTCCCCACTCATTCAAACACCCTCCCCACTCATTCAAACACCCTTACCTGCACTGCAGCTCCTCGATGCCGCTCAGACTTCAGCAGGGGGCGCGGCCTCCATCTGCCTTCTCTGCTAAAGCACAGAGGAAGTAGGATGTCACGTGAACTCCGCTTCCTCTGTGAAGTCCAGAAGACCCTCCCACAAGTAAGTAGCAGGGCTTGAGGTGCGGCTCGCGTAAGATCGGTTACCCTGGCTGCCGATCTTACGCGGGCCGCACCTCTCGCCCCTGCCTTATTTAAAAAAAAACAAAAACAGAAAAAAGATTTCGGGCGGCCCTTGGCTTGAGGCCCCCTGCTGCCGGGGCCCGGTCGCAGTCGCGACCCCTGCGACCCCGGTAGTTCCGCCACTGGCTCAAGGTTTCCATTATGCCACTGGCAAGTACCAAGCCCATTGCCACACATTGGGAGCTTTTTCTGGGTGAGAAACAGCTGTCCCTTTGCCCAGGTGGACAACGGCACCATGGCACCTGTCTGAGTCATCTGGTACTATTACTGGCCCTGTTCCCTAATTTCTTTGGTTGTCTATTTTGCTATCTTACCTTGAATGCATGATGACCATGTCACCCATTTGGAGTATAGGTGACAAAAGCACTGTAGAAATAGCCAGATATCTGTATAGGTAATACTACAGGTATGATATCAGGGCGGGTAGCACCGGGTGCCAGATAGCAATGCCCCAGCTGGGTTCAGAACACTAAGCGAGTAGTCAGGCAAGCCAAGGTCAGTACACAGAGCAGGTAGTCAAACAAGCCAGGTATAGAGCACACACCTGGACAGCCTTAATGAAAATCCAGCTCTACAATACTACTACTACTCATAACAACAGCACATTCATTTGTATATGTTATAACCATTGACAATAATCTAAATAGTAACGTACCATATGTGTCAAGTCAAATATTATCGGACTTTACCATGTGATAAATCCCCTCTGACCAAGCAGGGATCTCATGTAAAAAAAAATGCTACGACATGATGGTTATTCTAACATGGCAGTCTGTAGATATCTCTATTCTTATGATGAGCAAGTATGTTTAAAATACGTTAATGGCCAAGTCATAACGTGAAATAAGTCTCCCTGCAGTTCCGTAACGCGCATGGTATTCTGAGCTCCTGCACACAGGGATTCGACGAGGCTTTGTTTGTTTTATTTAAAGAGCGGTTGCTAAGAGTTGCTCTCTTTGATTCTATCCATATGGCTGTCTGGCCGGTGCAGTGCCACCTTGTTCTTTTATTATTTTTTTTGCTGTAATTACCTTCGCGTTCATCTGTTTGAGAGCTGGCGAAGGTAATTGTTATTACTCAAAGCCATGCCCCTGCTAATTAAATAAATCCAGGCGCTACTGTTCACTCTAATGATTCACACGTTACTTGAAATTATTGATTTTAATTGAAACACCTGCTCTAATGAGCTCTTTTTGTGAAGAGTGCATTATTTTCAGAAACCGCATTTTCCTTTTTTTTTTCTAAAAAAAATCCATGAATGCTTTCCAGATTTGTGAAAATATTGAAAAAGCTAAGAAAGAAAAGTGTATGAGGTTGTAGATTTGACTGAGTTTAATGGGAGTTACAGTCTGCAGTAGCTGATTTATAATAAGGGGTGCCTTCATTTTTAGACTGAGAGCTCATATGGCTAAAACGCAACCCCATCAGGGCGGTATCCCTATGGAGACATACATGGGGTAGACATAAAGGAATCCTGAATTTAAGACAAGACCAAGGGCTGATTAAGGTCTAACTCTTTACAGCAGGGAAGATGGGCAGATTAAACGGGCCGAATGGTTCTTATGTGCTACCAAATTCTATGTTTCTATATCCCAGCTTCTAAATATACTTTGTGAAAAGCGTTGTATTTCTGCCGCGGTTTGCGGTTGTGTGTTTTGCTTCATATAAATAGAAACAGGCAGCACAGACCTGTAGAGCAAACAATAGCAAAGATCTTTTAGCAGCAGACAAGCAGAAACGACACAAAGCCAAATCCAAGGATTACCCTTGCTCTATAAAAAGTTTAGAAGGTCGTGCCCTTAGACATATCCGCATCAGTTTTTAACCTAATATTATATGCTAGGTTATCCCTCCACTAGAAGTTTGAGGCATCTTCTAAAATCTGGGGCACCCTGCACTGCTGGGGTTTAAGAAGTCTGTTTTCCACCTCCAAATATGACTATTTTTAACTAAAACAAAGTTCCTGGTACCCAGACAGGAGGAACAGCATTTTCAAAAAGGAAGACCACCTGTGGGTCTTAATACAAGTTCTTCATTCCTTGTAGGTCATGTACATGTCCAAGTTGCAGTGTGGTTTTGTGTCATTCCCCTAGGGAGACCCTTTCTGTCATATGTACAAAAATTCAGGTGGGGTAACTTAAAGAACCAATGAGGATCCAGGTCCACTAGTAGAGACTTGTTCTGGGCCCTCTTTCATCCAGCTCCCTCCGACTAAAGTGGCTTGCTGCGGTCTTGCACGCCACACACAAGATGGCCACGGTGAGGCAAAGCATAAATTGGCACCTTTTCTCTTCCATGTTCATATAAAAACATCAAAGAACCACTACACCTTGCCCTCCTGCCCCAGCATTTTTGTTATGCCACTGAGCGTGCCAGCTTTCATAGGGAGTACGAGCTGCATAGCAGACAGGGTTCACCAAGGTAAAAGGGGAAGGGGAGTAGAGTGTGTATATGTAGATATATGTACAGTATGTGTATAAAGTGTTAGAGTCACTGTATATAGTGTTGGAGAGTGTGTACATATATAGTATGTGTGAGCATATGGTGTTGTTTGTTCTTATATGGCATTAGTATGAGTGTATGATGAGTGTGTGGATGTTACTGTAAGGTCTAAGTGTTAGTAAGTGTAAGTATATGATGTTAACATGTAGGGCTGCAACAACTAATCGATAAGGTATAATCGATAATTGGTAAGGTATCTCATTATCGACTAGTTGAATCGATTTTTATCAATTATAAAATGAGGGTTTTTTCAGAGCAAATGCTCTGAAAAACACCCCTCGTTTTATAATCAGTTTGTGACAGCAGCAGCTTCTACTTACCAGTCCCTCCCTGCAGTCACCGCCGGAGAAAGAAAGGGGCGGGGCCAATTGGCAGTGACTGCAGGGAGGGACAGGGAGGAAGAAAGGGGCAGGGCAAATGGTCGATTGGCTCCGCCCATTTCCTGCAGTGTCCACATGGCTGTGACACTCATCTAACTGTGAGCATAAAATGAATATTTGGGCTGCTGAAAGTTAGGGGAGGTGGGGGTGAATTTAGGGGCAGTTGTGGTTGATGGGGTCTTCAGGGTGAATTTAGGG
>VKOC01000006.1:12316791-12331779 GCA_009364415.1 Spea multiplicata | reverse complement strand
TATATATATATCAAACTGCTAACAGCAATCACACTCCTATCATGCCAAGGCAGCCAGTACATGCTGGGTTAAAAGGCATATCATGGGGCTGAGTGGCATATAGGGGGTTAAAATGCATTTCTGGACCTCCAGAAATGCATTTTAACCCCCTATATGCCACTCAGCCCCATGATATGCCTATATACCTCCAGAAATGCATTTTAACCCCCTATATGCCACTCAGCCCCATGATATGCCTTTTAACCCCTATATGCCAGAGTGGCATATAGGGGTATAAGGCATATCATGGGGCAGAGTGGCAAATAGGGGGGTATAAAGCATTTCTGGGGGCAGAGTGGCATAACTGGGGGGGGCAGGTTGGCAAATAAAAGGAAATTTAAAAAATATATTTTTCTCAATCATAGCTTTTATTAAACATGAAAAAATAATTTACATGAATTAATATTTACTGGTAAAACTTTTTTCCTATAGGGTAGTCTTATATTCAGGCTTTTTGTTTTTTTCCTAAATTAATATTTTGATTTTGGGGGGTCGTCTTATAATCGAGCAAATACAGTATATAGGATATACCTTTGATACTATATATCCTAGCTATGTGGGATAGTCCTGAAAGGATTAATAATGTTTCACAGGTGGTTAACTGCAAGAAATTTATAGAGAGATAATCCCTAACTACTATAAGACATATTTCCGCTCTTTTATAAGTTATAAGTTGCTTTTGCTATTTAGCCCAATAGTGCATCTGGCATGAGTTAATAAAAGTTTATAATGCTCGTGTCCTGCCATATTTTTATAATAAAAATCAAGCAACAGCCTTCTCTGTATTGTTTTTTTTTTCTATTATTTGAAAAATCTGATAATGAATTGCTAAAACCATTCATATTTATTTTAAACATAGCGAATGCCGAAAATGTACTAGGTCATCGATAATAATAAATCAAGAAAATATTAATTTTGCAGATTATATTGTATAAAATATTAATTTTGCAGATTATATTGTATAAAGAAAAATGTTCCTTGTAGATGAAATACACATTTCAGATTTATGTGTATTCTGATTGTTTGTGTTGAGAATATATTTTTCTTCATTCCTTTAATGCATCCAAGTGAGCTTTATCACATGACTGAATGTTAGTGTAAGGAGTCATTTTGTACAAAGGTTTGATGTCCTTATATGATGAACATATATCTCCTTTAACCCTGTATCCCTTATAGAAGAAGCAATGGGCAGGCCAGTAGCAGTTTTAATATAGAAATGCAGTATACATTTTCTAGTATTTTTTAGACAAAGGGGGAATTTGGTCGCCTTGCCAGTGAGATACTCAGTATTCACTCTGTAAGTAGTGTACTTTCACAGTTTGGCTTTCATCATATGTAAATGAGCAATAACGTTGTATCAACTAGTTCCGCTTAATATGTTAGTGTTAAACAATTCCACTATGAAGGTGCATTTCACGCCCTAGTGGATGATTGAAATTTGAAAGATGAAATTACAAACCATTACACCAATAATGTCTAAACATATTTTATGTTAAGCCCTTGATTTCATTTTTACTTTCAACGAGTCTCAGTTCACAAATGTTAAAAAAAAAAAAAAAAGAATTCACCATACCCTTCTTGTATTCATTTAACTGACGATACCCAGTTTAGTTTTAAATGCAGTGGTACCAACTCATAAAATTAATTCACATTTTGTTGGATTGTCAGAAATGAGCATTGTTCTGACCCCTGCGTGAACTCATCAACTGAAATGAAGTTGTTCAGTGAGCTGAAGAAGACAAAGCAGGGTTTCAAGAAATTAATCAACTACATCAGCCTTCGGTTTAGGCCTGAAAACGGCACACAGCATGTTGACCCTGAACAACTTTGGATCCCCTTCATAAATGAAAGCCATCATTCTTGGCACGGAAGATACTAAATTATAGGCTTTTAAATTTAATTTTCAGCATACTTGTGTTTTCGATTAGTGTGCCATGTTTCATAAAGAAAGTAGTACCTTTTAAGTAGTAAATGCTTCCTCCCAGTTGCTCGGCCTTTGTTGTAATGGAAAGCTAACTTAAAGCTTTTGAAATGACACATGTGGCTATATTTTTCCCAAGTAACACCTTAAGCAACAATACCAAATTATTTTCTTCATACCAAAATCAATAACTAGCTTGAAAATAAAAGTAATCCCAGTGCCAGAGGCCACAGATTTTCCTGACAGGCTACTAAAACTATGTTTTAGAAGCCTGAAGCTCTGCCTGCTAATCATTCACTTTCCCTTTGCTACTTAGTTGTAGGATATCTCTGCGGGCTACTAAAATGTAAAGACGGTCTGACAAATTGTCTGCCGAGGAAACATTGTCCGTTTCCATCTTCATACGAGTTCACTTTTCCAAACAGATAATGACAAGTTAGCACGGTGGCCTCTCTTTGTAAAATGTGCCATTTACAGGGCAAAAAGCCATTTGTATATTTTATTCAGAAGAGCTTTACTTAAACGCTGACAGCTTTTTCAAGTCTAAGACAAGGAGTGTTAACCACAACATGATCTGAACAGACAATTCCATGTTTAAAGTAGGACAAGGCGAGCCATTTTATTTGTTTGTATGAAACAACTTGTAAAAGTGCTGTAACCGGTTTGTTGACTTTCATTATTTCAACGTTCTAGTTAATTCATTTTCTCCGTCTTATCATTTATGGTGTGTGTACATACTATATATATATATACACACACACTATATGGAAAAACGTATTGGTACACCTGACAATTACACCTACAGGGACTTTGATAAAATCCCATTTTAAATACAGAGACAGATATATAGTTGATACTCGCTTTGCAGCTACAACAGTTTCCACTCTTGTGGGAAGGCTTTACACAATATTTTGGAGTGTTTCTGTGGAACTTTTTGCTCATTCATCCAGTAGAGCATTAGTGAGGTCGGGCACTGATGTTGGACAAGAGATCTTTAGTTCTTTAGGACCTTGCTTTTTGGCGCACCAGGGCCACATTCATGCCTAAGAATAAAAAGGGCTTGTCCCAAACTGTTCCACAAAAGTTAGAAGCATAGATTGGTCCAAGAAATATCTTTGGTATCTGGGTTCATTTTGCTTCCATATAGTAATATATATATATATATATATTGGGGCAAAGTTGACTTGGCCACCATGGGCTCCCTTTAGCTGATCTTTACATGTAAGCTTTAAGTAACACATATGGCTAACTGTTTTGAAAATGTCAGTACTTGGTTTCCTCTATAAAACATTCTCCTGTGGAGCATAGGTGGATGAAACCTTAATTTCAATGGCTTGCTTATTGTTGGTTATTTATACCTTATCTTTGGATGTGAGGCTACGTTTTGCAATATTGGCAACTCTGATATTTAGTGAATCACCCTCGGTATCTAAGATCATAACAGCAACGTGTGTTATTAGGGGGACCGATCACCTTCCCATATGCTAACTTTAGTTGTCATCTGTGATGACATGATTGCTGTGATAGAAGCTGATATGCCCTGGTGGTTTCTTCAGAAATGACAAAAAAGGTCAGGAAATGTGAGTGAATAATTATACAAATTAGCTCAAACACAGGGGGTTTCTCCATTCTATACATTCCTTCCTAGAAATTAGAAATTAACGTGTACCTAGTCTTCAAATCCTAAAATAAGAAAGATTTATTTATGTTTTGGTTTCCATTTGTATTATCTGCTGTGTGATAATTATGCAGAAATAATAATCAATACACTGTGAGAGGCATTGATACACTAATGACACACACAGTGCCATACCAGCTTAAACACACCCTTATTTCCCCCCCAGAAATGTTTCATTGATAAGTCAGCCTCAGCATTGACCACTTACGATGTTTCAAATGTTGACCTATTTCAACTTTCTCACTCCCAACAACCAACACTTGATGTTTATTTTTTTTTAATGTCAGTTTTGTGTTTTAGAACAAAAATCACTTGTGCAGTTTGTTATCTGGTAATATTGCATATAAATGTTTTTTCTTTTTTTTAATAAAATTTCTCTAATGTGTTTTTGATAAAAAAAGAAAGGAAAGTTGTGTCCTTTGATCATGTTTTTAATATCTTGTGTTATTTTTGGAGATGTGTTGTTTGGCTAACAGCACTGTTTTTTTTGTACATTTCTTTCTCCATATAAAATTTTTATTGTTGTTCTAATCACTTTGGGATGTGATCCTTTAGTGTAGTATAACTTCAAACATATAAAAAAAATTCAGATTTACTTATACACATTTAATTCCAGAGAATACATGCACACTGGGAGGAGGGATTTAGGGGTGACCGTTCCATCTGAAGTTTCCAGTTGTAACTTGGTTATTTAGGTAGGTTCTACAAAATTCTGAATAAATACATAATTGTCTCCCTTGTGCAGAATAAGCCCATACATAGAGTCCTTAGCTTTGTCCAATCCAGACAAATACATTGATTTCTGGTCACCAATTTCCGTACAGCATGCCTTGATCATCATGGAGTGTAGTTTAGAGTAGTTGGAATAAATGGAACCTGAAGGGGCAATGCTTAAAATTCAATGTCCCTCAACCAGCGTTATGTGTAAAAAATGCTTAGAACTCTTTGATTACATTGTCTTATCTAGGGCATCTAGAACATGTTTGGCTGTTAGTTGTGGTAGATGTATGAATACGAACAAAGGTTGCAGTTTATATGGGAACATGAGGATGATGCATGAGGTAATGTCTTTGGCCTGAACAACCATTTTTCTTTTTCCCTTTTAACGAGGACCGCTATAAATGTTTCTGTAAAATGTATTGGAATTTTCTCTTCCGTGGAGAAAACCTTTAGAATTGTGGTACATGGATAAGGCATTAGTTTAGAGATGAGGTCTAATGCAGGGAGTTGGAGGCTAGTTATCCAAGGTTTAGTTTTATTTTTTTGTGATTTTAATGATTTCTTTTTTAGAGAAAATATTACGATGAGAAACATACCAAATATTTATCTTTAGGCAAAACGGCCCAACTCCTTATCCTCATTGCTCTCAAACCTTCAGACCACCCCCTTGGGATTGATGCTCAAGTTCTGTCTTTTTCAACACTTATCTTAACCAAAAGATGAATTAGTGGGTTTCAACTTTCAATTCTCTAAGCTTCTGATTCCAAGATCATTACTGCTATGACATGTGCCATCACTTCAGCTGGTCTATGTCATGTGCATCATTTGAGGCATTGGTTGTTTTTGTTGTAGGTGGGGTGTTTTAAGGCATGATGTCAGTTGCTCATCTATTACTTGAACTTTCTCTTTGTAAGTCCAGCTGGTGATCTTATTTGTCAGTTCCTATTGAAAACATTTCAGTGGTATGCCAAAAAACTGATATGCTATTGTTAGCATATTCTATGGTGCCAAAGGTCATACTCACTTGTTTGACACCAGACATGCCATTTATTTTGCTGTGTTAAGGACACTAGAGTTTTTGAGACTCATTTATATCGCACTGTATTTGCTTTATTATTAGTGTACATTGTGTTGGGAAATTGGTGGCAATTCATTAAACCATGTAAATGGTATTTTACTGGGGTGATTTTGTTTCATGTTACATGTACAGAGGGTTA
Source organism: Spea multiplicata (assembly GCA_009364415.1). NCBI lineage: Eukaryota > Metazoa > Chordata > Amphibia > Anura > Pelobatidae > Spea > Spea multiplicata. The sequence goes on along the minus strand of VKOC01000006.1, from coordinate 12,326,204 downwards.
ATATTTTCTGGTTCTTTGGGTGAACTGAAACAAATAATAAATGTGAGGCAACCTTACAGTTGGTGAACACCTCCAGACAAATCTGCAATACAAATCGGTTGCCAAAATCCATTCTGAGATCTGGATCTGAATAAATCACTCCAAAGCTGGACCTGTATGCTCAAGCGATTTCTTCATTTATTAACAACTTTGGTAAAAGAAACATAGTAGCTTCATATCTTTGAAGACAATGTATCTCGTGTCACACTTAATCATGAATTAATAACGACCTAATTATTGGTGTTCTTCACCAGGGCCTAATTTTAGGTTGGAATCTGCTCTGGCATTTTAAGATCAGCCTCTTGCCATCTGCATACAGCTACACACTATGCTCTTACACGTTTGTAGCATATAGTAAGTGTTTCTAGCCAGTGGTCACACACTAAAGGATGGAAATTCCTGCACTAGTGGCCATACAGGTATGTGGCATTAACCCAGTTTGCGCAATGACCACTCTTGGTCCGGTTTCCAAACTAAACTAGAAAGCATTTGTGTCCACTGTGTTTGTAACACTTTCGATAAATTTGCATATTATTGCCTTGTGATTGCAAGGCTAATATTTAGACATGTAATATACTCAATAGATTCAAGACTATTCATTTAAGAGATTACAAATTAGTGTTAGGACTTTTCTTGAAATGTGTGGAAAAACACACATTTTAATGGTGCTACATATGATCCTAGAATGACATGCTTTAATTAAGACTGAGAAACATCAAGTGATTATTAGAAAACATGTCCAACTTGGAAGTCAAACATACAAATTATTTTATGCAAACTTTCATCTACAGAGGAAGATTGCGAAATATTTGTAGTCAAATTTAACAGGTGCTACTACAAAAATGAACATCTACATTGGAAAGCTTTCTCTATAAGAAAGTATACAGAAACTATTATGGCTACTATTCTATAATGCGCATATTTATTAATTGGTGTGGAAAAACAAAAGAGGGATCTCCTTAACCCTGTTTTATGCCACTGAATTTACATGTTAATAATTTATTGAGAAGAGACACGGTTCAGCGGTCAAATATCCTTTAGGAAGTGAATTGTTAATGGTGAAGTGTTAACTTGGATATCCATTGGGGTCTATTAACCACAGGACAAAATGACCTCTATGCAGCATTAAAAATTGATACCCTATATATTTTTGCATTTGTTACAAAACTCCCTTGGCTACACAAGAATAATTTAACAAACCTGCTGCAGATTCCTCCTATGTTAAAATACCCTGGCATGACCATTCTTCATATGACTTCTTATCAGATACAAGCCCCACAAATTCTACCCCCATTACCTACAAAACATCCCCAATAAAATAAGTTTCTTCAAAATAGTAGAACTTAAGCTCCTCACCTTTTGTGTCTGTAGATCTAAATTGTTATGTGATGCACTACTTATTATGTCCTGGTTACCCATTGTACAGCGCTGTGGAATATACACTATATGAATTGTTATTTCCATTATCACGCAGATGACCATATAGCTTTAAAGCAAAGAATTGTCTGACCTTTAGACCATCTCTTTTGTTAGAAAACTGGGAGTTAATATCACAAACCTCATAAATTATTTTTTGCCCTTATGCGAAGTGGCACAATGTGAGTTTAGTTCTCCGCAAAGAAATGTGTACTTCAGTTTTTGTTAAGTTGAGGAAATGCCAAATCCTTGTCACATAATCTTAAACGTGGGACTGAGTTAATTGGAAATACATGCTTTATGCTACAACATGCTTCATTATTAGGGATCTGATTGAGGATTATATGAGTTGGAACTTTGAATCACTGGACTGCTACAGGTTGGTATTGTCTGCTTCTACCAGAATGATATTTAATAAGTATAAACATACCTTTTGGCTAAAAGTTATTAATATTAGCACAGGATGCATTGTGCACTGAACAGTGAGAACCTTACATTTGGGATGTGCCTATATCTGACAATGAATCAACTAAAAGTAAAGTGGTATCCAAAAAACCCCATTAGGATGCCTGATAAATTGACAGGTGCTACATTTAGAACACTGGTGCAGTGACATCTGGTGGCAGAGGCATGAATATGTTATTATTGCTAAATATAATCTAATAGATGACAAATAGATGACAGATATGTTATACATTCAGTGATTACTAACCACATGAATACAGCTTTTTTGACCAAAAAGAGAACAGAAAAATCATTAACTATCTGGTAACCTGTACTTGTACATTTATATAGTCAATATATGGGAGTTTAGCAATAATGACCAAAAATAGGACAACCACGCAACTTTGAAAAAGTATCACCATCAGGGGTATTTCTAAGTTCCAAAAAAGATCAGAAGCTACAGCCTAATAGTAACTGTGCAGGTCACCAAAATGTTTACCTATCTTTTCTGTTATTCCTTTTTGTATATATGCATGTGATAGTACATACTATTTAATAATTATGACATTCATATTTTGCACGTCAGAATGATGGTAGCTAAAAATAAAAGCAGAAGAAATATTTCCTAAGTCCCGTATACATTTACCCAGCAGCTTTCCAAGATACTGTCAAAGCATTGCCGCTTGTATTATAGGCAGACTCCAGGAGTAGCCCTATGTGACCTATGCAGTGACCTATGCAGCTCAAAGGGGGGCAGGTGAAATATGCCACCAAAAACAGACTGTTGTCCTTAGCTTCCCTATATGGTAGGTCCTGCACTCACACATTCACTCTAACATTATATTATTATACACTTATAGATACAGACATACAAACATACCTCTACCTCTATATGACACACACATGCTAACATCACACATTAATGTACACACACTTTACCACCATATGCTGATATATGTGCCCACACTTACACCATACATATACATGGAATAACCTCCCATCAGAAACGGTAGAGGCTAATACAGCGTGATAATTTAAACATGTACATAAAGCTATCCTGAACCCTTAGACCAAGGACTGATCATGGTCTGAGTCTCTACATTAGGAAAATGAGCAGACTCATGAGACAAAACACCGATCACACAGTTTCTAATACCATAAACTTTTATTAAAAATAGTTTACATGAATTAACATTTACTGGTAAAACTTTTTTTCCTATAGGGTGGTCTTATATTCAGACTTTTTCTTTTTTTCCTAAATAATATTCAGATTCTGGGGGGTCGTCTTATAATCAGGGTCGTCTTATAATCGAGCAAATACGGTACCTCCTCGGCTAGCCTGCTCAGTAAAAGACTCGGTGTTCTTTGCCCTTCTCAGAATAATAATGGTGACCCCTTGTAAACTATTATCCCTGGTTTTATTTAATGGATTCATGATTTAAGAAGAAGTTTCACAGATTGTTTTGAAATCTAATCCTCAAAGACAGATGTCCATTATCCACAATACCAGATAATTTCTAGATGTAATCAAAAACATAGATTTAACTGTGATATGCTAACACCCTCATCAGATAAATACTTGTGTGCCATAATTGTTTTTCATGATGATAGTAAAAAAATCTGATCAGAGAAAACTACGTCAAGTGAAGACAAAATGTGTCAGGGAGACATATCCCAGAAGGCACCATTCATCATCACGTTACACAGATGGCAAATTATTATCAACAGTCAAACTGTGAGGCACCTGTAGGGTCAGTAAATAAGGCTCTACCATCTGATTTTCTCATGATTAAATAGGATATTATTCATATATATATATAATTTTGTGGGTGTGTCTCCATTTTTAAAACCATTTTATAGATAGGTGAAACAATTGCTCCACAAACAATTATCGGTATTTGTTATGTGTCCTTATTGCGTATGTCCCAACATTTCAGGACAACTGAGTTAGGGGAATTGGCAAGAGTAAGGGACCTCCTGGATGTAGGCAGGGCCTGAGGCATTACCAGGTCTCCTGCCTTACAGTCGCAAGGTAGCCATGTGTGAGCTGCAATGGAGCAGATCTCCATTGATCTTACAGCATCCTAGACCAGTCAGGAGAGATCAGAGGATCTTCCCAAGTAGCCCATTATCCCCACTACCCACATAAGTGGGGCAGCTACCCGGGACTAAGGTTGCGCTAAGGTAACGGAGGTAGTGGGTAGCAGGGTGGAAGCATTATGGCAGCTTACACGGAGTGTGCGAGATGCAAGAAATACAGAGCTCCTCAAGGTAAGAGAAAGAGGGAAGGATAGGTAGGGAGAGGTGTGTGAGCATCTCTCTCTCTCTATATATATATATTAATATTTATATACTATATATTGAAATCAAGTATTTTCAACAAAAGCTTTTGTGATGTGATAAAGCCGAAGCTCACAGTGATCAGGAGAGCTCATTGTGACAAAGACATCAAAGGCAAGGATTCTACATGAATTTCTCAGATTCACAACATTGGTTATAATCTCTTTATCTAAAGAAAGAAAAATTAGCAGTTAGACACTTTTGTTATTTAACTGACCTTTCCCAGAATAGTTTTCAGACTAACATTTCAACATACCAAACCTGTAACTGTTTTGACTGGAGATTTTTGCCTGTATGGATTAAGTAAATGTTGTTATCTTTGGCTGTAATGGCTATAGAGCTTGCTGTTGCCTGCCTGCAAATACAACACTAAATTACTTTACAGTAAGACACAATGATTTGTTAAGTCTCTTGATAGGTTATTTAACCTGACTTAATGTAAAATTATTACATGGGGGATTCCAACTGGCTAAAATTATGGTTAATATTTTCAGAACAATTTTGATAGACCAACACCATGATAGGACATTTTAATTTTTACTTGACTTTTTTAAATGAGATTATTTAAAATTGAAATACAGAACACATTATTTTTCTACTATAGTATTTATTTCCCACAAAAATTGTCTTTATTACATTGCTGATATAACATTTAATAACGTGTATTATAGCTGTGAATTTGGGTTGTGTTGTGAATTTGGGTTGTAGTACCCTTAAGGTGGCCGCCCTGCATCCTAAATCCTGGACAGCTTTACACTCATGTGCTTGTGATTCTGGTATGTATCAACTGCCACAATCAAGTCATAAATAAACTAAACTCTCATTGGTATGCAAAGTAGGAATCAAAAACCCTATCTCTTCCATGTTGCTTATTTCCATTACTCCACCAGTTCATAACCAATAACTTCTAGACCTTTCTATTTCTGTGCCAGATCAAATCATGACTTATAAGTCTTCTAGACGTGGCCTGGCCAACTTGATGTCACCACTTAAAGAAGACAATGAGTCCATAAACACTTCTTGATGCTGTCTCATTCTCCTCATAGCCACCATGAATACAAGACTTCAATCATCAATTGGAACTAGCATCAAAGACAGCAGGAAACTTTGCTCCTTAGGAACCTTGATCCTGACAAGGACAGCACTGCGACTTACCCTAATAACAAGACAGAACTCATATTGAGGTAAAACAGGAACTGACTTTATTGGCAACAGCTCAGATATTTATACACACAACATAATTGAATCAGGAGTATAATCCCGTCAACTACCAGACAACCTGGCGCCTCCATACAGTTCTATGGCCAGCAATGCCCGTCCGACAGTCACTATTTTGGGATGATCCCAAGGGAGTGGCATCCATCCTGGGGTACCAATGGAGAGCTCAGGGTCCGAGGATTTATGTTCCAAAAAGCAACTTGATCTGGCATCAGGACCCTGAGCGACATCGTTGGAAACATCTCTTAGGAATAGTCTGTGCAGTAGCCGGGTTCCATAGCCCTGGCTGGGTAAACCCCAGTCCTAAATCACCTCAGAGCATTGCCCATAACAAGATAGTGTAACTCCAAAAGAGCGTGTGTCCAAAGTGATGCAGTTCCAATTGTCGACGGGCATCGCTGAATGGCTGGTTCATCCCTAACTGTGGCGCTTTTACCTCTTGTGTAATACTACATAATTCCCCCTAGATTGTAAATTCATTTGAGCAGGGCCCTCCCTACCTGACCAAAGTCAAATTGTTAGGTTATACAGTACTTTGTATGTCCTGTTTGCCCATTGCACAGCATTGAGGGAATATGATGGCTCTATATAAAGAAACAACAATAATAATAATAATAATAATAATAATAATCAATAACCTGTATAATGTTTTTTAACTATTATATTACAACAAATGCTTAATATTAAGAACCACAGATTATTTAAAGCTGCATCATATCACTACCCATAACTTCAACAGGACAAAAGGGCCACAAGTTGCACTCCTCAGCCACCCGTTGGCGATGCCTCTCCTCCTTCTTGAGTATCCATCAACCTGGGTAGCAAACTCTGACCTAATATGATGTCAGGGGAATTTTCATTGTTACTTGCCCCAGGCCCCAAAATCACTAGTTAAAATTCCGCTTCCAAGTTACCAACCATCTTGCCATCTGTCAAGTTGCTAGAAATGGACAACAGAATGTGTCTCCAGTTTGTCTGCAGTTGTACTCATACGTTCTTGAATTTATTTCTTGTAGTTAACAGTCTTACGCACATTCACTTGAATGGAGAATTATAATGAAATCTGTCTCCCGTGGATACCTATTAAGTACTTATTTAACAGTAATAATAACAAGTAATTTGAAAATCCCATTGCTGATAAATCTTGATCATGCCTCGCTGACTGCTTATTAATTAAGGCAGCAGTGAATGTGCTCCTGACATGCAGTAGGAACTTATAGATTTATAGTGACAGTTATTATCTGTGATTTTCTAGGGATATATGACTCACATCCTAACAAGATTATGTGCATAGTTTTATGTAGCTTGGTTAGTATCAATATCCTCAGCAACTTGACAAATATTGTAGATCACTGAATTTTCATTATACCATAGATAAAGCATATGTTTTTGCTAAACGTGCTTCTTGAAGATGTTCTACTCTTCACTTCTGAGCTCTAAGTTTATTAGCCATTAAATAGTAAATTTTGGTCTGCAACTAAGCATGACTGCAATTTTGCATAAATATCAATTTCCATCTAGGAATCTTCACATATTGCTATTACACCAAGAAATTTAATCCTATGGATTGTACACTCTAGTTCATATTTTATTCATGTGAGAAAAGTTGTTATTTGCTGTATCTCAACATTACTCTCTCTCTCTTTCCCTCTCTGCTTAGTTACATATAAACATATATATAGTCTAAACATAAACTACATTAACCTTACAATTTGCGTTCTCCTGATATGTTGGTAAAAAAAAAAAAGGTTCATGATAAATGGTGAAGCCATATATAAATAATACCTCACATATATAAAGCTTTACATGTGATTCCATAGTATAAATTAATTGATATGAGCACTCTTTGCCTTCAAAACAGTTTTAATTCTTCTAGGTACACAATGATGATCAGTTTAAGTTGAAACATACACATTACCAAAACATCTATGTAGGGGGAAGAAAACTGGGTGAGGAACAGCCAAACTGACTAATAAGGTGAAGTTGCTGAAGGAGGATTTCAAAGCAGACAGGGGTGCTCAGAAGCGGCCAATGATGAGTACTTGAAGTGTTCAGCCAAGGTAACTTAATTACAGTAGAAGAAGGACACATCATGCTTACTCCCCCTTGCAATCGGAAGGTGTCCAGCAGTGCCATCAGCTCGGCATTGGTAGAAAACAGTACACTTGTACCTTGTACACTCATCTATTGTCCAGAGAAGTCCAGTCAAAAGTGATATTCATGGAAGACTTGAGTCAAAATTTGAAATATTTGGCTGTAGCAGAAGGCAGTTTGTACACCAAAGGTCTGGAGAGCAGAAAAAGAATGAACAAAGTCAGCAATGAGACATAGTTGAGGTTCCTATAAATAAAGTAAGGGATTTGGTCAGAATTAATGGTCTCCTCAGTGCTGAAAAAACAGGCAGATACAAACATACAAACAGCCAGTCATTAAGAACTATCTTCAGAATAAATAACAACAAGTTCTGGAAGTTATGGTACAGCCGCCACATAGCCTTGATCTCAACATCATACAGTCTGTCTGGGATTACATTAACAGAGAGAGACACGTTTTCCACAATGTTTGGAACAATCTGCTGAGTAACAAATTGTGTGCAAGTGTAACAAGAAGAATTGATGTTGTTTTGAAGGCAAAGGGTGTTCACAAATATTGATTTGATTTAGAATGTATTTTGTTCATTCACTTTGATTTTCTTAAGTGATAAAAACAAAAATTTAACATGAGTATGTTTGAAAGTATTTTTTCACACATGTACAAAACCTTTGCTCACTACTGTAAATATTACTATATCAGTTAAATGAAAGAAAGCGTTACGAGTTTCAAGTTGGACAAACAGAAACCAGATTCAAGAATCTCAATCTAAATCAGAGGCTATCTGGTCTTCCTATAGTAGCATATGGAAAAAAAGTAGGCACATTGTTAATACATCTTCTTGCACTGTTTTTCTTGATATTCTAATACATATGGCGTGATAAATATACTTCTAGTGACATGAATGCAGCATTATTGTTACATTCCAAATGGTATTCAAATGGGAGCACGCATTCATCATACGTGACTGGTGCAAATCAATCTTGCACATTATAAATAAGACATATCCACATATTTTGAGAAATACTAATGCATTTAATGTTATCAGTAATTATACAGCTTTCAACACACATTTCCTTCCCCTTTGCCCCCTCCCCATTTGTTTATACTATTATAAAAGTTTAATAATCTCCAATTTTCTGTTCACTACACAGTACATTGTTTAACAACAGTTGATGTTTTATTTATATGATAAATAAATTGTCAGTGTAGGATAAAAAAGCAGTGCATTTTGTTCTTGGCAATGTTTCTCTTTTATCGCACAAATAATTCATTGCTTTTCCTTCCAGATGAGATCCATTGCTGACCTTTGCAGGTATGATGTATATTGTTTAAATTTACTATATTTAATGTTTACAAAATTAGACTTGTCATCGTGCTCAACATGTGTTTCCTTTCCTATTCACTGCTGAGTTGTTACTCTTACATATTGCCTTTAGTATTTTTTGTCTTATAAGTTATTTAAACAATATTCTAAAAAGAAAAGTGTTTTTCTGAAGCTGCAATATGTTTTAAAAATAGCACACAAGAGATCGAATATATATATATATAATGAGCAATTTAAATAAAAATAAAAAAGCCTTCATATTTTTGAGCAACACATTAACCAGTCGTATGTAAATGCTTTAAAAAAGTTTACACATTCATTTAACCCCTTCCGGACCGCCGTTTGCATACTGCGTCTTCACGTGAAGACCGCAGTATTTTTTTAAATATTTAAATTCCGTGATCGTGATTCGCTGCAAAGCGATCACGTGCACGGAATTGAGGGGGGGTGGCTGCTACTGATCGCTGGGAACACCCAGCGCCCCTCGTGATCCCAGCGTTCAAAGCGACGCTGGATCGCGTAAAGGCAGTGACGTACC
>VKOC01000006.1:12286890-12302851 GCA_009364415.1 Spea multiplicata | reverse complement strand
GGCGCCAGAGGAGTAGTCCGGACAGGGCGCCAGAACACTTAAGGCCGGCTTCTATAGTCTTTATTTTTTTATGATCAATTTCTATTTTCTTTTTCTTTTTTAGATTCAACTTCTTTACTCTCTGCTCTACATGTGCTGATGTCGTCTTATATTAGTTTCAGACCCTCATAATTCACATGATTTCATTGATAATTTAATAGCACTGTGTCACTTTAAGGGATTCTGTGCAAAATAAAATTTTCTCTTTTTTAAAATACATCACTGAATGTGCTATACTTTTTTGCTAACCTCTATTAACAATGCACTTTATTAACTTTTTTAAAATTGGTTACTTCTATATCTACTTTGCACTTTATTTGATTGTGTCACATTACAATATACCATTGTATATTAATCTAATTTATGGTGATTTGGCCATTTCTTGGTTTTTGTAAATATTCAAGCTTTTTTATCTATATTATAAGAACCAGTGATTTCTATATTTTTATTTTTTACTTGTTTTTATACACTATATGTGTCACATAACTATCTACTTCTTCACAATAGATCGTTTTTAACATTTGTCTGGTCTTTATGAGTGCAGATGGCGATCTGATGATATATGCACTTGGTAATGCTATTGCACTTTATGAATACACCTGCACTATTTTATCAAAGAGAATGCTCCAACGCATGCATGGAGTAAGCTTGCGCATGCGCAGAGCGTCACTACGCTTTACTGCTGACAAATACTTGCCTTTTCTTCTTATTTTAATTAACATTTTTGCTTTTGTTGATTTGATGTTTTGGTTTGATTTAATTCACATTTTTTTGGAGTATGAACACTGATTGTGTTTACATGGAACTGCACTAGTTAAATCTCTAAGTGTCCATTACTAACACTGATTACACACACTTTATGGGTATTTCCTTAATATATTGTTTTTGGTTATTTAATGTATATGAATCTTAATATATTTCTTTATTTGTCACTGGTCTTTGTTAACATCTAAGTATCATTTATTATGCGATGTATACTTTTGAATATTTGCTTATGTTAATACATGGTTACTAATTATACTACACATGGTGCCAGATTAGATTGGCTTTTTGATTGGCTATTCATTTATTGATATGTGCTATTTAAACCTTCACTTTTTACTTGTGTGGTTAACTTGATAAAGACCTCATTGTGAGGTCGAAACGTTGTTTTCTGTTTCCTACATTAAATCTGTCTGAAGGAACCCCTGCGTGCCTGGAGCCTTTTTCTATTTTTGATTTACTGGGGAGCTGGCCCTTCCTGGCACAGCTAAGCACCTGAGTTCCTGTGGGGAGTGAGTGCAGATTCCTAATTCTGGTGACTGGGTGTAGGGGGTGTCTTGGTATGCCCCTGCATTGGTTGTTTGGTTAAGTTGGTGGCGTAGGGGTATCTTGGTATGCCCCTACATGGTTTATAATTTGGTTAAACGGTCTGGTAGGAGTGTCTTGGTATGCCCCTACCGTGGTCAATGTGATAATGTGGAGGCACCTGGTACGTGTAGGTGCCATTGTTATACGGTTAATGTGTTTGTTATGGGGGTTCATTGTCATTGTTAATAAAAGGGAAATCTCTTATATATGTTTTTAACCGTGATGGTCTGTTTGACAATGACCTTTAAATATTGTAAATGTTAATAAAAGCTGTGGAAATTATATTTGCACCTACTAAAGTGTGTGCGTCATTATTGGGCATGGGCACGGTCATCCTGGGCACAAATTCAACTATGCGCTTGTCAAGTAGGTTGGAATATCCACTGTGCAAGTTTTGTGTTTGTAAGAGGGGATCTCCAGAAGGACTGAAAATGTTGTCTTCCTCGCAGCGGAGGCAGTGACTAGCAAGCTTTATTTTATGAGAAGCACATTATGATTTTTTTTTTAAAGAAAGCGGCACATATGGGGGCCAAATAAAGTATACTTTTTACTGTTTTACACTATGTATGATCTCTCCTCCGTGCTTTCTTTATATCATTGTTCCTGAAACCCAAGGAAGCATCCTCATACAGTTTAAAATTTACAATCCATATACTGCATAAACCCGAGCCCAATGTTAAGGTTCAAGAGACTGTGAGTGCAAGTCTGATGGGAATATATATGGGGGATATATATTTATTGTGAATCACATGGAGTCATACATTTGTATTGCATATGTTTTTATTTTCTTTCACATGCTTGGAGAATTTCTCTGGAATCACAACACAGATATTATGAAAGATAAATTATAACAACAGATTCTATTATGGAGAACACCTTTTCACTGATTTTTCTATCAGTTTGCGTTTTTAATGGGAATGAGAACAAGTGTTTTTGCTGCACATTTTATTTATAAAATAAGCACCTAGTTTTCTTTTCTATATATAAAGCACTTGAACTTTCCTACCATTTTTTGAGTTCTTAAATTGTATCTGGTAAAAAAAAATCTAATATGTGAACAAAGGGTATAATTCTGACATTATTGTGAAGAACAGAATGCAGTACGTGATACATTTGCCCCAAGGTTCATAACGAAATATTCCTTTATTACTCCTGACATCTTTCACAATGATAAGATGCAGTTATCATATAACTTGCAGCTTTTTTTTCTTTTAGCCTGAATTCTTGATATTTTGTTTTACAATGAACTAAGCACTACATGACCTGACATCTTTCACACAAAAAAAGAACTAGCATCATCTGAATTATAGCATGACAGGTATTTTTTCCCAAGCTCAGTTCAAGAGATTTTTCTGTTATAGTAATATAAACTACACTTGTGGATGAAATGCTGATATCCAAGAAAAATGTTGCCACAATCATGAAATGGATATATACAAATCACTTTATAATAAATCCTCCGTATTAGCTGGAACCTTTTTATACCTTTCCTGAAATACACTGCTGTTCTCTATTGTAAACAAATACAAAATGGCTGTCAATGTAAGCATAAGGTTACATATTCTTGTTTGCATTTTTTGACTTTGTTTTGGAGGCAAAGGATTGTCATGCCAAAAAAAATGTCTATTTTTGTTCGCCAAATCAATAAATCTGTTTTTAAGGAACCTACTACTTTTGAGACTGGAATTTTTGTCCAAGCCAAAGTAAAAAAGAGTAGAATAAAAAAACTACATCTATAGGTACATGTTTGTTTTTATTTTGTTTTGTAGGTTTTAACTATATTAAAACTGCTTGAGCCTACTACAGTGTAGTACTTCTTCCAACAATTGCAGACAAGGGTTTGGAACTCAAGGTCTTGAGGGACACATACAGGTCAGGTCTCCTGGATCTCCCAACCAGCACATAGGTGGCACATTTAAATTTATTGAAACTAATGAACTCATTGCTTACAACTGGCGACATATAAAAGTCTGCTCTATTTGTGGCCCACTGGGCCTTGATTTTGAAACATCTGCCACAGTGCCTTTCAGGTTAGGCACTGCATTAATTCTTTACCATAGATGTTTTGCAAGCCACACCTGACAACACCTGACAGGAGACATCAATTATTAGTTGTAATAATATATTGCTAGCACAATGGCATCGGTGAGGTGGTAATTAAAGCATGCTGAGAGTACATATGTTGCATTTTAATATTAATATAAAGGTTTATGGAAATGTCTACGCTAGGTCTGAAAGCTGATCACATTTAAATATGATTTAAAAATATGGACCTTATGTTTGTAAAGTTGTTCTTTATCAATTTGAGTTTATTTTTAATGAAAATGGTAATTTATTTATTCCAGTTTAAGGCATTCAAGGTAAATGCTACCGCACGGTCAGTTTTCTATTAGCAAGGACAAGCGTGTATGTATGTGTTTGTGTGTAAGAAGAATAAACAGATTGTATAACAAAGTGTTCTTTAGCTGTCAGCTAGGCCTTTCAAAATAAAACACTTCCCTCCTGACTCTCAATTGGCTGACAGTCGACGCATAATGAATAATCGCTCCTGGGGAACAGCAGAAAGATGTGTGGGAAAACTTTAATTAAAAGCTTGTCAGTACAGTTTTACCTGGGTGACATCACCTGACTACAATCCTGCTGCTTGGCTTTGTTGTCTGTGGGATCTCAGATAGAGCTCTTGTTTTGCCGTCAGCTAACAATTCAAATAGTTCTTGAAAACATTAGGGGCAGGAAGTTGCGCTGCCAGAGAAAATGCAATCAGTTTTTATTGTTCAGATATTCTAATAAGCAGCTGTTAGATACATATGGCATTTATTAGAAGGTGGTAGGGTATCAGAGATACCGAAGACATATAAAGAAGGAACACTCAATAAATTGGCCACAAGTACAAACTAACGGTGAATATTTAGAGCTATGGAGTTTTATAATTGGCATGAAAAGGACAATTAGCATTTTGAGAATAACAATACAGATATGCGATAGCTAGAAGCCTATTTGGAGCAAGGTCTTGTTACCAGTGGGGTACCTCAGGGATCTGTACTTAGACCCCTTCTCTTTAATATTTTTATTAGTTATCTTGCAGAAGGTCTTGATGGTAAGGTATGTCTTTTTTTTGCTCATGACACAAAGATTTCACACAGGGTTGATGTTCCTGGAGGAAGAAGCCAAATGGCAAATGATTTAGGTAAACTGGATAAATGGTCAGAGCTGTGGCAACTGGCATTCAATGTGGACCTGACTTGGAGTATTGTGGACAGTACTGGAGACTGTATCTCCAGAAGGATATATATACTTTGGAGAAAGTTCACAGAAGGGCTGCTGCAGTGGTTCGTGGGTTACAGGATAAAACTTACCAGAAAAGGTTAAAATATATTACCATATATAGCCTGGAAGACATGACAGGAGGGATATGATAGAAACATCTAAACATATTAAATAAGGGAATCAACATGATTAAGGAAGAGAGTTTATTTAATCGAAGAAACATTACACAATAAGAGGATATAGTCTTAAGTTAGAGGGGCAAATATCAGGAAATATTATTTTACTGAAAATGTAGTGGATGCATGGAAAAGCCTTCAAGCAGAAGTTGTAGAGGCTAATACAGGGATACAATTAAGAATTTAAGCAAGCACGGGATAAGCTTAAGGCTAAGCTAGATATAAGATAAGGCCAGGGACTAAGGAAAGTATTCCAAGGTTGAGCAGACTAGATGCCCCGAATGGTTTCTTTGTTTCTACACATTAGGGTATATACCGTACTTGCCGGCGTATAGCACGCACCGGCGTATAACACGCACCCTCGCCGGAACCGGAAGTGCGGGAGACGCGGCTGCAGATCGTGCAGCTCTAGGAGTTATCGGCGTATAACACGCAGGTAGGGTTTAAGCTTATTTTTTTAGTTATAAAAGTGCGTGTTATATGCCGATAAATACGGTAGTTACTCCATTACAATGTCATAAACATGTACATCACAATCAGACCTGTGAACTAAATTAACCTACCCTTAGACTCCTGAAATTTTAACCCTTTAATAGCCCATCATGAAGATTCTTTAGAATGATATATCAAATGTGTTAACCAAATGGCTCTAGTTCTGGTCTATACTGCAACCTTGACTTTTCATGGCTGCTTATATATATATATAGCATCCATACAGATATTAGTAGAATACTTTTACTTTTTCCAAAACGACAACAGACACCATACTGCTACTAGTTCAGTGTCTCCCATTTTTCACAATGCGGAAACCATATAGTCCTCTTAGGTGCTGGCAAGGTGACCACAAACCACATTAGTGACTAAACACAATATTAAATCATGTCCTTCACCAAGAAATTGAGTAATTAACCACTACCAGCTGGTACATCAGGCATGTACACCCATCATGTTAACTAAGAGCTTCCAAGCAGTTGCATTGGCCACAACTGGCTTGGTCTCTCCCAGTTTGCGCTGTTGCAGAATTTGTCTTCTTAGCAATCCATTCCTAAAGTTCCAGATCTTCTCCCTGCCTGATCATGGTTGAAAACAAAGCTAGGAAGTGCCACTTCAGCTTATATACCTGCTTGATGTAAAAATGACCAACGAAGGAGAAGGTCAGAAAAGCATTTATGCATAGGACAGCAGTCATATCACCCTCCCCCATTGGTCCAGATGGCCACATTATTTAAATATACATTTAATTGAATCACCAGGAGTACTTAATTACACTTTAAAATAGGTTTACACAAAGTAGCAGGGTAAGCAAGCATTTAGCACTACCCTACAAATGCAAGTTGGGCATGGACTTTTTGAGGAACAAAGGGAAAACACCAGTAACTGAATATAATATTGATCCACTATAATGTACATTCATAAATAAAACTAGCTGAGAAAAGTTATCTAGTTGACCAAGCAGACTGATCTGAGGTACATTAGCTTGAATTTTACCCCAAGTTAGATGCACATATGCTACTGGGTTTGTGACAGATGCTTAAAACTGTATGTCGAAAATCATGTTGACATTGAAGATTTTAAAAGCCCATCTGGTAAGTGAAAAGCTTTACATTTTCAACGTGTCAAACTTGGATTAGGCTTAGGGAGGAGGCCAGTTTTGTTTCTATGACATTATATAATAAATACCTATACTTTTAGTCTAAAGTGTTAAACCTCTCTCATCCTCTTGATTGTTAAGTAAAATCACAAATAAAAATAAAAAAAATAAATTACTAAAACCACAACGCAGCACAGTCTTTGAAGTGAAGTATATAAACACATTTTTGTGCATTGCCACAGTTACTTTATCAAGTTAGTTTTTCTGTTTTTTTACGACGTGACATGTGCATTGATGATATGCATCTATCTAGTGTAGGTACATAGATAGTTCAAAGATTACTATCGGATGAAATAACAGCTTCTCTCTAGAGGAGGTCAATTTTGTGCAGACATTAGTGTGAGGAGATCATTTCTGAACCTGCTAATAAAACCGGCTGAGGGATGTGAAATGAGTTATTAAAAGTTTCTTAATAAACCAGATCCCGTCCATTGGATATGGGCATATTATCATAGAAGAGATCTAGATAGTCTTGAAATGTCGCCATCCATTATACTTAAGGTAGCCTATAAATATATAATCTTTACCAAATTTGCGCTTTTTTTTCTTTCAATGGCTAACATAGTACAACTCTATACTGTTAACCCCTTAATGACAAAGCCCGTACATGTACGGGCTCAAAATGCTTTGTTTTCAATGGGTTTAGGGAACGCCCATTGTCCTTAAGGGGTTAACGTCAAAGCAGGGTACACTTAAAGGTTTTTTTTAAAAATGAAGGCAAGTTACTACATGTTCCAAACAGTAATGGTTAACTTTACAATATTGCCACATTATATTCACAGATGTTTCAAATTCTGTACTTATGCAGACTACAGACAAAGTAAATGTATATTGAACCCACAAAGAGTGAATGACAAACTCTTTAAAATGAAGTAAATGAGCCACTTACCTAATACTTATCTAAATGATTGATTGGCTATGACATGCTTTCTAAAGTTAAAAGCTAAATTGAAAATAAGGGCCAATTAGCAAAATGAGAACAATCATCTTTCTTTACAGTTGTAAAGAAATGAATCATAATGTATCTATCAAATATGAAAGCATCCACTCCCCTCCATAAAGACATATACAGTATGAATATAAGTATATATATATATATATATATACTTCTCACTGAATGAAGGGTATGGCTTTGATCGACTAAGTGACTCCTTTCATTGATATACCTGAACCCACACATAAAGATTGGATTAGTACTGTTCTGTTTTCTGATTCACATTGAGTTTCCATATATTAGTCTGAATATAGGTCACTGCTGATTATAGACACTGTCATTGAATCTGGATATATTTGGAAAGAAATAAAAGTAGTAAAAAATGAAGCTTATATTCAGGTCAATATGATAATTTATTTTAAGGGTTATTTCATATACCATGTATTGGACCGAATATAGATCACTAGCCATTATACGCTGGATACATTTGAAAAGACAAGATTTTAAGGAGGTATAGTAAAGTCCAGTTTGTAGGGTGCGAATTTGTTTCATTTGTGACTGTTTTTTTTGTTCTCCACCCTAGTTACCAGGCTCTTTTAAAGTAAAGCTGACATAGGTTAATAATACCATTATGTGTAAAATTAACTTGTATAATCAAGTTGGCACATTTGTTTTTTCCAACACTGGTGACATTTTGATGCACTTAACCATTTGACACAAACCTATCCAGCATCTATGGTGAGCAAGGTTGATTTTTTAGAATTAGGCACCATGGCATTCTAATAAAATTATTTTTACAACACTGTTATGTGTAAGTTAATTCGATTTGCAATTATGTATGTAAGAACTTTTTGCCATTTTTTAAAACGTCTGAGCGTGTCAAGTTCATTACAGTTCATTTAACTCCTTTCACTACATTGTCTGATATAGTTTATCATTAAATTAGATTTTTTTATACTTTATAAAATCTGTTATTACTAACATATTACTAATAATTCCATCAAAAATAGCCGCCTTCCCATTCCGCTAATATATTCCTACTAAAACACATTCAATTCAAACTTTACTTGTTATGCGTATGAAAAAAAATACAAACTGATATTTTGCTCCACATGACTTTGGAGTGATAAATGACTTCCATCCATAACCCCCGCTATAGCTGCAGGGTTCTAATCATAGTTACAAGATCTTATTTTGTATATAATTAAAAACGTTAAATGTCTGGCTTTCTAATGTACTATACCATTGCATATTTTATTGCCAATAAGACTGTTTCACAGATTTTAGCCCTATAACAATATGCTATATACATTACAAGAACATGGTTCTTTTAAAAGTCTCCTAGAAACAAACTCACATACACATTCGAACACATACTTGCACTTTTACACATACACACTAATCTACACATTCTTAATCACATTCCCACACTTATACACCCTTACTTTGCATAGAGGTATTCCTTATACGCACCTAAAAGACTATTTGTGACTATACTGGAAGTGGCTGATTGTATCTTCAATGGCGTACAGAGGCCCTTTATCAGAAACCATTACTCCTTTGTTCCATTGGCACGTTGTATCATCTAATCCAAGCTTAAGTTTAAAATTTTGCAATAACGTTAGCACAGCAAGAAATTTCCTTGTCCATTAAAACAGTTAAGGGACCACAAACTTTTAAATGGTAGTGTATACATGCATACATTCAAACATGCATACACATATATCCATACACCCATGCACATATACACATACATATATAAATACACATGCACACAGTACTTATCACATGCTCCGCTATACTTCATGTAAGCTCATTGTGGCCTCTCCTTCACTATGCTGTACGCTCAGAACTGACATCACCTCTCGGTGCACAGTATCAGTGAGGGCGTTTTCTTGCCAGAAACGTCAAGAACATGTCCCGATACCTGAACAGATCACCACTTTGTAGGACAGATGAGAGGTATGGGCCCAGTGTTCCCCATCGTTAATTTGGCCCTGCACACACACACATACTCTAACACACTCACATAAACAAATCTCCATACTTCACCACACTTCACACCTCAAACTTCATACCTATCACTTTTTCAGAGTTCTTCGATATAGCTGTTTCAATACTGTGCAAGCAGCCGCAATATTACCACGGTGTCACTTTATATCTGTGTAGGAAACCCTACATGGTTCCTACCTTTGTGAGCGATCCAGTAAAAGAACATGAATGCTGAAATCTTTCATGTAAGGATGGACGCCCTATCCTACTCATTTGGCTAACTATATTTCTATCTTTCTACTCATGCATGCACTTGCTTGCAACCTCAGGAAGAAATGTCATAGCAGCATCCCCTGAAAGCTTAGTGCCCTAGGCAGCTGCCTAGTTTGTCTATATGGCAGAATCAACACTACAAAAAATAACTTTTACCCTTACATTTCACTATCACAATGTACAAATCAACATATATATATATAGATATAGATATATATATAATATCATGTTTTCAACTGAATTTTTACAAAATACAATGTTTCTATATGCCATATTTCCTAAAATAATGAACCTGAATGTACTGCACCTTGATTTCTTAAAAGTTACATTTCCTTATAACAGCATTTATGTAATATAGCATACTTTATGTTATATATATTATCTCCCCGATTAGATTACACAGCCCTGTGCAGAATGACACATAAACCCTGTGAAAACACAAAATAATGCTATATAAGTATTGCACTTACAGAAAAAAGCTGTAATCCTAAAGTGTGGGTAGTATGTGTAAAAGTACTGAACCTTCTCTCAGTCATCAAATGATAACGACAATTGCAACAGAAACCAAGGTCAGGAAGTGTCAGAGAAGGACATGTAGGGGTCTGGAAAGTTTTGATACTGGGGCTATTATGGAGCAGGTCAAAGTCCAGATTGTGGTGGCAAATGTACAAGAACTATTGCGCAACCTTTATTTAATTTCTTCAAAGTTAAAAGACCTCCTGAACAAGCGCTAAGCATCATCAGCATACTTGAGATCTGTCATGGTTTCCCAGACACACTTGAGATTTCTCTATGCATTTTCACTCTCTGCGGTTCTTTGAAACTCCACTTTGCTCTGGCCTATATAAGCCTGCAGCCTGCAAGATTCCATTGCCCTTGTTTTTTGCTCTGGCTACCAAGTGCATTGCCGTATTTGTGTATGACCTGACTTTGTGTGACTACCTGTTCTGGTTCATGACCCCGGTTTGTTTATAGGACTACGATTTTGCATTACATTTTGCTACTTTATTGTTTATTGAATAAAGGAGTAATTTATTTTGTGTCAGTCCTGGTCCCTAACAGGATCTTCCATGGGTAGGCTACTTGGACCTTTCTAAGGGAGTAGGTTTGAGAAGGGCGTAAGGAGCAAAAGAAGAAGTGGGTTGGGAATGGGCAGCACAGTTAGATGTCTTCTATGATGTCTTCTAGGTTTCTTGCTCATAGAAAGAGGAAAGTGATCTATAAACTTAGGGAAGCAGACGTCCAAGGTTTCATCATCGGCAAGTTTTATTAGACATCCGCAAAATGTATTTTCCTATAAAAGGAGTGAACCAGAGCTCATTCGTAAAGTATGACTGGTAGCTCATTAGAGAGGCAAACGAATAACATAGACTTCCTGCAACCCCCACAGCTTTTGAATCTGCTTGGGGTCCCTATGATGTTGGCGCTGCTACAAGTCAAATACTCTATTGAGAAACATTTGGTGTTTGAAGCAGGTCAATTCCACATTTTAACATAGTTATTGAACTTATATAACCAGGTCTGTCAATGATATACAAATTAGTGTATTTTACAACAGTTCTGAAGGTTAGAACTAGATTCCAGGAACTAAAAACGGTACAAGGTTATGAGATGTATGAGCACAGAGAATTTGTCCATCCATCCAACTTTTTATGCAATTTAGTCCAAAAAAATGACTCATTTGTTTTAATTGCAATCCCATTAAATATAACATCACACATCTTATTTAAAGAATGTCTCATTGTTGGAAACATTTGGTTATGGAGTAAAGCCAGAACTGCTATGATCTCATTGGGTATATGTTATCAACGGTGTCACTGGTTTCCAAGTGCTCTTTTACAAAAACAAACAAAAGGTACTTTTTACTAGTCAACAAATATAAAAAAATACCATACAAACTGAATATAATCAAAAGCTTAGATCTACCTAGTCCTGTAAGCCTTACCATTCACAAGTGAAGAAGCCCACTAGGTAGCTGCCCAGTGCCTGCCATGTGTCTTATACAGTCAATCCAAAGAACACAAAAAAGTCCTATATAGTGGCGCATGACAATGTTTTCGATGCCAGCCATTAGGGCATTACAGACCCTAGATACAAAGCAAATGTAATCTGCATGAGTATTTGAGTTTTGCTCGTGTGAGCCAGCTCATAAACATTCATGGTCTTTGACAAGTCTATGTTCTTAATTAAAACGAGAAAAAATAGTATAATTGAGCAGAGCTCAGTGAAAAAGAAATTCCAAATCTCAAGGTAAAAGTCTTTAAAAAAGTTATTTCTAATTAGAGTAATTAATGGTCCTTCCAGTAATTTGTGTTGATTCCTCAGAAACCTTATGTCCCCACTTTTTTTTTTAGCCTAACCATAGACCTACGATATCTATAACAGCAACATATAAGTTTGAATTGTTTATGTGAATTTAGGAAAATTGGCCTGGTAGGAAGAACTGTTCAAAAACAGTTAATTTTCTAATGACAATCTGTAGAATGCATAGACATTGTCTACAGTAGAAACAGGCACTCTGCCACCAACAACATATAAATACATAATACTCTAACAGACATTTTTTTATTCAAAAACCAGTTTCTCCTTATATTTATTTTTGTTAAGGATCTGCCAAAAATGTCAAAAAATAATCCTTAATAGAAGAATATATTACATTTTTGTTCATGTTTAACACCACAGACTCATCGACAGTCAAAGCAAGCCAAAAAAGTCTGTACGACATATAAGAAAAATCACTCCTTCCAATTGGTTTACTTATAAGATTACTTTGAAGACATCTTAATGTCAATGTGATATTCTCAAAACTTCAAAACATAACTCTAGCAGGAAAGAATAAAAAGTGATCACTATGGCATATAGAAGAAGTCCTAAGCTCCACAGTGTAAACGTGGAGCTTTTCTGTCCTTATAGATTATCCACTCAGTCAGCACTTTTCAACAATGCTTCTTTAAAGTGAGATAAATGGAGAAGCACACAGGTTACGAATAAGGACACATGTCATCAGTCTAGTACCGTTCGCTTTTGTTTTTATTTCCAAATGCCAAATTTGAACATATTCTTTCAGTGAGAAAATGGTAATAAATTGTGATGTGTATCAAATTCTTGTTTTCATGAGGCTCAATAGCATTAATGAATACTGCTAATCAAACGCAAACAGCAATTTCTTTTTTTTTTTTTTTCATCTTTGATTTAAGTTCTATGTCTTTGATGACATACCTGCCTGAACCTTTTTAAATACCCTTTTCTCTTCGGAATTTACACTTAATCTTCTTACGAAGATAAGGGCATTTCCATGTTTACACTTTACAAAGCCTTTGAAAACAGGTTAAGTATAAGAAAGCTCTTAATCACAACACTAATCTGAGCAAAAAGAGGTGAATTGGATTAAGGATTTCAAGTTTCAAAGATACAAAACATTATATGTTTATTATTATAACATAATATAAAAGAAAAGTTCATCAGCATATCCACCCAAAGAGTCAGAAGAGAATTATGTTTTCTTTTTATATATTATATGTTAATATATTTTAGCTAAGTAGGTGTTTAAAGTGACAATACACTTAAACATGTAATTACATTTCATTGTTATGGACCTTAAAGTAGAGTTATTAAAACAGTCTATATTTTCTTACGTGTGTATTATGTTTTTTTATCTTATGACAAGCCTAACAAAGTATAACCTGATCACACATTAAATGTGATAGTCATGAGACACAGTTACTAAATTTATTGTTGCAAAAAAGGTTCTGTCCCTGACAATACTTGGCAATGAGCAGAAGAGAGGTCTGTTTTACCGGAAGGTCATATCTCCTTGCACAACTTTGGACTGCTAGGACAAGAATATATACTGTGGTTGGGCACACACTGGACCTTTATGGCCAGTTTGATCTGTACCCGTCACAATTCCTAGTTGTATTTTTATGGTCACAGTTTTACAAAACATTAGACACCAACAGTAACATTCCCAAATTGAAGATTCACTTTCCAAGCTAGCTATAATGCATGG
This sequence comes from Spea multiplicata, assembly GCA_009364415.1. Taxonomy (NCBI): domain Eukaryota; kingdom Metazoa; phylum Chordata; class Amphibia; order Anura; family Pelobatidae; genus Spea; species Spea multiplicata. The sequence continues at coordinate 12,289,160 of VKOC01000006.1, read as the reverse complement.
GGTCATGCCTACCCATGGTTAACCCCTTAATGACAAAGCCCCATGTACAGGTTCAAAATGCATTGTTTTCAATGGGTTTAGGGATCGCCTATTGTCCTTAAGGGGTTAAATGGTTGTAGTTTAAGGTCATCCTCTGTGAACTGTGTAGAAATTAATATGTGCTCTTCAGCATACAACATACTCTATAACACACGGCTTATCAGTGAGCAAGTGGGAAATCTAACACTACAGGTACCTTTCTTAAAAAAACACCCTAGGCAGAGATGGCACACTAAAGAGCAAAACGTTATTTTGATTATTTGATTTGAACATTTGTTACATAGCTACAGAAGTTAATTAAGGTGTAAAAAATCAATTGTCTTCCGCATTTCAAAAATGCCCTTAATTACTGAGGCAAGAGAGGTTGGGATACATTCATTTACTCCTGAAAACTCGTTGTGTTTGTTGTTATCTCTTTTTGACTCTCCCTTCCCTCTGGGTTTTGATCCCTTACAAAACCCTTTGTTACACCTCTCCATACACAACTGACAGGGCTGTCATTCCTAAAAGTTTGGAGGCATTCACTTAATACAGTATACATGCATAGTGCCCATTACCTATAAACATTTGCAGACAATACACAGCTTGTAAATCTGTTTTTTTGCAGTTTTTGAACACCTCTATAGGAACAGTTATATAACAATTTAAAGATTAAATACACATTGAAAGTAGTAAAAAGACCTACACTAGTGGATTTGCTATTTTGTTTTTATGTTTACTTTTAAAATACAAAAATCTAAATGCTATTTTGCAAAAATGTCCTCACTATCGTAAGGATCGGAAGAGACAAATTTTATTGATTTTTATTGAGTTTATTTAAGTTCTCAACCATTCATATCAATATAATGTGCATACATACTGTATACAAATTGTACATAATACAGTTCTCAATCCACCTTTTGTTTGCCATTTTAAGATGATTACACTAACAGTCATATTACGTATATTGTCAAGATGATTTGAAGGACATCACAATGAGATCCTGATGATGGATTTTCTTGGCACTTATAGACAGAAGTACTAAGATGTGGGAGAGGCCACTTCAGCTGATTGCGTTATACAAGGCAACACACACTGCTAGACTTTGGGATCTACTTTCTGCATTATTGGTATAATTAGATACATTTACATATACTCTGTTGGTCTTGCAAATATGTTTTTTAATCCTTTTGTCAATCTAAGAAGGGCAAAATATAAATTTGGGGTTATGTATAAAGAGCATCATTGGTATATACTAACTAATGTAGGGTCTGATAACAACCTAATATACATTATAACATGGCAGCATTTACCATGTAAATACTTTCAAAAGTAATTGTTACTCTATGCTATATATTGAATTGCCAGAAAAGCATATGCATCATGTAGAATCAACTCAGGGTGATTCAATTAGGACCAGTTTGAGGGCCTAAGATGTATCAAAACAGTGAATGCCACACAAGTCTCCCCAAGATAGCAGGGATAATGAGCAGCAAATTCATCCGGGGCCGTTTATGCTCACCCTCACTTGTTTCATACAAGTTTCACATTTGTTTGGTGGTATTTAATGGGATGTATAATAAGAACGTACACTCATTTCTGGTAGTGAACCGTATGAGACCTGTTCAGTGTTAGCCAAGGGGGGACACTATGCCCCCGCTCATGTCTTAGAACAGTTTGGACCAAAACATTTTTATACATAACCTCCATTGTCAGAGCAGATAAGGCTCCACCTTGGGTATTGCCATAAACAAAAGAAAGTTTGGTTAATACCATCAGTCATAATTTCACAAATAAAGATATTTTGGTCAAAGAAAAGTCAAGGGAAAAAAATCAAAGACTTTGCCATTCACATGGTCACTAGACTGTTGCTCCATACATAGTATGCGAGATAGTGATGCTGCTGAAAAGAAACATATACCGTATTTTTCGCTCCATAAGACGCAGTTTTTTTCCTCCCAAAGTAGGATGAAAAATCAGCCGCGTCTTATGGAGCGAAGATGCAGCGCTTCAACTCCTGTGTTGGAAGCGTTTGTCTCGGGTGCCGGCGCTTTACGCTGGGCGCCGGCATATGACGTCAGACGCCGGCGCTCAGCAGTGAAGCGCCGGCACCCGAGACAAACGCCTCACGCTTCCAACACAGGAGTTTAAGGTAAGTGACCGGGGCGGCGGCGAGATCCTGAGAAGGGGGGGTTAGGGAGTTAGAGGGGAGATCCTGAAAGGGGGGGTTAGGATTAGAGGGGAGTCCTGAG
>VKOC01000006.1:12244296-12283301 GCA_009364415.1 Spea multiplicata | reverse complement strand
CCTTCTCTCTATCTACCCCCTCCCCCTTTATAGTTCACTTACCCTGGTGAGGTCCTGCCCTGCTCTGCCGCGGTGATCACTGCTTTACTGTTGAGCGCCAGAATATGACGTCATATTGCGGCACTCAGCCTGAAAAGTCGGCACCGCAACCAACACAGAGGCATCACGGAGGAGACTGAGCGGTTGCTGAATACTTATTCATGAGCTTGGCCTCCCTCTCTCTCCTCCGCGTCAATGAGTGCACAAAAAAAAAATGAAAGTACGGCGTTTCACTTGGGGGCACACGGGGGCACAGCATGATGTAGGGGGAATGGCCCCCTCTGCCCCCCCCTGCCGACGCCACTGATGTTGTCCCCTTTTTCTATTGGTCTCAGGATAGTAGTATAATGAGGTATAAATGTGTAGACTAATTAGCGGTATTATATACTGAATATTCCTTGAAGCCTTGTTGTGAAACACATTGGGTTTCAAGATTTCAATTGTCATTGTGTATTTATTAAATATATCCCTTTCCTGAAAGTACACTTTCTTTAACAATTATTTTTACTACATTACATTATTTCTGCTATTGCCCTTGTGTTTCAAGCCTTGGAGGCATGGAAAAACTATACCTTATGAGCCCACAAATGCATATCTAGAAATAAAATGTAAAACCAGGTAATTATACTACTCTTTTATTATGTTTGTACCTTATTACCATTTTTTACATGTTATCATTGACTAAAGCTTATGTTTATAGGTATATAAATTGCTATATCTCCATAAACTAGAATATGTCTGACAATTCAAACCATGCATGCTGGAGTATTATTTCATTTTCAAAACCTTATTCTTAGATAATCAACTAGGATTCAATAGAGATTTCCACATTAATTACCCTTAGGCACGTTTTCTCTAAAACACACTATCTGGAGTGCTGAGCGGTAGAAACATATACAGATTACTTTTATTGATATGAAAAAAATGTTCACATAAATGAGATGCCACATAGTAGTGTGAAAGGCTACACATGTGTTTTATTGTTTTATCTGTGACTGTGATATGGTTTTTAAAAAATAAGACACCTTAATTTATATAATGAATTATCCTAATATGAATTACATTGAGTAAGTAATACCTCCCAGGTTTTGACACAGATATCAACAAAAGCCCATATAAGTGTGATGGTCAGGTGTCCACATACTTTTGGTCATATAGTGTATGGAAACAATCGGCGAAGAGAGACAGTGGGAGAGATATTGTGAACGAGCATGAGATCGAGTGAGAGAATGTGAGAGAGCATCAGTAGGAATGAGTGAGAGTGAAAAAGCAACAAAATGCAAACAACAATTCAGCACTCTCTGCTTCTTTTTTCGTTTGTTTTGTCCCTCCTCTTTTTTAAGTAATTCTTAGGAAATATTGAAAACTGACAAATTTCCTTATAATTAAATTTCATATGAATGCACATGTCTATTGCATATAATAATTTGTATGTTAGTATTCATTTTCATTTTACTTAGCAATTTACTTAAGAGATAACAAAAAACGTAAATCAGAATGACTAGAAACCTGGGGTAACACAGAAGGGGTTTGTTCGGTATTAACTTATCAACAGTAACTAAGTTTAACAAAAAGATATTTAGAAAGGATTTGTATAAGCTTTAAAAAAATCAATGGAGTTAATATCATGATCACTTTCTTCATGTTAATCATCATAATATAAGAAGTAATGTGTCCATACCTCCAAGACAGGGGATAGTATTTTCAGGTCATATGCGAAACGCATAAGGTGTAAAGCTCCATGGTGTATTAGTATCCTGAAGGTACTTTGCGTTGTCAAAATATGTAAGGCTTTCATTAAAGCTTTACACTTTTTCTTTAATCAGAATTAAGGAGAAAACATTAGGTATTCCACATAGAAGATTAACAAAGTCATGTACTTAATACATTTCTATGGAAATGTGAATATAAAACTTTTAAATAAAGTCAATGAGATTATTTAAGAAGAAATCTCCATATCAGTTTACGTTATTAGAACAAGGTTTTGGTATTTTGTTAAAGGGAACGAAGGAAAATGAAGTCATAACCATTTTTTTCTTTCTGTAGAAGCTTAAGTAACAGTGTGTATTGATCCTTTCCATTTTTTACTTGTTAGAAACAATGCCTAAGTGTTTGCATTTTTCAAGGTTATTTTGACAACCTTTCTGTGATCTTACTGTAATGTAATCATAGGAAAGATATGTTGCATTTTATTTGTGAATACAATTGTGATATAATAATATTAATGAACGCATTGACAAGGTAATTGTTGTCTCTAAATTTAAAAAGTCTTTAAAAATATACTTTATGTCTATGTACACATTTTTTTTCTAAAACTACTACCTATGATAATGAATGACCCACACCCTAAAAAATCAAGCTCCAAATAAAATGTGCCCTCTCCAACTTCTTTCCTATGACAAACAGTACAAGACAGGATTGCCCCCTATCACCCATGTTGTTTATACCCTTCCTGGAACCACTTTTGCAGATACCCACCAAAGGGTCCTAGTTATGCTGACAATCTTTTGTTCATGGCCACCCACCCCAGAATCACTTTTCACTTCTTCTCTTAGTTTTACAACCATGGAGACCTGTCTAACATAAAAATAAATTACTCCAAATTAGACTTGGGCACCGGCCAACTCTTCGTGGGGGAAAAAATCTTCGTACTCCACGAATATGTGCCCGTCATCGGCAACTCTATTGGTCATCAGCAGGGGCCTCCTCTGCCATCAACCAATGAAGTACACCTGTAATTCATTGGTTGATGGTAGACGAGCCCTCTGCTGGCGACCAATAGAGTTCCTCGTACAGACTTTCAAAATGCTGGTGACGCAACTTGGCTGGCAGAGACCACTGGTACGGACCTTTAACTCTTGGAACGGGGAGACCATGGTACCTTCAGAAGGGCCATGTGAGTGAGTCTATTGGTCGCCTGCCGGGGCCATCTCTGGCATCAACCAATTGGAAATCTGTAGGTTCGCCGTCAGGAGTTAAAGGGCCATCAGAACGACTCTTGTCACTGGCAGGGCCCCTGCAGGCGACCAATACAGTCGGTTGCATGGCCCTTTAATTCCTGGCGTGGAACTTGGCCTGGGGAGACCATTGGTCTTCCCACTCCAAGAGTTAAAGGTCTGTACGAGTGACTCTATTGGTCTCAGCCAGGGCCCCTGCAGGCGACCAATAGAGTTGGTTGCATGGCCCTTTAACGCCTGACCGCGATCCTACAGATTTCCACTTCCATTTACCCTCGCGATGCTGTGTAGATAAGATAGGCTAGATGGGGAAGGGACCAGGGAGATGCAAACAAAGAAGAATACGAAGATTCTTTCTGTTGTGTGTCTTCATCTTCGTATATGTTTTGTCGCCACCATGTTCGAATGTTCGGTATTCGCACCCTTTGTGTTCGTTTTCATGTTCACCCTTTTCCTCCTTTTTATCTCTTGTCGCCCTGCTTCCTTGCTCCCATACCCCTTTTAACCTGGCCCCCCATGTGCCTCTCTACTACCCCGGCAGGCCTCATTTCCCGCCCCAACCAGATTGTATTTGCACCTACAATTGGATTATATTCTGCTGAAATATCGCTTCATGTCTGTTATCACTGCTGTATTAAACCCATTACTTTCATCAGAAAAATGCAATGTACCTGGTGCGACCGCTCGACACTGTACCTTCCTTATGCCCATCTGGGAATATAACTTGAATTGCTACAAATTTACTAATTTACTAAATTTAGTGCTAAGACTAACTTTAAAGTTTGGTTTTGGAAGATACTGGGTTTCGAGTAATAGTGATTCTCAAAAGTAGAAACATTTTAAAGTTTTGCTTTATAGGGTTTTAGAAAAATATGAAATTCATCAAATTATCAAAAAACATTTTAATATAGCTGCAGAATTCATTGTACAGTAAAGGTTTTAACATTTCATTTTATGTTTGATTTGGAGCAAAATGTATTAACTAATACTGATTGAGCATGTATATTAGTTACCGGGGAGGGACACTATTTGGCTTTACCTACCCCCCCATGACAAGATATACCAGCCTTTCCCTGTGCTAAACAGATAATGCAATTAAACCAGCTGGAGCTTTTGAATTAAAACACTGAACATTTTGATGATGTTTCAATATGTCAATTCCAACGCAATTTAATAATATAGTTGTGTTTAACCATTTTGACTAGTTAAATAGAATTGAAAAACAATCCAACATTTCCAGGCAACTTGCTAAATTTACAATCAAGTGGCATGGCATCCAGACCATTACTTATCAACTCATCATTAAACTTTAATAGATTAATCATTAATTATTAAGGAATTAATGTTGAGATCCAGCTGTGTTGTCCCAGTTCACTTCCCAAGTGTCGACAGAGATACTTTATGGCCTATGCTATTCAGTATTTGGTTTCTCTTCAGTTATTTCCCCTCACCTCTTAGTTTCCTGAAGCAAGAAAGAGAAAGTATTTAATTTTTTTTTTTTAGAAAACTGTTGTTCGCTTGGAAAAGTCATCGTAATAAAGACAAACATTAACATTCTTATTTTGTATATTCTTAGTTTGCATAAAATGAGTCCCAAGAGTTGACATCATGAAGTCTGTTTGACTTGACAATAAAGCAATATACGTCTCAGGATCTGCATAATTAAACCAGCTGAATTTAACTGTTTATATTGTGTATTGTCATTAGGTAAATATCTCTTAAATCCTTATGTATTATCTAATTGATACACATGGGCTCCTAAGATAAAATGAGTGTACATAACAAATCCCTAAGTATTATATCATATGAGCAAACTAATCCTGGACCTGTTTATTTTGGTAATATCATAATCAGTACTCAATAACCTTGCAGCGTGAAGGTACTTTGAAGTAAAGGACTTTTCATTCAGCTTGGTAGTGTATAAACTATTCAATGCAGTGGAAACACAAATATGCAGTTACATGAATTAAGAGAATTTACTACTAAGACAAGAAATACATTTTTTTCAACGTGCTATTTTTTTCTCACATCATCACATAAACTCAAAAACTCAATTAATTTATGGATGGGCAAAAACATTAAAAAAAAACATAAACCAAAAACTGAAAAACATTTCTAACATCTAACAATATGAGTAGCACCGAATAATAAAATATTAACATGTTTGACATATTTACAATGGATGCTGATTTAGAAGGGCCAGAAGGGTTAATTTAATAAAGATGGGGTTGTAGGGCCCATCTCAGCTACTCACACAAGTGATGCAGTATAATACATTATTAAAACAAATCATCATTACTTATATTAGGTATATGTTTATGAGCTGTGTTATTTTTTTGTTGTTGCATAGAACAATATTCAATTTTTTTTGTATACCGTATTTATCGGCGTATAACACGCACTGGTGTATAACACGCACCCCCATTTTAACAAGGAAATTTGAGTAAGAAAAAATAATTTTTACTTGGAAGCTATGAACTTAAGGTTGGAATAATATTTATTACATTATAACATTTATACCACTTATAAGGCAAATATGAAAGAAAAAGCACCTCTGAACAAAAAAAACTGAACAAAAAAAAAACTTCAGAATCACTGCTATCTGGGAATAGCTATCAGGATCTCCCCTCTCCCTCCCTAACCCCCCTTCTCAGGATCTCCCCTCTCTCTCCCTAACCCCCCCGGTCGGTCACTTACCTTCATCTCCTGTGTTGGAAGCGTGAGGCGTTTGTCTCGGGTGCCGGCGCTTCACTGCTGAGCGCCGGCGTCTGACGTCATATGCCGGCGCCCAGCGTGAAGCGCCGGCACCCGAGACAAACGCCTCACGCTTCCAACACAGGAGCTGAAGCGCTGAGGGAGGCGGCCGTGGCCGCCGCCAGCAGAGTAGTCCTGGATTTCTGTCAGTCAGGGGGGCCCGAGAGTTGCCGAGCGGTCGTCTTCAGCAACCGCTCGAAACCCCTTGGGCCCCCCTTGACTGGCAGAACTCCAGGGCCCGGTCGCAGTTGCGACCCATGCGACCCCGGATTTATCGGCGTATAACACGCAGGTAGGGTTTCAGCTTCATATTTTAGTTAAAAAAGTGCGTGTTATACGCCGATAAATACGGTAATTATACATTTAGGCTGGGAAAAAGGACATTATCTTTTTCTTTTTGCCAAGTTAACTTTTGCTGAAATTACTCTAAAAATTGTTCACATATGCATTATTAGATGAGGTCTACTTTGATTTTATTTTATGTGACAAGGACACAATTATTTTCGGAAAAAAAAGCTATTTGTATACCTGACAAGTAAATATAAGATTCAGCATGTTATTCAACTAGAGAACACAATATTTCTAAAACCTAAACATTATCAGATGAACATTTAGAAGGCGAGAATATTTAACCCCTTAAGGACAATGGGCAGTCCCTAAACCCATTGAAAACAATGCATTTTGAGCCCATACATGTACGGGCTTTGTCATTAAGGGGTTAAAACTACCCAGTCCTCTACTTTGTCCAAACAATAGGTTGTGTTGTAATTATTTTTCCATATGACAACAAATGATACAAATTGATTTCATTCTAAAGGGGGTCTATATATCTAAAACGTTAACAGATAAATAAATTATCACAGTACCAAAAAGTAACTCTTTTATCACAAAAACATATATAATTTGTGGACTAAAACCCTTTAGTTTACTATGGCTTGCATTGTTAAAAAGGCAAAATACTGCAGAATGTGATCACTAAAAAAAGACATGGCTGCACCAACACACAATGCTTTTCTCCAGCATAAGAAATAATTTATCAGCTACTGTTTATACAACAAAATCAACATTGAGAATTAAAAAAGCCTATTATGGATTGTGCAGTTTACAAAGCATTAGTGAGAAGTAATCCCTATAATACAGTAATGGTTCTCGTTTCCAAGGCTTATAATGTGAGCCATAGACATATTTACTGTGTTACATGATATGGACATTAACACCGACATATTGATTACAAAATACTGTACCTGTTCTTAACACCCTGCAACAGATACCCAACAAGATAATGGAAGCCTCGATGAAGACTACATGTTCTTGTTTCACAACTAATTATAACATTTAAAAGGAAAAACTCCCAAGCTCATGAGGTGAACACCATTTCAATTCACTACAACAAAGTGTCATTATTATGAGATGCTTTCAATTACTCTGCCTTTGCCAACTTGACCTGTCTGACATTGTACTCGTTTAATGTTACTCTCCGTGAGTTTTCTTTTGAATTGGAGCCTGGTATAATCAAGGTCCTTCTAGATTTACACCAGCAAAACATAAAATTGAAATTCTGTACTACATGATTGAAGTGAAGAAGCCATTTGAAGGACTAACTAGGCCGTGGCTCACTGAAATACTATTGTTGGGCATGCAGCATTCGTTCTAAGTGAGACTATCCTGAACAAGAGTTGTGATCTTATTTGGTTTTCACTTTGCGTTGTCCTATATTGTCTGCCATTCATACAAAAGGCTGCAAGAAATGTGTTGTTGAAAGGAACCTCCCTGTTTTTAATGCTCAAACAGTTGTTTGGGACAGCTGTAGTAAGTAAGAGGAAAATGCTACACAGGTTTGAATCTTGATAGATTAATAAAAAGTAGTTCAGGCGCATGTTTGTTATATTTTTGTTTGCGGTTTTGATTATGAGAAGGGAAATCTTGGAGGTGCACGATCTCTTTGCAGGAGTCCAAAAGTAATGTTGCAGACTTAACTTTGGTTAGCCGTCTTGCTCATATTTCGACTTTTGTGTTTTATTTACTGGTAACACTTTTATTATTTTGATAACTGCAGAAAAAAACCCACCCGTAAAGCATATCTATATTTTCATTGTTGAAAATAAGCTTACTTTACAACAATAACCCAACATGTGATAAAGAGGTTAAATGACTCCTAGATAAGTGTAACAGTATAAGCACTAATGGTTTACAATTAACTATGGAATACAGTGAAGGTCAACAGTTCTTTGTTACTTGTTAAACACAGTAAAGGAAGTCAAGAAAACCTAGGATGTTTATAGGGCTATTCCAAATTAACAAATAAGTAAAAACGGGCAAACTACATTGGCCAATTGGTTTATCCCTGCTGTCTCAACCTATTTTTCTATGTTATGCATACAACACACAACAAATTCATTCCTAACTGAAAAGTGTGGTATCACGGCTGATTTTGGAGCACCTCTTTATTCTAATAGTGAGAGGGGTGGGATTTTACCTTACTCCCCCCCCTGTTCCGTTTTTAAATAATATAAATTAGCATTCCTCATTAACAGCTAGCCCTAAAGACTAGGGCTGAAGTATCTTTTTGGGGTTGCCCAAAATACCCTCATTGGACCCTCCAGTGGCAGAATATGGAGACAATGGCATTATTTTGGCACATGTACTGTGTATAATATGCACTCTTCAAACATCCTAATAAAGGCACATCGTGTAAGTGCTATATTAAAGAGTTTTTTGCCATGTTCCTTTATGGGCATACATGAGTGGGAAATAATCTCAATAATATTTTTTGTATGTATTGTAAAGGGTACTTTCTCTTAACAGATTAGGTTGTGGAACACGTCATGTCATTTATGGTGATCATTTTAGGAGGTAATACAGGAAAAGTGTATTGAGTGTTGAGTCTGCTGGGAAAGGAGAGGATGGAAATCTAACTGAGAACATGAAAGCCTTCTAGTAACCTTGGAACTACTGTTAGTGGAAGTTCAATTATTGTGTAACTATCTCTCACAGTTTGTTAAATATGCCACGTAAAATTCTACAAAGTCTTCAGCATGGCTTCAAATAATCCCCAAAGGATTAGGAGGAATGTAAAACAACCAAGTGTTCATCATCATTTGGTGGGGCTTTTTTGGGATGAAAGAATTATCATGAAAATTATTAGTTGGACAGGTGCAACCTTCAAGGTGCTTAATTACTGGATTTCATATTGTGACAGTGTTTAAAAGGCTTGGCTGCTTTGCTATTACAGCCTAATTAGGAATGAATCATGGTTAATTGGTAAACCCTTTTGAGTTGCAAATAAACATATTCCCAATTTGTCATTTTGTTTGGGAACATGTTCATGTGTTCTAATATCTTACAATACTTAAAGTGAATCTGCCACTTTCCCAAAAAACGGCATTTTACATTTCAGAATGGAATCCAAACTACAGGCAAATTGTAAGAGAAAAAATAAATAGTTTGTTAATTGTCATGTATTGGTCAGAAAGGGATCGTTGGAGCAATCTATGCATTACTGTCCATTACAATTTGGAACCCAGCCACTAGGGGAAAACGTGCTCACCTAATGCATATGTACATTAAACGTGTGCATGCATACGGCCCAAACATACTCAGTAGAGACCAGGAGAGTAAAAAAAAGCAGAATTACAAAAATAAATACTGCTTGTATATCAGTACGAAAGGGATCAGTGAAATAATAGCAGTTCGTTTCACTCATCTCTGAAACTAATTTGCATAACAGGTTTGGCATGGTTGTAAATCACCCATTCTATGCCCTTTGGGGCTTCTCACTGATTGCATGTGTTTTTTTCTGGCTCACCCTTAAAACAGAGTTCTTACTAATGTGTTAAGGCTGGTTATTTAATATAGCCTTGTCTTACCTTAATATATGTATCTGATTGGTTATGAGAGACAGGAAATATATATGTAGCCACACTGTCACCACCGTCAGATTTAGAGTTGAATTCCAAAAATATTATTAATTAATAATTAATTATTATTATATAGTTTTTGGTGCTTACTAATATTTTAATTCATTTGTATCATGTTCTAATTACATTAAACCTCAGTGCTAGAGGTTTAAAGTTTACCTCTCTCACTAAAAAAAACCTACATCACACAACCACATTAAGTACAACTACAATACTCTGAATCGATAATTCGCACGTAAAATAATTAGCATGCATCCCAGTGTGTTTGGGTTTCGCTGAAACACAATAGATCTGGGAAAAATATATTAAAATTTGATAAAATAAATCAAAGTCTTTTTTATCTTTCCATCCCTCAGCCCATTTCTCTGCTCAAGATATTTTAGTTTGGCAGTGGTAAATGTGGCAGGACAGCATACTGTAGAAGCAGATTTGCATCGCCAATATTTATTTGCAGATTATAACACAATCTCATATACTGCAGTCCTTGATGTGGTTTTCATGAAAAATGTAGCGCTTTCTTTTTGATGTATATTCACACTTCATTGCATGTTAATCTCTCAATCATGTTGCCATTATTCTATTCTTTGTTATTTAGAGCATTAAGAAGGTATGAATAAAGATGTACAGCGTATATACTTCACTGTGCTAATAAAAAAGCATGCATTTATATTTTTCATATAGGAAGAGAAGGGGAACAGAAAGCGACAAGAAAGATCCCTACCGGACACATGTATAATACGTTTTACAAATGCAGTTACATATGACCCCTTCTATACAACCTTTCATATATGAGATTGCCTGTATAATGGCGTAATAAGATATACTTACCACTTTCAAAGCAAATCAATAGAGTTGGAAATATCAATACTGTTTTGACAGAAATATTTCATTGTAATTTTGTTTGTGCAGCAGTATTTGTTATTGTTTATGAAGATGCTTACATTAAAAGCCACATTAATCAAGAATAGCTAAAAAGAAAAAAACACTATACGAGAAAAACGAGAAAAAGCACATCTACGTCTTCTACTCAAAATAGACATATCCATTGTATTTTTTTGTAAATGAATTTGCATTTCTAGGCTGTATCTAATGTGGGCTAATGTGAGTAACGTAAGTCGCTAAATAACCTTCACCTCATTATTTAACTCAGAAGTTAGTGAAAAGAAAACATTACATATGTATGATGTTTTTTTTCAGGAAATATAAGAAGGATTTATCTTGAGATCCACCCATGGATCTTAGAGGGTGAGAAAAGACAGAAAATGCATTGGGAGGATTCTCATAAGTCCCACTTAGTATTTGCAAGGAGGTAAACATATTAATTAAAAGGGAATGCTCAGCTATCATGTGCATCAAAGTGCATTTGATCACTGGAGTGTCACTTTAAGGAAGATTTCTAGGCGATGTCACAACACCCATGATTCTCCGTCAGCCTTTGCTATGCATTGAACAGGATTAAAATACAACAAAAATTAAATTAGTTATATTAAAAATATCAGAAACATATTAAACAGTCACTGTTTTCAAAGCTTACTTTCACTCTTAATTGGGCAATTATTAATTATTTGGTAATTTATACATACGTGTATATGAACAGGTGTCCTGAGCGTAATTATGCGCCTGAGACTTAAGGTTGTGTTAACTAAATGGGACTCCCTAATACCATTAAGCATTATAAAAGGTCAACATAGCTAACATAGCCCTTCTTGCAGAAGAAACTCACTTGGGATGGCTCTTCATAACGTATAGCGCCATGTCAAGAAGTTGAAACATTATACCCATCTGAAAATTCCCAGTTGAATTAATACACCCCTTAATGTGTACTGTGTTATTCTGACTATACAAAAAGTAACAGTGAATACCATTTCTTAACATGACATTTGAGAGCAAAACATGATGTCTAATAGATGAATTACCACCGGTGATTGAAAACAATTTGATCATGATAAATATATAAAAAAAAATGTATGATGGTATATATATCTTAAGGGCACTGGCGATTACTTTTGTCAGTTTTCTGTTTAGCCCTGAGCAAGTGTCTATATGAATGCAGACAATGTGTACCTTCTGCAGGCACTTCAAATCCTAATGATATCAAAGCCTAATTATATAATTATTATGACTTGTGAGTGGCACTGAAGACAACAATCGATTTGGCACAGTTCCCTTGACCCTGTGCTTTTTTACCACCCCATGCTTTCTGATGTATTTCCAGTTTGGAGCTCCTGCTTAGATAAAACAGATGACTTTCTGGGTCTCTTTCTGCAAACAGCAGGCAGGATCAGCGGTGACTGATTGGTTGAAACATGAGGATTAATGGGTATTTATATTTCATTAAATTTTATGCTCACTGGAGAATAATGTATCACTCCCAGATATTGAAACATATGTCAACCCTATCCACTTACATATAATTCAATTTGACTTAAATGCATTGATCAAATTTTATTAAAGTCCAATAGATCTTCTAAAAAGGCCTACTAACACAATATTACTGTTCCACATTCATCAGATAAAAGGAGGCAATTGTGTTGTAATTCTATTTATACAGTTTTTTTCAGGAAAATAGAGATTATTGTCGAGAGAATACTCATTACAAGGTGACTGGAGCTGTCTGAAGGACTTGGCATGGAAATGATGAACAGAATTCTCAATTGGTGGCGTTTCTGGTAGTGTTGAGATAGATATGGGATTTTCATCTTCAGAAGAACAAAAGTTTGGCAAATATAAGTCCGGCTATGTATGGTAACTCCTGTTACACCTAGGTAAATGTTTAGTCTCTCATCAGTTTTGGTGTTGCACCATAATTACATGATAATTAATCATCACATTTTTGCAAGACATGTCCTTAATGTAGAATATAGATATAAATAGTGGTTTTCTTGTTTTCATTGCTTTTATGGCAAGAGGGGCAGTTACCCCTACACCTCTTTGATTTTAAAACTTGTTTCCACAAAGCAATTTTGTATGTTTTTCTTGCTAGTCAACAGCCACCAAGATGTAACAAGCCATGACTGCATCCTTTATGTGTTTTCAATGCACTCCTTTTTGGTGAATGTGTGTTAAACAGTGCTACATAATACATACTGGGTGTGGTATTCGCCCAATAGACCTTGAATGGCTATATTACTGTGTACTTGGCCACTTGGCCGCACTTACTGTTGCCAGCCTTCCCTTGTGTCATATGGCATTAAGGGCACCAAATATCAGACCAATCAATCTGTCAGTAAAAGTCAATGGGAATGATACCCTATACAAAGCATGTTTTGTCCACAGTGGGGCAATAACCAGGGACATTCCATCAGTTGCTATGGTGATAGTCCATTCTTTAAAGCTAGACCTACGCGTTTGTATCCGGGCAAACATGAAAACGAACACGAAGGGTACGAATACCAAAGAAACGAACATGGCGGCAGCAAAACATATACGAAGACGAAGACACACAACATGAAGAATCTTTGTGTTTGTATTTGTTTACTAATCTCCCTGGTCCCTTCCCCGTTAACCCCAGGAGCAGAAATCTGTAGGTTCGCCGTCAGGAGTTAAAGGTCCATAAGAGCGACTCTATTGGTGATCAATAGAGTTGCTCGTACGGACCTTTAAGAAAAAAAACGAACACGTAGAATGTACACGAATATTCGCCCGAACCAAACACAGCAACGGGCGAACATTCGTTGAATACGAAAATATTTTCCCCCAAGAAGACGAACACGAAGAGTTGGCCGAGTCTATTTAAAACCAAAATACTCTTTAACATACTCAAAACAGTCATGTTGTATGGTTCCATCAGTTAAAGGAATTCCTACATCCTGAATAACAGCATCCCTTCCAGTCACTCACTTCTGTTTCATGTGGGCCAGTGGCTGATTGTATACCTTTTAATAATTAAGAAGCATTCCAGCTTTGTTGGTTCCTGCAACCAGTAAAACTATATTCCATACCAGCATGATGTGTAATTAAGATTGCCAATTAATAAAAACTAAGAAGATTTTACTACACTGAGTTAAAATGTTGAGCCTAGCATGACTTCTGACCCACTTCTGTAATCCAAAAAAGTAATCTAAAGTGCAACACATGCGTATAGTCTTGTGCTACTGAACAAGTACTAACATTCCATTTATCTATTCATTTTTCAAAACAAGACTCCATACTCCTCATTCTCCATAACTACTTATTGTATAGCACTAAAGCATGTGCTGACATTTTTTTTAAAAAAAAATACGTAGCAATAATAACTGTTATTTTAAGAATTTCTGTCATGCCAGTACCAATTTTAGGACTTTGAGCTCAAAATAACCTTTTTAGAGGAATGCAAGTTTAATGTTATGATTAATTGATAAGTCCAATAAAAACAGAACACTTTCTCCATGTGTTTCTTTTCATGAGGTTATCATATAATCCTACAAAATCAAATTTGCTTCGGTACTTAGCATTAGTGAATGCATAGGCACGTACAAAATAATCCTTGTGGTTGGCTATGGCCTTTTTGTGGGAGCCCTGACTGAGACTGTGAATTAGAGGGCACCGAATATGTCCTGACTGGCTCTGTCTTCATGTCTGTGTGTAGACACATTCAAACTAAGAACTATGTCTGTGCAGTCATTTTGGTCTATATTTTGACTCCAGAATCAGTTTGCTCCTTGGCTTTTGTCATGTTTTCTGGAGGCTCAAACTGGGACTTACATTTACAATTTAAAACTGAGGTTTTTTCAGCACTAAACATGCAAGTCAAACGCTGCTGTGCGGAAATAGCAAAATGAGTTGCTCCTTGGCCTTTGTCATGGTTCAAAGGCCAAAGAGCAACCAAGCAGGCTCAACCTGTAGGGAACATTACTTGTTGTGTAAGCTGAAGACCTTTGCTCTCAAGCTCTCCTTAGTTCCCTCAGACCAATGGTCTATCAGTTAGCATCTTGTAAACCCCTTTTGGTGGTCATAGCTTTACATGCCAATGACATTGTTAATATTATACAGTCATTTTAGAAATATTACTGAGTATTTGTCATATTAATAACTGCTCAGCTGCATAATTTCTTGTACTTTCAAGTGTCAACTTTATTCCTATATTCCTTTTGAATGTGACTTCTGTGCCCCAATATTTATCAATGCATAAAGTAGTCCATGTTTTTATATATATAAAGATAAAAAAATAATAATAAAAGTGATATGAGCTCACAACCGACTACATTTAGTTTTATTAAAACCTGGGTTAATTTTATCTTTAGGGGGGGGTTAACATGAAGTTAAAACATTGTAAAAATTATATGAAAGTTTTCAGAAAAAATATATTTCTTCTGGGTTTTTTTTGCATTTTAGTAAAACCCACATTTCTAATTAACTCCTGTTTAATAGTATATATTATTTGTAATTTCAACCCTATGCAAATATAATGCAAGAATAAGCATACTATTAGCTATTCGGGATGTTTGAACAGTGGGTTTATAATATTATGCATTTGTACATCAATACATTAGTATATCAATTTTTCACCTTTGCCTTAAATGATACTTTTACATAATCCATTATTTCATATTATAATGTAAATGTCCCTGTTGCTATTAGAGCATATATGTAATAATATCATGTCATAAAAATCTATTAAATAAAAAATTGCAAACCGCATCTATTTGAATTCCAAATAGAGATATTAGAATTACGGATCAAACAAATAATGTACACTGGCACACCACACAACCAGGCTACTTAGTCTCTTTTTTTTTTACGTCTGAGCAAAATACCTATACAGAAATGCTTGTCCAACTGTTAAGGGTACAAACTGCCAGGATACTTAACTGTAGTGGTACCTAATCGGTGGTTATCAATTTTTTATTGTAAGAGAATACATAAATTACCTACTAATATGTCCTTTGGTTTAGTACAACAGCATAATGATCAAAGACACACAATAGAAATGTATTTGCTTCTGTAGAATGCGTATTCCCTTAGCTCTCCATCTGTAGTGATGGACAGCCAGAGAGCTGTCAGTTTCTGTTCTATCTGTCACACTACACCTACCTCCTGATGTTTTAAGTAATCAATATGGGGGTTGAAATCACCTACCACTACCTCTGCTACCTCCTATTTTGTCCACTCATGAATTATGAATCCCTGCACAACATCAAGTGTACAATTTCGATTGCATTTGCTAATCATTGATCAATAATTCAGGAGTTCTCCTTCTTCAAGGGTCCCTGGTTTCCTAAAACATATGGCACAAGGCTGACAGCACTCACGAGACTATTCCCTTATCACAAAAGGCAGCCAGGGAAAACAAGTTGTTTAAAGCTGTTTCTTCTCTTTCATAAAACAGACTTTGTACTTTTTTTTTGTTCCCTTCGCTTGTTACTTGTTTAATGACTGCACAGCCATAGAAGCTAAAGAATGAAGTACCAGCAGCCAGTATAATTTGCAGTCTGAGTAGAACTTGCGACTTATCTCCAAACCTACATGTCATTTATATTCTATTCGATTGCATCTTTTTTTTCTTTCTTTCTGCTGTTCTGATTTTCTCTGGCTTTATTGCATTATTGATGCCACTTGTGTGGACACAAATACCAAGATAAAAAGCTTTGCTTTACACACTTATAAGACTGTTGACTATGACGAAGACAGCAAAGTATTGCCAGCACTAAAAGCCTGTAGGTCTGAAGTCACTGAATACACTGACAGCCCAGCAAATCGTTTTTTTTCCTCCCTAGGAACTCTAATACTATGATATTTGTTATTATTTGTTCATTTGTAGAATAATGCAATTCTAGCCTAATTATTTTGTTCAGCTTTTTGTGGAATTTCAACATTTGAAATATACATTTGAAATATAAAAGAAAAAGTGCTTCTGATATACAGTGTATTGTGATTTATGTTCTAACTTCAACATTGCATGCAATATTTACTAAATAGTCTATTGAGTTAATTGTTGGTACGGGTCTTATTCTATTAATTTACATTATGGTATAATTTACATGAGTGGCAATTGCCAAAAATGAGTAGAAAATCACAGTCAAGAGTTAAATTACCAACTTCCCAGGACCCTCTGCCAGGTAGAAGGTGATTGTAGTATCAGTGATACCCAAAAAACATCCCCATCCAAAAACATTTAATAAACTGTGAGTGCTTGCAAGTTGGCTAAACAATATAAGTTTGAAACAGCAAACTAACAAATGTTGGTGTCCAACTCATAGATTTACTAAAGCCAATGTGTCTCATTATCTCCTCTAAATCTTTCTCTTTATCCTTCCATTGTCTTTCTCACAATCTATCTATCTATCTATCTATCTATCTATCTATCTACCTTTGCTTAAATGATGTGGTAGGAACACGAGGTCTGTTCCTACTGTTCCTCCGATTCAATGGGGCATCTTAGTGCACCCTGGTTCAGTGATGTGCGTCAATAGCTGGCACGCTTCAAAAGGGAGCAGTGAAACTGAGGTCTGTATGAACAGGCCTCACACTCCCTTTATTTTGGAGCAGTTAGAGTGAGATCCATGATCTCCCCATCCACAAGGAGAGAAGACATAACCTCACCAACCCCTGATTGCCACCCTTGTCAAAACTGGTATTGGTTTTCCATGGGGTGCATCTTATGTTGCCAAGGGACATTTTAGTTCCCATGTACTTTTAGCCAAAAGTGGCATTTTGTCAGAAATATTTGAGATGGCACATAAATATATTTGAGAAGGCACAAAATTTTGCTACTAGGGTTATGTGTGTAAAAATATTGTATGGAATCAACCTGAGCCAAAAAAGTCCATATATGTTTATATCTGTGAATTAATTTTTACATAATGGTATATTAGGAAATTAGTAAAATAAATATTGTTGCCTCTATGTACATGTAATTGTTATTTTTTAATAAAATGAGAATCATGAAAAATATTTTTTTTAAAGCAGAGGAGAATTGACTAATCGTTGTGTTTTACGTTTACACAAGATGCAACTTAGTAGGTCAACAAGAGAAAAGTAGGACTCATTAGTGTAAGGAATAGCAAATTTAGATGCTGAGAAGTAGGCCTTTAAATACTTTGAAAAGCACAAAATGTAAATTATAGCCCATAGTGAATAGACCCTGGTACTTTAATAGTGCATGCAAGTTCAATGATTTAATTTGATCTATTTTTAATTCAAGATTGGCAAATTTAAAATTACAGAGAAGAAAGATGCAAATGTATTTTATAATAAAGTATTTTTCTTTAGATATTCTGTGGTAAGTATTAAAGGGAATTAAGAAAGAATAATTAGAATGTCTTCCTTAAAGAATGAAGCAGTGACATTGTAGCTTTTTTCCCAAAAGTCCTTTAAGCCTGGAAGATGAACAGAATGCACACTTCATTTCACGAGCAATGAAAGACATTATAAACTAAATGTTAAATTCTTGTTGACTATAAGAAATGTTACCGGGCCATCTGGCCAAATAAGTTTTCTTGCATAATATAGCAAAAATATTTTTTTTTCTTTGCATGACCGAAAAATAACCATTTATAAAAGAATTGGGTCTAACCACTAAATTTTAAGCGCTTGCAAGATGGCAGCAGGTGTAGTTAAGGATCCCAAAAGGATGTACACATATGTTAGATTAATAAACAAGGGTAGCAAAGGAAGGCGTGAACTGAGTAAATAAGTAAATGAAGGAATTATAGGATAATTCTGTGACAGGAGCAAGGTGGAACAATTAGTACATTTATTGATAAGCAACAAGTATTGTTGAAGGCTTTGGTTCGACCATTGGGCTGTGGAGGGTAAGCTCAGGAGAAATGCAACTCTATTCCAAATCTTTTTTTTACAGAGAGCCCTGCAAAATAATATGTGAACCAATGCTGGAATTTATTCAGAAACACCATGGAGAAAACTTATATTGTTCAGAAAAAAAGAAGCTAGAGTAGAAGTTTGGGTAATTTTTTGTTTAAAAAAATCAATCATAGGCAATGAGTACAGTGTTATTGGGGACTGTGTTAAATCAGCAATAAACTCCAAGTGGAGTACTGGAAGGGGATGAGCTTTTCCCGTTGTCCTTTGCATCTTGTGCAAAGCTCAAATACAATGATTAGTCAATTCTCATATCTTTCATGATTTTATTAACATTAGCAATTACAATTAAGTACATAAATAAAACAGCATTCATTTTAATTGCTGTTTGTGAGTGTGTGAGCACAATTGGGACAGACTGGGGTGAACATATTAATGTCTTGTTTTGGCCACCAAAACAAAGTGAGATAAATGCAGGTTTGTCTTCTAAACAATGACCTGCAACCAGAAAAGTATGCCACATTTGATAATATTTAAACACAGGCTAGGAGGAAAATAATAAAAATCCGCAGAGGTTGATAGATGACTTGGAATACTTTTTTGTCATTCTAATCTTATTAAAACATTAGTAGTAATGTTGGCCACAAAGTGTTACATTGGGATGATCAGCAGTGGACGCAAGAGAAGCCATAGGTTCAAAATGCTTGGATATAATGCCAGCTTTGGCATTTGTTTGAACATGAAAAAGGAAAAGGCCCACCAGGCTTGGTGAGAATTAAATTATTTAGCTACTTCTAGCCACTTCTAGGTATTCTTGTGATCTGTGAAGATTATGTAGGGGGTGTCAGATGCCTCCACTTTTCCAGGGACAGTTTAATCACCATGCATTCTTGATTACCTATTATCATCAAGCAAGGGTGGATCTTTTTTCAGTCTCTTTGAGTTAGGACACCTCCTGCCCTAAGCTCAGAAGCTTTAACTTCAATAATAAATTGGCATTCCATGAGTTCCAAGAAAAGTGATACGTTATGCTCACCCACAGAAACATAAAGGAAAGATTCAATGGAGATGACACCAGACAAAGATCTGCCATCTACAGCTGCTACTCTTACAGATAAACACACTGCATGGACCCAGATTGGATCCATAAAAACCCTAATAGCACCAATGTCAATGAAAGCCTGGGTGGGTATTTATTGACCTCCTCAACTAAGCATGATGGGAACAAGAAGGCAGAAATTCTTAGACGGAGATGTTGCAGCCAATGCACCATTTGGGGATTCCTCCATAGTGCTTTGCTATTGGCAGTTTAGGACTCAGGGAAACCATCGCAATGGGACTAGGAGCAGCAGCAGGAACAAAAGAAGTAGCAGATTCCTAAAGTATAATCACACTACATAGTATTAGCCCCTGCTAGCACCATTCCATGGAATACAGAAATCATAAAAGATACTCTGGAAGCATGACTAGCAAAGACTTGGGGTTAATTTCTGAGATGTAACATACATTGGTTAAGAAACCTTCAACACTATTTGAAGTTTCCTCCATAGTGTTCTGGCTATTGTGGGTTAGGAGCCAAGGAAATGTCCACAGTGGGAATAAGAGGAATACCAGAAACTTAAGAAGGAGCAAAAATCAACTTTACAAACAGCTTCAAAAGACACAAATGTATATAACAGTATTAAAAAGATTTAACATGCATGTTTTTACTTTATGCAGGAAATTTGTGTTCTTACAGTACAACTGCCGAGTCACCTCCTCTCTCCACAA
The DNA here is from genome assembly GCA_009364415.1 of Spea multiplicata. NCBI lineage: Eukaryota > Metazoa > Chordata > Amphibia > Anura > Pelobatidae > Spea > Spea multiplicata. The sequence continues at coordinate 12,263,125 of VKOC01000006.1, read as the reverse complement.
TTCCCATAAGTTTTTGTTTGGATGATTAAAGCAGCCAATCATTGTACAGGAAAGTGCTTCCATTTAAATCATCAGGGGCACCAAATGTCCATCCATGGAAGATCTCATTAGACATCTCAAGCAAACCAGACATTTGGATACAAAAATAAAAAGCTATTGTCAGGTAACATTTGCATTAGAGGGCATATAGGGTCTGTAGTATGCCTTCAAATCGCTTCATTAATCTCCCTTTATTAGCTACTTCAAAGACAGGTCAATAATATTGATAAAGGAAACATAATTATTGTTTCCTTTATCTGGTAGGTTTTTAAGTTACAAGCAATTTGATTTTAGTAACAAACTAAGACCAATGATCACTATTAGTTCGGCTTGTTTGGTGTACAATGAATCTTTAGACATGACAATGCAAATAGAGAGTGAAGTTTAAGAAGAAAATCAATTGCGTTAATATGAAATGAATGTTTAAAAATTATTACATTCTTTTCTTGGAGAACCTCACTGCTAACACTCTTAGATTAAAGGCTGTGCTACCTGAATAGACCAGATGTCTGTAACAAGGAAAAAAAACGCGGTTGCAACTTGATTCTAGCCAGTTTGTTAATTCAAATGAAGGAGCCTCCAATGGTTTAGTTGGGAATTAAGTTAATTGGGTTTGGTGTAAGGTTGGTGTACTTCCTGCTGGAAAGTTTCCCGTGTTTTCTGTATAAGTAGCATCTGAACTCCCATATCACCCTGTTATCCCAGACTTTAATTAGATCTGGCATTCTTTTCATAATGATAAATGCTGGGATGATGAATGGAAATGCAAATGAGTGTGAAGTTGCTCAGCCATCGGAGTTGAATATCATTAACACCTTTCTACTGTTAAATCAATCAATGCCATCTTCAGTTCCCTACTTTCACTGGGTGCAGGTGGCAGTTTACCGGGATATCTTCCATAATATAAGATGTTCACGTTTTGTAGATTTTTTCCCTCCCCATATGCTTTTATTAATCTTTTTGTTAAATATTTTTCTTTGGGGAACTAACCAGAAAATATCCATTTGTGTCATTTATGGGGAAACACATTTGATAAAATAGCATTATTAATTTATAGGGAAATAAATACACTGTGGGATAATAACATTATTTTCTCAAGACATACTACAAACTGAAAACTTACCTACATAAAATGCATGTAGAGGATTTCCAAGTAGCATTGAAGTTTGAAACATTTGTGTGTATTAACAAGTAAATATGAGAAAAAAAGTAAAGAAAATACTGTATATCAATATAACAATAATCTTGAATCAGCACCATTAACCTTTTCTCTCCTGTGAGATAATAAAGGCAGACTTTCTCTACGAAAATCACTTCATTTTAGGATTGAAGTATAGGAAATGTAGTATACTATGTTAATAGTTTTCAAAATCTATTGTTTCTTTATAGTCACATGTGAGAACCTGCTTGGAATGTTGCCTTGATGACAACGTAGATATCCTCGCCTACAACTTGCGCAATGTAATACTATAACAACATAAATCAATAAAAAAATAAGTAAAAAAAAATGTATTCTACAAATGAACCCCTTGAACCATGCTGTTAATTCCCCTATAGAATTATATAAATTGTAGTCTGCCTAATATTCCTGCCATAAAGTCTCAAACCTTAATCAGTCCTTGTTTTTTTGATTCAAGATTCAAGCCATGTGCCTATTGCATTCATATTTGCATTCCATCACTGTATTAACCTCCGCCACTTCTGCTGGGAGGTTGTTCTGCATAGCCACCACCCACTCAGTAATGGTAGTATGGGATGTGATAGGGTAGAGATGATAATAGTAACCTAGGGGTAAGAATTTACCTATACCGTCCTCACAACTCATTAAATGCTCAGTGCGATGGGGTTTAGACATATAAAAAACATATGGAAAGTACTGAGCCCATTTAATGCATCGCCTCCCCGATTTAAAGGAGTTAAAGTAAAGCTTACTCTTTGAAGAGCGTGAACCCTGTCTCACACCTCCCTACATCTCATGTCCTGTAGAATAGAAGAGGTAAATATTAAAAGCAGAAATCAACAAAATAAACATTGACTCCCCTATCATCTTTAGATTCCCCAAATAGTTAGGGGAAAGGGCCAACAAATACACCCTTTGGGTTTTAGGAACGTGAATCACTGTATACCCCTTTGGCACCTAAAGTGTGCAATCTGTGAAAAACCACAATGGAAAACAAATGGAAAAAGTAATCAAATCCGCGTGGCATTGTGGTGGATTCCAAAATACCTGATGATTGTGCGGAAGTGTGTATAGATACTCCACAAAACTAGGGACCTCAAGTTGTTAAATAATGTATTAAATCATCCATTGATTGCAGTATATATTACTGGAGACACTATTTATGCTGGACTTGAATTCATTTACCCAATATTCATACGAAAACAAAATAATTAAACCCGTGGTCTAGTACTTGTATTTCAGTCTCTTGGAAATGATGGTGCTCAGCAGTATATAAACACGCTTCTGCAGAACCAGCGGTTATTTTAGAATTTGCTGTTTACTTATTTTTAATTTTTTGGATGGGATGTCTTTCAATTGGCTGAAGATAAGTATTCATCATCATATCTCCATGGAATTTTTATGGCAAGTTTTTTTTATATACCTTTAACACCCTGCATCCCACAGGGCAAAGGGGTACCTTAGCACCATCTCAGCGGTCCGAGGATAGATGTGGGGGACAAAGTTTGATTCTATATCCATGAGGCCGTTTTTAGAACCTCAGAGGTCTCTTTATCAGCTTCTGTGTTGACCCAATAAAAGATATCCATTTTCTCTTGGGCTAATATGACTGTATCCATTTTGCTTATTTCAACTTTCATCCGGAGATAGATTATTATAATCTAGAAGAAAACATATCTGGGTATACAGGCATAAAATCAACATTAATGTCATCCAACATTCAGGCAAATCATATTTGATTAGCACCAATAAGAAATGATAAAATGTATGAAATATCTCTTAAGAGCTTGGATTTGCAGCCTCTGCAATCGGTTTTATGAAATTGTACGTTGTCCGTGACAGCCTGGTGTAAAACAGATCTGGACATTAGCAAATTGCCAGTGAGATCATGCATTTGTTTTATCCTTCAGTAGGAGACAAACACACTATATGAGTGTCAGATGTGACAGCTGACACCTGAATACGTAATACGTCGTGATCAAAGTCGTTTACCCAATTAAACATTCACATTAAGCCAGTTTAAATGAGATTTACCAGTAAGACAAACATTGTGTTGAAGGGTAGCAACCAAGGTGTTCTAAGATTAAGTAAACAAAACCCAATTTAAGTCAGCGTCTATCTTTAGTGTTAGAATGTTTGGAGCTGCCGTTTTATGAATGTGTTTGACTGAAGTTTAGTTAAGACATGTTAGCATTTTTTTTCTTATTAAGGAGCACACATCGTACTTCACTGTCAGGCTGAAAACGTTGACCTTTAGTATCAAAGAAAGACAACCAGCCAACCTAATAAGTCCTTTATTTGCTACTCAAACCACTCATTAACAAATAATTGGATCAAAAGTTCAGTGGCCATTATTGCTCTGTCAATTAGACTGCATGAAACCAAATGAGCTGGTCACTAGGTTATAAATTATTTCTATATGCTGCTCCCCTTACCAGAGGCTGTTTGCAAACAGGCCAGACCTCTTCCTCACACCAACAGAACATGTTATCCTTATAACACGTCTGTTAGAATCGAGGTATTATCCTTATAACACGTCTGTTAGAATTGAGGTATTATCCTAATAACACGTCTGTTAGAATTTAGATATTTCATTTAAAATATAGTTACTCTCTCTCCTGTTACTCCACATAGGGAATAAGACAACTACAAACCATAAACAGTTGAGGTGTTCTGCGCAATATACCAAGTTGGAGAGCTTTTACTTCAATGTTATTCTAGATGACCACAAAATCAAAACAAAGAAGCCTTAGTACGCAAACTTACACGCGCATTCCATATATATATTGTAAATACGTAAAATCCTACATGAAAAGCCATTCTTAGAACCAACAAAGTATAAGCAGCCCTCATATAGAGATTGGTTTTATATAGATAGATTTATAGATCGATAGATGCATGGACAAATAATCTATACAACCGCTATCTTCACAGGCTCATCCTTTCCCTGAAGCCCAGGATAAAGACTCAAAGAAGAATGAGTGCATTGGCATGGTCTAAATTTTTAATATTAAAATGCACTGAGATTTGCTTTACACATGCTTGAAGATGTATTGCCCCAAGCAAAACAATGTTTTATAGATGGACATGCAATTGTGTTAGTTTCATTATAGGTCACACTTTTCAAAGAGAGTTATAAGTAGTTCATAATCAGATGTGAAGGTAATGCTCTAAACATGTATTGCAATTTTAAGCCCTTTATAGTAGGCAACATTTGTTTTTTTCTCTCACTATTACAATATTTCTTATCTGTGAAAAGAAAACTGTAAAAATTCGATATGACTCTCCAGACTTGCCGTACTTTGACGTAGTATTATTAATGTAGGGTATTTCTGTAATCTTAAAGGGCATGTGAATACATAATGTACGCTCCCACAAAATCCTTTCCTAAAGTGGAGCCTGTTGCCAACTTCAGTAACCCAGTCCTAGATTCCCCAGAAGAACAGGGGGGGGGCTTTGAAGTAGTAGGTAGCACTACATTGGCGTAACCGACGAGAATGATACTACTACCTTATGGCAGAAAGTTCTAGGATGGTAGCTTGTGCTTTTATCCTGTCCACGCATTAGCGTGCCTAAGGAGGGGAAGGGGGCAGTCCACCCCAAGTGCCACCCATCAGGAGTTTGCCTGGTAGGCTAGGGGCAGGCCAAGCAGATGCCTGTTTTGCGTCTCAACGGCTGGCCAATGTGGGCCTGCAGCATACCGCTGTGAAGTTCACACGCTTTTTGAGGGTGGCTGTGAGGTGGCCGTGAGGTCGCATAGACATCTGTGCAGCCCCAGTGCGTTTAGCCAGTCCCCAGACCAGTGAAATCTGCAGGTGAGGTAAGGAGGTAAGGGAGGCTGAATGTGTGAATGATTGAATAAATGAGTGAGTGTTTAGGGGCTGTAATGGGGCAGGCAGGCTGTTTAGGGGTAGTGGTGGCATAGGCAGGCTGTTTGGGGGGGGGAGGTAGCCCATGCAGGCTGTTTAGGGGCAGTTTACACTGGTACAGGCAGGCTTTTTAAAGGGGGGGTGTGTGGCCCAGGCAGACTGTTTCATGGTAAGAGATGGCACAGACAGGCTGTTTCAGGAGTAGCTGTGGCACAGGCAAGCTGTTTTAGGAGCAGAGGCCTACCATGCCAATGTCTGACTTATTATATAGTGATGGGAGCTATGCTGCACTACCACCAATGTTTGGTTCAGTGTACAGGGATGGGAGTTATCTTGTACTACCATCAATGTCTGCCTCAGTATATAGTGATGGGAGTTATGCTGTACCATATCTATTAATAAATGTTATTTATTTAAACATTTAATTTATTTAGTTCATAATTTATTTTGAACTAATAATTTATTTTTTCAGTTGAAATACAGTTTACAAATTTGTAAAATAAATATTCTTGCCAACATTCATTTTTTTGTGGGTGTCTTTACATTTTAAAGTGGGGAGTGCCAATTACAGGATCTGCCCGTGTGCCAAATAATCTACATATGCCCCTGTGTTTTAACTGGAACGGCCCCCACAACCTCTTCTTCTTAACAAATGCTTCACTTGTTCTGGTGTACTTTTCAAAGCTTTGAAAACATACATTGGACCTGGCTTATACTCTTTAGGATGTCTATACAGGTCAACAATTTGTACCCCTTTTTTGAGGCATTCTGGAATAATCTCTCCCTCAGATGGATATCTTGCCACTTTGTTTTTCAAACTGCTTCCTGACTGTCTCACACAGATGTCCATAACACAGCTGCCCTTCATTGGTTGATAGCAATATAGGGCAGCTGCTCTTCATGGGTTGATGCTAAAGCAGGCCTGTGCCGGCGACCAATAGAGTCACTCTTATGGACCTTTAACTCCTTGCGCCATCCTACGGATTCCCGCTTCCATTAAACCCTGCGATGCTACATTGACAAGGTAGGCTAGAGGCGACTTGTATGAGGGGGGGGACCAGGGTGATTTGTTAGGAGATATTAACGACCACAAACACGGAATTCTTTGTGATGTGGATCTTCGTCTTCATGTACGTTTTGCCGCCACCAAGTTCATTTCTTTAGTATTCGGGCTGAACAACGAAAGCGCACTATTCGTGTTCGTTTGCATGTTCGCCCGAATACGAATGCACAAGTCTACTATTTAGTAAGTACATGACTTACGAGTGCGAGTAATATGTTAAACAAGATAAAGGATTTTTTAAATCCACTGAACAAAGAACCCCTTCTGTTCAGCAACATTTCCTGATTTCCTGACACAGTCATAAGGTATGTATTTTATTTTTATTCCCTACTAATGTTTGCATGTCTTTTTGCGCATTTCTTCATTTATAGGCATTCATGCCCTTACTGGCATAAGTGAAAACAATCATAGGATATATATATATATATATATATATATATTGGAAAAGCTGTAGTGAATACTGTAGTGTATTACAGAGACTGCAGCAGACATTTCCCCCTGTTCCTGAGTAGAGTTTGGTTGATTAACACACTTGCTCATTTATGCTAGTACCAGCCAAACCTTTATTCTTCAATAAATATATATTACAATATAATATGTATAATATATAATATTGAGGAAATTTAGTCCTGCTCCATGGGGCTGCGTATGCCTATTATCTGCCAGTGTCTGCTTGTCCTGGTCAGGTGCTCTACTACTGCTGCTGCTGCACCTCTTTGACCGTCCTAACACTGGGGGAACATTTTAAAACAATTCTATAATATTGTGGTGAACATTCAGTCCTGATCCACTGGGCTGCATACACCTATCATCTGCCAGTGTCTGCCTGCCCAGGCACAGCGCCCTACTACTACTACTACTGCAGCTGCTGCACCCCTTTGACCGTCCTTACTCTGGGGGAATCTTTTGTATTACATTTCTATAATGAAAAGTGAGTCCAGCATTTCGTCTGAGCCGGGGAAATAATTTGTTGCCCGAAAGGCAAAAACAAAACGAACATTTTGTCCAAAGCATTTTTGCTGGCCGTGCACATTACTAATATAAAGTTATGGATATAAAACATATGTATAGATAGTTATATACATATATACGTACCTACTGTAAATACGCATGTGCATTCATAAATATATCACTGCAGAAGCAGATTTAATATTGCAGATTAAGTACATATTACACATTGCAGTTAGTCTTATTAAGTGTAAGTGCATCATTTTAACCAAGAAAATAAGAGTTTTAATTAAAGCCATTACATTAAATCATAACCAAATTGGCAGTAAAAATATCAATAATATGAGCTTTGTTTTCCGTTCCATTTTCAAGATAACTTTAATATTTATTTTTTGTGTATTCCCTGTAATATGCCACTGGTGGGCAGCAGCTAAATACTCTAAAGTTGCATCGGTAAATAAAATCCTTCACGTTTTTCATGCCGAATATTTAGGTTGCTTTCCAGTCTGTCGAAAATCAGGAACACTCTAATCACTTAGAATGAAGTCAACACAGGAATTAAAATTTATATAACAATCTGATGCATTGTAGAGCAACATTTTACAGATCATTACAAAGTTTTAAAAGCATTTTTTTTTACTGGCAGACACAAATAGGATCTTTATTGCTAATGTAGGTAACGTTATTTGTTTTTTTTCTTAAGAACAGGAACATTTTAAAACATGTTTTCATAGAGAATTCTTTAGAATCATTTGTTCAGCATCAATCAACATCTTTTCCTGTTCCATTTCTGCTGTTATCTTGTTATAGTTTTTTTTTCTAACTTGTTTTCTTGAACTGTCCTTGAGGTTGTTGAAAAGAATTAATCAAAAGTTGTAGACCCCCCATAAATAAATCACACTATTGGTGGCCTTTTTATTATTATGACATCCTTAGTTTTCGGTTCCATGTGAGGACTGCACTTATTATTTGATATGTTCTAGAGAGTGGGTCAGTAGTTAAGCACAATTACTAAATCTCAAAGATTTCTCATAGAAACAAAAAAAATCCGAGCACTCCAAATCCTGACCGTACATATGCCCCAGGTGATAAGCAAGCCTCCTGTCGAGAACCTGAAGCTGGCCATAATTTTTTAAAAAATATCAAAGCTTTTATATAATCTTTTTAAGTATCAATTGAATAGGGACAAAGCTGATGTTTTTAATTAGAGTCTACAGGTAGGGAATTCTGTTTCTAATAGGGCAAATGCTACAGTTTGTTTGACCCATGACTCGAGTTTTTTCAACTCAAGGTCGAAAGGACAGTTTACTGCCCCTCCGACAACAAGTGTATGTAAAAGTACTTTAATGCCTAAAAGAAGACAAAAAATACCCGAACAGAGCTGCAAAGTATCACCCTATATACCGTCAAGATTTCTTTCCAGTTTTGGCAGCTTGAAACAGCCAAGCATTGGCAGGAAAGCACGCCTGCGTTTTCTGGACCCCATAGAACTCTTGCGCAAGCAGGAGCTGGAGTTGGCTTGCAGAGAGTATGCTGCGCATGCGCATTGCTGAAAAGGAGATATACTCTAGGCACAGCAAATGCATAGAGAAGACGCCTATTTAGTCTTCTAGGCATTTGTATGCGATAAATAGCTTCCCTTAATAAGATAAGCAGCTTCCTTGGTTGCTATAACCATATCTGTCATATTCATGGATATCAGAAGGATTATGTCTATACAGGGTTGGCCCCACACTTATTATATTTTGAATTGATTAAAAAAAACCTATTGCGCAACGCTGTAATGGGACTGGTCTGTCAATTTCACTTAAAAATTTAATTATATATATCCTATGAATATTTGAATATATTTACTACCAGTAACTGACCATTGAGCCTTAATTATTAGTATTGTAAATATAAAATGCTAATTCTGTCAAATTAAACAGACTAATGAATCAAACAGTACTAAATGTGGAATATTTAAAAAGTAAGCATATGTAACCCACCAACTAATCGTTTGCTTAACAACTTTCCATAAATCTTTATCTATTATTTATTTATCTTTGTAAGAACTGATTTTTTTTTATTTAAAACTTGAAGACAACTGTTTAATTAATCAAATCCATATTGCAGTACATTCTTTTTTCAAAAAACCCCAAAAATGTAGTTCTATAAAGTCGAATCTGTGAATCAATTATAGAGTTTATCCTCCGGAAATTGAAGTTGTGCAGAAAACGTTCTGCACAGTTATGTGGTTTTTGGAAAATTGCTGTTCACAACTGCCAACTATTTCTTGAAGTTTCATTCATAAACACCCTTGCCACGAGGAATCTTGGCAATAAACCAAAAGAGCACAACCCATGTATGTTGTGCCCTAAATAAAGCTATACATAATATGTCATTGTAAACGTACCACAATATAAAGTAAAAATTATTACACATCAAACTAATTAATATAATTCTGTTCAGTTAATGAATTATGTACCTTAATTTTATCCTGTTTCAAAATGTTTAACTTCCAGCATAGGTTTCACCGCGTGGATATGCTCTGATTTCTAATGTAAAAACCATCTGATTCTTGAAAGTATCTGAATATTCCTGATTAAATAAATATCTGGACCAAAAAAAAAACTCAGAAGTCCTATGAAAGCTGAAAAGTAAGCTTTGATCAAAATAAAAAAAATATATCAAGCAATTACAGATTTCTCCAGTTGCTTCTCCATAGTCACAAGCATTATACCCTTGGTTATTGTATATCCATAAACAGAGTACTAAAATTAGGTTCCTTTATCCCTTTAAGTTCTGGGAGTCTGGACACATTGTCCTTTCAGAAACTAGACCGATTGTTTGTAGTAAAAACTTCCATATTTTATAGCAGTCTTAAACACACAAGCCTTCGTCTGTAAGTGGTAGGCGCAGGCTGCCCATTGGTACATAGAGTGCCATAGGCAGGTGATACACAGTTGGCATCCCAAGCCCAGTTTCCTGGTACAAGCCTCTGACATAGTTAGCACTTTAAGGGATAAAGGAATAGTCATGTAATTTTTTACGGTTAATGCTCATTTATCCTTAATAGTTAAGTCTCCAAATGTTCTCTAGTTCTGTTTGGTCTTGACCCTTATTGATTGACAATGTGTTAACCTATTATAATCCAAACTCTGTCACCATGGGAAAATCCTTAAGTACCCCCAATTTATCAAGCTGCATGTACAAAATACATGTATATGTCTTCATCAGTCCCAGAATCATTCTATCATGGTATGAAAACAATTATGTTAAACGTAATACATGTACTTTTGGTTATTGTACAGAATGGCTATTGACCATGCAATTAACCTCAACACTGCTAATTTCCTCTTAATATGCTATTTCTGGAGCTAATGTTTTTAACTTCAAAACCAGCAGATGTCATCAAACACATAAACACACTTGTTAAATGGAAAAAAATAATGATATTTGTTACTTTGGTTTGTAGCTGAGCATGGACAAATAATCTGTGAATAAAAAGCACATGTAAAATGATGAAAGCTATTTCTAGTGTTAAAAAAAGTGGTTAAAAATGAAATGTTATATGAAATTCAATCCAAAATTAACACAGGCCCAGGCTTACCAAAAGTGCTTAACTACTATTTTCTCCATTACTGTCCACTTACCAACTATGGTCGCTGACTTCAAAACACATACAAGTGGCCTCAACACAACATATCAGTAACAGCTATGGTGCCATGCACTGACCCATCAGTTTGGCACAGTGCTCCATTATGCCATCACATTCATAAAGGCTTACATTACAGTGCTGAAGAGGTTGAATACACATGTACCGTGTTTCCCCGAAAGTAAGACAGTGTCTTACTTTCTTTTTATCCCTAAAAGCCCCACTATGTCTTACTTTCGGGGTATGTCTTATATTGGGAAAAAACCACACCAAACCACATATACACCAAACCACACATATATACTAATCCACACATATATACTAATCCACACACATACCAATCCACTCTCACTTAATGCTTTCCTACCTTTCCTTTCTTCTTTCAGCTTCTTTTCCTCTTCTTCTGTTCATCTGTCTTCTCTTCTTCCGGGTTCAGAGGGCAGCGGTGGGCGCGGCTTCAGTGCTGTGCGCCGGGATCTGACAACAGACCCCGGCGCACAGCAGCTGTTGCCGTGCGGATCGCAAGGGAGCAGTATCGGAGGTCTTTAACAGACCTCCGGCTCCCTTGAGTGAGCCGGAGGTCTGTTAAAGACCTCTGATACCGCTCCCTTGCGATCCGCACGATCGCATGGGAGCGGTATCGGAGGTCTTTGCCGGCACCCGGCACCCCTCCAGAGACGGACAGCAATGTCCGCCGCTGAGGAGCAGGCTCCCCAGCGGCGGACATTACTGTCCGTCTCTGGAGGGGTGCCGGGTGCCCGGCAAATTTGGCACCTCCGTGATGAGCGGCACCCGGTGCGGACCGCCCCCCCGCCCCCCGCTAGGTACGCTACTGAGCTGCAGAGAATCTGGAGGCAAATCCCCCGTGTTTCCCCGAAAGTAAGACATATGTCTTACTTTCGGGGTACGGCTTATATTAGCTGACCCCTCTGAAACTCCCGATACGTCTTACAATCGGGGGTGTCTTACTATCGGGGAAACACGGTATATGAAAATTGCCCTTTAGCACTGAAGTTTTGCACTCCAGTTTTGACAAGATTAACAGCAAACACAGTTGTTTTGTACTTAAGCAAATGGCAGACAATAGTCCCTAGCTGTGCTGCAAGCATCTTTTGCTAAATTATATCCAAAATGCTAATAGACAGGAGGTTGTCTGCTCTCCACAATATGTTAAATATAACAGTGCTCAGAGCCGGCCTTAAGTTTTCTGGTGCCCTGTGCGGACTACTCCTCTGGTGCCTCCCATCCCAAAAAAATAGAAAGGAAAAAAATCTCCCCCCTCTGCCCCTTCTCACTATCTACCACTCTGCCCATTCTCACTATCTATCACCTCTGCCCCTACTCAATGCCTTCCCCCTCTAACCCTTCTCACTATCTACCCCTTCTGCCCCTTCTCATTATCTATCTCCTCTGCCCCTTCTCACTATCTACCCCCTCTCCCTACTTCTCATTATCCTTACTTACCTGCGGTGGGAGCGGGTAGCATCCGTCTTCCTGCTCTGCCGGCACCGCGACGGAGTCATGGAGAGTGAGGGGCGCTGAACGGTTGCTGAAAACTTCACAAGCGACACTCGGTACCTCCTGCCCGGGACTTAAATTTAAAACACCGGGGTTTTTTTTGTTTTAAACTTTATTTAACATCCTCCGTGTTAAATAAAGTTAAAAAAAACTTTATTTAACATGGAGGATGTTAAATAAAGTTAAAAAAAAAACCTTGAGGTTTTAATTTAAGTCCCAGGTAGGTGCCCCTGTTGCCATGGCGCCCTGTGCGGCTGCACAGGTCGCACACCCCTAAGGCCGGCCCTGACAGTGCTCCATGCATGCACTGTTACAATGTCAGTAAGGAGACAGCTATATCGCATTCTACAGTCTTCTCTCTGCAAAAAAAAGGGCTATTTCAGGATCTTACACCTGACCTTCTAAAAAATGATCAAGCAGGTCAAATAATGGCTTGTTTGCAATTCTAGCGTGAAGTAATGTTGGTGAGTGTGACTGAGCTGGGGCCTTATAGGGAGAAAGACTCCATTCTAATAGAAAGTAGACTTGAACTGATCACTTACACTTTGTGATTGGAATTACAATTTGTATGAGATAATTCAGGGTGCAGTTTCTTTTTATGTTTTGTGAAAGAGGAAAACTTACACAGCCTGCTATGATTATTTTTCTGTTAGTTAGTTAAGCCAACTGTCCATTTTCTAGAATGTGGATACCTTCATGCTGTACTGGAATAGAGCTGATTTGTTGATGTTGATGAGGTCCCAACATGTTCAAATTTAATACAATCTGCCTCGATTGTGTAAAACTAACTAGTACAATTAGTTAGGTTGTCTTAACTGTTTGTTTTTAGCCTTGAGGCAAGTGTGAGTTTTTAGAAGCCAGATTCCTCTGTCCCCTCTTCCTCCCCTGATGTCAAAGTTTACTAGAATCCCAGAAGAGTATGTGGTGGGTATGAGTGTAGTCATTGGGCTTTAACACAATGATGTCCATGGCCCTGTTTGCATGTAAATAAGTAACAAAACATATTTATTTAATTCACTTACTAACTCATATTTCCTTCAATTGTTTTTTTTTCTTTTTTTGTGAACAATGTTTGCACTACAGCACTATATCTTGATTAAACATGAGTTAAATTTTGTTAATTTAGGACAATTGTTGATCACATATGCTACAAACAGGATGCAGCCATCAAATGTTGGGTTTTTTTTGCTGCCTAAAAAATTGACAGGTTTTGTTGTAACACATCATTAATATAAAAGTGTCTGGACCCATAGTCTTCTGTAAGGCATGTCATGTTCCACAAATTGCAGAAGAAAATAAAAGGTATTATTAAACAGGAACTTTTTTATTTCTATGAAGAAAAATATCTTTTATATATTCCTGTATAAATGGGGTATTATTCAAGAAATAATACTCTTTTTCTAAATAAGGAAGTCAACTTGCATAGTGAGTCAGTATGTTTACATTTCTTTTAGTGATGTCATCTTATACTTTAAATTATGAATATCAACAGATAACTACAGAACTAATCCAACAGAAAAATACATAGAACCGGGAGTTTAAAACCCTCTTCTAAGATACATGGTAAAATTCAAAATATTACTTGGAAGTAAAAATATATCATTTTTTTGCAAGTATGACCGGATTTTTTTATTATTTTAATTTGAAGAGAGATATGCATGTATCAATCTTAGTCAGAAAACATTCAATTTGCATTATTTTTGGCAACAGCACTTTACAAGCAGTTCTTGAACTTTATGCTTCAGACTCATTCTGTATATTTTTACTTTCAAAAGCCAAACCATAAGTCGTGAGACATTTTAATGGAAAGCCATTATTGCACTGAGTGAATCAAGAAAATAAACACAAATGCGAAATGTATGAATAGTTAGAAAGTCGATGGTTTATTTATAAAACATGTCTGAAACCATTATACTGCAACAAAGGGAAAGATATTAAAAAGAGGAGTTACCTACGAAGCCAAAAATGCATCAAAGCCTAAATTATACTATAAGAGTTTCACAAATATTAAAAATGTGAGTTCCTAATCCATATGATCTGGGGAAATAATATTGTGGTACCATGGCCCACTTCATTTATTGGAAAAAAAATTGTATGTAATATCAGTAAAGTTTTGACGGCTTAAGCATATTGCTTGTCTCCCCCTGGTCTAGTATTTGGTCAACAGTGCTAACTGTATATATGTGTTTGAAGAAACAATAATATAAAGTGAAAAATACAAACACTGGATTAAGAAAAATATATGTAATTTATTGATTATAAGGAGATAATAAAAAGACAAACAACATATAAGTTAGGTATTATAGGTTAGGTAATATATATTTAGAAAACAAGAAAATAAGATTAGAAAATAAAAATATATGTACAAGTTATATTTTACATACCAGTATGACATTTTAGTTCCTGTTTTCTCTTTTTATATGAATTTATACATGTTTTCCACAGGGGGCTCGAATAATCAATTTTTCAAATTTTCACGGTGGCGTTTGTCGCTTTATAGCACTGTACACTTTTTCTTTACTAGTATTTGGTCAGTGGAGATCTTTGCACGACAAAAATAAATTATTCAGCAACCGGTATATATACATTAGAGATAGGGGAGTTTGACATAATCCACCAACATGTTGTGCCATGTAATTTCTGTATCTACAGAAGGATTTACACAAAATCACATGAAGTTCTACAAGGGTTAAAGGTTAAGGATGATTTTATGGCATTAATGGATATTATAATTCATTGGATTTAACTAAGGGAATATTCCAGCCATCATAAGTACTTTATGCATATGATAATTGAGCGTCACCTTTATAGTTATATTATTCCCCATGCAACTAAATGAGGCATTTATCAGAATAGCCCCTTAAGCATTTGCACCATTTCCATGCACAATTTAAGTTGACTACTTCAAATAACGTTTACCATTTGTTTATACTTATTGCAACTAATAACCATAACTAAAATGGATATAAAACAACATTACATTTTATTTAAACATTACTTGGCTAGCACAGTGTATAAAAAAAGTTATGTTGATGGCAGGTGCATTTTAATTTAGTAAAATATGTTTTAATAGAGTTTTTTCATGGCGCTTGGGAGTAACCAGAAGAGCTGTAATATAAGTACATTAAACTGACCAGATTGGTTAAAATAACAAGACGTTTTGTGTCATGCCTTGCTCATATAACATAACTCAATTGGGGTGATGGGAAACTATGAGTAACTATGTAATTTCTTTTTGTGTGCATGTGCCCATCTGCTCCACCAGCCAGCGTGAGTAGCAGACAAAAGACTGAATGGTGCTTCTTCTGAATGTCTTTTTTCCCCATACAGATAAAATTTACAAACTATGGTTTAATTTATAGTAATACTGGTCTTTAAATATGTGAAATAGAAAAAAAAAAATATTTCGACAATAATCTCTTGAAAAAACAACACTTTGGCATTTATTAACTAAAGAGAGAGTTTGCAAGAGAGTTGTGTTTCAGCTCATTAAGTGAGTTTCTGCAGCAGGGTGAGTTTAGCTGGCCCTGTATAATGCATAGGTAAATGCTTTAGAGCCTTTAGAGTCTCCTCACCCTTTTAGTTAAGCATTATGCAGAGCCAGCGCAGCACTTCTTGCTGCAGAAACCTGCTAGTTTTGTCCCTTTATAACCAATATTGAGGTGAGGCAGTTGAAAACAGAACTCTCCAGCAGGCCCGGACTGAACATCGGGCTGGCACGCCAGTTAAATGCCTGGTAGCTGGATACGCAACACTTACATCATCAGGCTGGCCTGAAAGTGCCAGGGCAACCCTGTCATTGCCAGCCTGGTCCTGTAATGAATAAACCCCTTTTGCCCAGCTTGCTGCTGGAGTACTGTTATTTTATTCTACTTTTTCAATTATCTTTTTATTATTATTATTGTTTTTTTTAACTTTACTGAAGTTGCTCGATTGATCTCTGAGTAACTTTACATGAACGGAGCATTGTGTTCATTCAGAACGCAATGCATTCATTCATAATGGAAGTAGGGAGACAATTTAGGTTTGTACGACATTTCCGTTGTTCTTTTTTTCACTTGGAGTGTAAAAATTCTGAATCACAAATGCAACCATGCTTTTCCTTATTGCATTTTAAGCAGATTCATATTTATATCAACAGGGATTATATTGGTCTAGTTTTTCAGGGAGTCCTGATGTATCTGAAGCTCTTCATTAACCTATGTTGATAGTGATGTTAAGTCTAGTCAGTCTGCTGCGTATGTGCCTCAAAACCCATTCCTTTCTATCTGAATTTCTATTTGGAAATCAATACCATCCTCACCTTTGTCAGCATTTCTTACCTCTGCTAAGTATCCCTCTCTTTCCTGTGACATAATCAATATGCATATAGCTGAGCAGCGTGTTATGAATAGTAGACAGAAGAGAGAAAACATATTGATTTTTATAAAATATTCAAAGCGGAAGAGTTCAGAAATATGCATAGTGCATAACTGTCTGACTTCCGACCTTACGGGTTTAAAACAGAAAGTGTTTTGTAGACAACCTCCGCCACCCCATTTCATTTACAGTTCTGGCCCAACTAGTGTGTTGTGTTGACTCTTATTACAGCTCCATTACAACTTGGCCTGTTTTATATACTTATCGACTGGATATTGTTCAGCCTCTCCTCAGCAGAATAGCTATTATACTGATTGCACCTCATGCGTCCCAGTGTTTAATCCATATTCTGTGCTTGTTAATTCGGTGAGCTTTAACTACTTAGTCAGCAGCTGTTAATTTTTCATCTTATTAATGTCCCATGAGTACCCAAATTTTAACTAAAACTATAAAATAAATAATATAATATTACCATTTTCAGACAGAGCTGTGTTTGTATTAAATGTTGATACATTCGAAGGGTTTTATCCCTATTGATAAAATAATTGTATGTTGATGGATTTCATTTCTTATATTTCTATAGCTAGATGATCTGTGGCCCTTGTAACTCACTCTTGGTGTGCCTGTAAGCATTTTCTCTCTAGGTTATTAATGGTATATACTGGTATAATTCCACACCGTAGGCACTCTAACGTAATTAGCTAATGACGATGTGATCTTTACATCACTGTTACAAAAAGTAGAGTATTTTACCGTCTTGCGTTATAGCTAGTGCAACCATTTACCATAATCCTCAGATGCAACTTCAGCAAAATAGCGACCGGTACAGAAGCAAAATTGTGTTTTGTCCAGCTTCTTCCATCACACATTTACCAAGATCTGCATAGCCCACAAAATTAGCACAGAAATGATTAAAAAAATGATCTGGTCTGACCTACAAACCTCAGTTAAGAGTAAAACTCACAAAAAGGGCTAGGGAGAAGGGTATCAGGGATACTGGACAGCAACGACAGCAACGACAGCAATGGAGCGGAGACCAGTATGCAGGAGAAACAGGCACGGAATAGATAATCAGTTCCAAAAACGAAGTCAAGGAGAAGCCAAAAATCGGTACACGGGTGAAGCAGCCGTTTAGACGCCAAGGAAAAACCTCAGAACTGTATGTCCCAGGTGTCAGGCGATATGAATTGCCTTAAAAAGACATGGGTTGATGAGATTGGTGCCTATACAGAGCCCTGAATGTATTAGGATCATTTGTAGTGCTGATTGTGAGTCAAGCGTTCTGGCCCAACATCAGTGCCTGACCTCAAAAATGCACTTTTGGCTGAAAGAGCACAAATTTCCACACTCCAAAATCTTGTAGAAAGCCTTCCCAAAAGAGACGAGGCTGTTATGGTGGCAAAAGGGACAATATCAATGCTTACAGTTTTGAAATGTAATGTCCAACAAGCTCAGGAGTCCATATATAATATAAAGGGGAAAAGGCCATGATCCTACCTAAGAATTCGAAGCTTGAAGAAGGCCTCCGTTTCAGTGGGTTTAATGTGTTGGTGGCGAAGAGGTGTTTGACCACACCAATTTCATACTCTAGTTCCACACACTCCTCAACATTTCAAGGTTACCCACCCCTATATGCAGCTTCCCATGCTCCTTAATGTTGGAAATGCCTCCTCTTGCCTCATGTAACAAACATGAGAGGATTTTAGGGTTCTAAGTTCAGGAAACTGTCACGTAAGACCGTAAGTCATGTTTCACTGTTTTGCAGCATGGCACGGTATTATAATATTAACATTATTTAGCAAACTGGTTATCAAAACATACAGATCTGTGACACAAATTCAAAAACGGGCAACTTGTTTTACAAGAGGAAAAAAATGGTAATTTAAATCAACTTTTTCACAGATTGTTATTAGTGATTTGCCTTTCTTTCATGGTGACAAAATAATAAAACCACTCTCATGCACTTTTAATGAGATTGCTTAGCTTTCCACTTAGGGGGAAGAAAGCCTCTCAATTACACCATGGGAGGTCACCTTCTGAAACACTTGACAAAAGGAAAGAAACATTTTCAATAAAGGATCCACAACAGTTGCTTTTCTACTGGTATTTAAGAAAGTAAATCTCACATCAAAGGCATGTAAATTGCATGCTTTTTTAAGTATAAAGGGAAATCTAACACAACCTACAAAGTAGTGATTAGCTGTAATGATGATAGT
>VKOC01000006.1:12232871-12244196 GCA_009364415.1 Spea multiplicata | reverse complement strand
CTGAGCAACTTCACACTCATTTGCATTTCCATTCATCATCCCAGCATTTATCATTATGAAAAGAATGCCAGATCTAATTAAAGTCTGGGATAACAGGGTGATATGGGAGTTCAGATGCTACTTATACAGAAAACACGGGAAACTTTCCAGCAAGAAGTACACCAACCTTACACCAAACCCAATTAACTTAATTCCTAACTAAACCATTGGAGGCTCCTTCATTTGAATTAACAAACTGGCTAGAATCAAGTTGCAACCGCGTTTTTTTTCCTTGTTACAGACATCTGGTCTATTCAGGTAGCACAGCCTTTAATCTAAGAGTGTTAGCAGTGAGGTTCTCCAAGAAAAGAATGTAATAATTTTTAGACATTCATTTCATATTAACGCAATTGATTTTCTTCTTAAACTTCACTCTCTATTTGCATTGTCATGTCTAAAGATTCATTGTACACCGCACAAGCTGAACTAATAGTGTTCATTGGTCTTAGTTTGTTACTAAAATCAGATTGCTTGTAACTTAAAAACCTACCAGATAAAGGAAACAATAATTTCCTTTATCAATATTATTGACCTGTCTTTGAAGTAGCTAATAAAGGGAGATTAATGAAGCGATTTGAAGGCATACTACAGACCCTATATGCCCTCTAATGCAAATGTTACCTGACAATAGCTTTTTATTTTTGTATCCAAATGTCTGGTTTGCTTGAGATGTCTAATGAGATCTTCCATGGATGGACATTTGGTGCCCCTGATGATTTAAATGGAAGCACTTTCCTGTACAATGATTGGCTGCTTTAATCATCCAAACAAAAACTTATGGGAATTGTGGAGAGAGGAGGTGACTCGGCAGTTGTACTGTAAGAACACAAATTTCCTGCATAAAGTAAAAACATGCATGTTAAATCTTTTTAATACTGTTATATACATTTGTGTCTTTTGAAGCTGTTTGTAAAGTTGATTTTTGCTCCTTCTTAAGTTTCTGGTATTCCTCTTATTCCCACTGTGGACATTTCCTTGGCTCCTAACCCACAATAGCCAGAACACTATGGAGGAAACTTCAAATAGTGTTGAAGGTTTCTTAACCAATGTATGTTACATCTCAGAAATTAACCCCAAGTCTTTGCTAGTCATGCTTCCAGAGTATCTTTTATGATTTCTGTATTCCATGGAATGGTGCTAGCAGGGGCTAATACTATGTAGTGTGATTATACTTTAGGAATCTGCTACTTCTTTTGTTCCTGCTGCTGCTCCTAGTCCCATTGCGATGGTTTCCCTGAGTCCTAAACTGCCAATAGCAAAGCACTATGGAGGAATCCCCAAATGGTGCATTGGCTGCAACATCTCCGTCTAAGAATTTCTGCCTTCTTGTTCCCATCATGCTTAGTTGAGGAGGTCAATAAATACCCACCCAGGCTTTCATTGACATTGGTGCTATTAGGGTTTTTATGGATCCAATCTGGGTCCATGCAGTGTGTTTATCTGTAAGAGTAGCAGCTGTAGATGGCAGATCTTTGTCTGGTGTCATCTCCATTGAATCTTTCCTTTATGTTTCTGTGGGTGAGCATAACGTATCAATTTTCTTGGAACTCATAGAATGCCAATTTATTATTGAAGTTAAAGCTTCTGAGCTTAGGGCAGGAGATGTCCTAACTCAAAGAGACTGAAAAAAGATCCACCCTTGCTTGATAATAATAGGTAATCAAGAACGCATGGTGATTAAATTGTCCCTGGAAACGTGGAGCCATCTGACACCCCCTACATAATCTTCACAGATCACAAGAATACCTAGAAGTGACTAGAAGTAGCTAAATAATTTAATTCTCACCAAGCCTGGTGGGCCTTTTCCTTTTTCATGTTCAAACAAATGCCAAAGCTGGCATTATATCCAAGTATTTTGAACCTATGGCTTCTCTTCGTCCACTGCTGATCGTCCCAATGTAACACTTTGTGGCCAACATTACTACTCATGTTTTAATAAGATTAGAATGACAAAAAAGTATTCCAAGTCATCTATCAACCTCTGCAGATTTTTATTATTTTCCTCCTAGCCTGTGTTTAAATATTATCAAATGTGGCATAGTTTCCTGGTTGCAGGTCATTGTTTGGAAGACAAACCTGCATTTATCACACTTTTTTTTTGGTGGCCAAAACAAGACATCAATATGTTCACTCAAGTCTGTCAGTCTGCTCGCACACTCACACACAGCAATTACAATGAATGCTGTTTTATTTATGTACTTAATTGTAATTGCTAATTTTAATAAAATCATGGAAAATATGAGGAGAATTGACTAAACATTGTGTTTAAGCTTTGCATAAGATGCAGCTTATTAGGACAACAGGAAAAGTAGGACTCATCATGACTTAGCTCATCCCCTTCCAGTACTCCACTTGGAGTTTATTGCTGATTTACCACAGTCCCCAATAACACTGAACTTCTCATTGCCTATGATTGGGTAATAACTACTCACAGCGTCTACCCTAGCCTCTTTTTTTCTGAAAAGTATAAGCTTACCATCCACAGCCCAATGGTCAAACCAAAGTCTTGAGCAATACTTGTTGCTTATCAATAAATGTACTAATTGTTCCACCTTGCTCCTTTCACAGAATTATCCTATAATTCCTGCATTTACTTATTTACTCAGTTCACTCCTTCCTTTGCTACCCTTGTTTATTAATCTAACATACGTGTACATCCTTTTGGGATACTTAACTACACCTGCTGCCATCTTGCACAAGCTTAAAATTTAGTGGTTATTTTTCGGTCATGCAAAGAAAAAAAAATATTTTGCTATATTATGCAAGAAAACTTATTTGGCCAGATGGCTCGGTAACATTTCTTATAGTCAACAAGAATTTAACATTTAGTTTATAATGTCTTTCATTCATCGTGAAATGAAGTGTGCATTCTTCTTCTGTTCATCTTGCCGCCTTAAAGGACTTTTGGGAAAAAAGCTACAATGTCACTGCTTCATTCTTTAAGGAAGACATTCTAATTATTCTTTCTTAATTCCCTTTAATACTTACCACAGAATATCTAAAGAAAAATAGTTTATTATAAAATACATTTGCATCTTTCTTCTCTGTAATTTTAAATTTGCCAATCTTGAATTAAAAATAGATCAAATTAAATCATTGAACTTGCATGCACTATTAAAGTACCAGGGTCTATTCACTATGGGCTATAATTTACATTTTGTGCTTTTCAAAGTATTTAAAGGCCTACTTCTCAGCATCTAAATTTGCTATTCCTTACACTAATGAGTCCTACTTTTCTCTTGTTGACCTACTAAGTTGCATCTTGTGTAAACGTAAAACACAACGATTAGTCAATTCTCCTCTGCTTTAAAAAAAATATTTTTCATGATTCTCATTTTATTAAAACATAACAATTACATGTACATAGAGGCAACAATATTTATTTTACTAATTTCCTAATATACCATTATGTAAAAATTAATTCACAGATATAAACATATATGGACTTTTTTGGCTCAGGTTGATTCCATACAATATTTTTACACACATAACCCTAGTAGCAAAATTTTGTGCCTTCTCAAATATATTTATGTGCCATCTCAAATATTTCTGACAAAATGCCACTTTTGGCTAAAAGTACATGGGAACTAAAATGTCCCTTGGCAACATAAGATGCACCCCATGGAAAACCAATACCAGTTTTGACAAGGGTGGCAATCAGGGGTTGGTGAGGTTATGTCTTCTCTCCTTGTGGATGGGGAGATCATGGATCTCACTCTAACTGCTCCAAAATAAAGGGAGTGTGAGGCCTGTTCATACAGACCTCAGTTTCACTGCTCCCTTTTGAAGCGTGCCAGCTATTGACGCACATCACTGAACCAGGGTGCACTAAGATGCCCCATTGAATCGGAGGAACAGTAGGAACAGACCTCGTGTTCCTACCACATCATTTAAGCAAAGGTAGATAGATAGATAGATAGATAGATAGATAGATAGATTGTGAGAAAGACAATGGAAGGATAAAGAGAAAGATTTAGAGGAGATAATGAGACACATTGGCTTTAGTAAATCTATGGGTTGGACACCAACATTTGTTAGTTTGCTGTTTCAAACTTATATTGTTTAGCCAACTTGCAAGCACTCACAGTTTATTAAATGTTTTTGGATGGGGATGTTTTTTGGGTATCACTGATACTACAATCACCTTCTACCTGGCAGAGGGTCCTGGGAAGTTGGTAATTTAACTCTTGACTGTGATTTTCTACTCATTTTTGGCAATTGCCACTCATGTAAATTATACCATAATGTAAATTAATAGAATAAGACCCGTACCAACAATTAACTCAATAGACTATTTAGTAAATATTGCATGCAATGTTGAAGTTAGAACATAAATCACAATACACTGTATATCAGAAGCACTTTTTCTTTTATATTTCAAATGTATATTTCAAATGTTGAAATTCCACAAAAAGCTGAACAAAATAATTAGGCTAGAATTGCATTATTCTACAAATGAACAAATAATAACAAATATCATAGTATTAGAGTTCCTAGGGAGGAAAAAAAACGATTTGCTGGGCTGTCAGTGTATTCAGTGACTTCAGACCTACAGGCTTTTAGTGCTGGCAATACTTTGCTGTCTTCGTCATAGTCAACAGTCTTATAAGTGTGTAAAGCAAAGCTTTTTATCTTGGTATTTGTGTCCACACAAGTGGCATCAATAATGCAATAAAGCCAGAGAAAATCAGAACAGCAGAAAGAAAGAAAAAAAAGATGCAATCGAATAGAATATAAATGACATGTAGGTTTGGAGATAAGTCGCAAGTTCTACTCAGACTGCAAATTATACTGGCTGCTGGTACTTCATTCTTTAGCTTCTATGGCTGTGCAGTCATTAAACAAGGAACAAGCGAAGGGAACAAAAAAAAAGTACAAAGTCTGTTTTATGAAAGAGAAGAAACAGCTTTAAACAACTTGTTTTCCCTGGCTGCCTTTTGTGATAAGGGAATAGTCTCGTGAGTGCTGTCAGCCTTGTGCCATATGTTTTAGGAAACCAGGGACCCTTGAAGAAGGAGAACTCCTGAATTATTGATCAATGATTAGCAAATGCAATCGAAATTGTACACTTGATGTTGTGCAGGGATTCATAATTCATGAGTGGACAAAATAGGAGGTAGCAGAGGTAGTGGTAGGTGATTTCAACCCCCATATTGATTACTTAAAACATCAGGAGGTAGGTGTAGTGTGACAGATAGAACAGAAACTGACAGCTCTCTGGCTGTCCATCACTACAGATGGAGAGCTAAGGGAATACGCATTCTACAGAAGCAAATACATTTCTATTGTGTGTCTTTGATCATTATGCTGTTGTACTAAACCAAAGGACATATTAGTAGGTAATTTATGTATTCTCTTACAATAAAAAATTGATAACCACCGATTAGGTACCACTACAGTTAAGTATCCTGGCAGTTTGTACCCTTAACAGTTGGACAAGCATTTCTGTATAGGTATTTTGCTCAGACGTAAAAAAAAAAAGAGACTAAGTAGCCTGGTTGTGTGGTGTGCCAGTGTACATTATTTGTTTGATCCGTAATTCTAATATCTCTATTTGGAATTCAAATAGATGCGGTTTGCAATTTTTTATTTAATAGATTTTTATGACATGATATTATTACATATATGCTCTAATAGCAACAGGGACATTTACATTATAATATGAAATAATGGATTATGTAAAAGTATCATTTAAGGCAAAGGTGAAAAATTGATATACTAATGTATTGATGTACAAATGCATAATATTATAAACCCACTGTTCAAACATCCCGAATAGCTAATAGTATGCTTATTCTTGCATTATATTTGCATAGGGTTGAAATTACAAATAATATATACTATTAAACAGGAGTTAATTAGAAATGTGGGTTTTACTAAAATGCAAAAAAAACCCAGAAGAAATATATTTTTTCTGAAAACTTTCATATAATTTTTACAATGTTTTAACTTCATGTTAACCCCCCCCTAAAGATAAAATTAACCCAGGTTTTAATAAAACTAAATGTAGTCGGTTGTGAGCTCATATCACTTTTTTTTTTATATTTAAAATAGGTATGATTGCTTTTTTGTTGACTTGCATGTTTAGCGCTGAAAAAAACTCAGTTTTAAATTGTAAATGTAAGTCCCAGGTTGAGCCTCCAGGAAACATGACAAAAGCCAAGGAGCAAACTGATTCTGGAGTCAAAATATAGACCAAAATGACTGCACAGACATAGTTCTTAGTTTGAATGTGTCTACACACAGACATGAAGACAGAGCCAGTCAGGACATATTCGGTGCCCTCTAATTCACAGTCTCAGTCAGGGCTCCCACAAAAAGGCCATAGCCAACCACAAGGATTATTTTGTACGTGCCTATGCATTCACTAATGCTAAGTACCGAAGCAAATTTGATTTTGTAGGATTATATGATAACCTCATGAAAAGAAACACATGGAGAAAGTGTTCTGTTTTTATTGGACTTATCAATTAATCATAACATTAAACTTGCATTCCTCTAAAAAGGTTATTTTGAGCTCAAAGTCCTAAAATTGGTACTGGCATGACAGAAATTCTTAAAATAACAGTTATTATTGCTACGTATTTTTTTTTAAAAAAAATGTCAGCACATGCTTTAGTGCTATACAATAAGTAGTTATGGAGAATGAGGAGTATGGAGTCTTGTTTTGAAAAATGAATACATACATGGAATGTTAGTACTTGTTCAGTAGCATAAGACTATACGCATGTGTTGCACTTTAGATTACTTTTTTGGATTACAGAAGTGGGTCAGAAGTCATGCTAGGCTCAACATTTTAACTCAGTGTAGTAAAATCTTCTTAGTTTTTATTAATTGGCAATCTTAATTACACATCATGCTGGTATGGAATATAGTTTTACTGGTTGCAGGAACCAACAAAGCTGGAATGCTTCTTAATTATTAAAAGGTATACAATCAGCCACTGGCCCACATGAAACAGAAGTGAGTGACTGGAAGGGATGCTGTTATTCAGGATGTAGGAATTCCTTTAACTGATGGAACCATACAACATGACTGTTCTGAGTATGTTAAAGAGTATTTTGGTTTTAAATAGACTCGGCCAACTCTTCGTGTTCGTCTTCTTGGGGGGAAATATTTTTGTATTCCACGAATTTTCGCCCGTTGCTGTGTTCGGTTCAGGCGAATATTCGTGTACATTCTACGTGTTCGGTTTTTTTTCTTAAAGGTCCGTACGAGCAACTCTATTGATCGCCAATAGAGTCGCTCTTATGGACCTTTAACTCCTGACGGCGAACCTACAGATTTCCGCTCCGGGGGTTAACTGGGAAGGGACTAGGGAGATTAGTAAACGAATACAAACACAAAGATTCTTCATGTTGTGTGTCTTGGTCTTCGTATATGTTTTGCCGCTGCCATGTTTGTTTCTTCGGTATTCGGCTGAACAACGAAAATGCACCCTACATGTTCGTTTTCACGTTTGCCCAAATATAAATGCACAGATGTAGCTTTAACGAATGGATTATCACCATAGCAACTGATGGAATGTCCCTGCTTATTGCCCCACTGTGGACAAAACATGCTTTGTATAGGGTATCATTCCTATTGACTTTTACTTACAGATTGATTGGTCTGATATTTGGTGCCCTTAATGCCATATGACACAAGGGAAGGCTGGCAACAGTAAGTGCGGCCAAGTGGCCAAGTACACAGTAATATAGCCATTCAAGGTCTATTGGGCGAATACCACACCCAGTATGTATTATGTAGCACTGTTTAACACACATTCACCAAAAAGGAGTGTATTGAAAACACATAAAGGATGCACTCATGGCTTGTTACATCTTGGTGGTTGTTGACTAGCAAGAAAAGCATACAAAATTGCTTTGTGGAAACAAGTTTTAAAATCAAAGAGGTCTAGGGGTAACTGCCCCTCTTGCCATAAAAGCAATGAAAACAAGAAAACCACTATTTATATCTATATTCTACATTAAGGACATGTCTTGCAAAAATGTGATGATTAATTATCATGTAATTATGGTGCAACACCAAAACTGATGAGAGACTAAACATTTACCTAGGTGTAACAGGAGTTACCATACATAGCCGGACTTATATTTGCCAAACTTTTGTTCTTCTGAAGATGAAAATCCCATATCTATCTCAACACTACCAGAAACGCCACCAATTGAGAATTCTGTTCATCATTTCCATGCCAAGTCCTTCAGACAGCTCCAGTCACCTTGTAATGAGTATTCTCTCGACAATAATCTCTATTTTCCTGAAAAAAACTGTATAAATAGAATTACAACACAATTGCCTCCTTTTATCTGATGAATGTGGAACAGTAATATTGTGTTAGTAGGCCTTTTTAGAAGATCTATTGGACTTTAATAAAATTTGATCAATGCATTTAAGTCAAATTGAATTATATGTAAGTGGATAGGGTTGACATATGTTTCAATATCTGCGAGTGATACATTATTCTCCAGTGAGCATAAAATTTAATGAAATATAAATACCCATTAATCCTCATGTTTCAACCAATCAGTCACCGCTGATCCTGCCTGCTGTTTGCAGAAAGAGACCCAGAAAGTCATCTGTTTTATCTAAGCAGGAGCTCCAAACTGGAAATACATCAGAAAGCATGGGGTGGTAAAAAAGCACAGGGTCAAGGGAACTGTGCCAAATCGATTGTTGTCTTCAGTGCCACTCACAAGTCATAATAATTATATAATTAGGCTTTGATATCATTAGGATTTGAAGTGCCTGCAGAAGGTACACATTGTCTGCATTCATATAGACACTTGCTCAGGGCTAAACAGAAAACTGACAAAAGTAATCGCCAGTGCCCTTAAGATATATATACCATCATACATTTTTTTTTATATATTTATCATGATCAAATTGTTTTCAATCACCGGTGGTAATTCATCTATTAGACATCATGTTTTGCTCTCAAATGTCATGTTAAGAAATGGTATTCACTGTTACTTTTTGTATAGTCAGAATAACACAGTACACATTAAGGGGTGTATTAATTCAACTGGGAATTTTCAGATGGGTATAATGTTTCAACTTCTTGACATGGCGCTATACGTTATGAAGAGCCATCCCAAGTGAGTTTCTTCTGCAAGAAGGGCTATGTTAGCTATGTTGACCTTTTATAATGCTTAATGGTATTAGGGAGTCCCATTTAGTTAACACAACCTTAAGTCTCAGGCGCATAATTACGCTCAGGACACCTGTTCATATACACGTATGTATAAATTACCAAATAATTAATAATTGCCCAATTAAGAGTGAAAGTAAGCTTTGAAAACAGTGACTGTTTAATATGTTTCTGATATTTTTAATATAACTAATTTAATTTTTGTTGTATTTTAATCCTGTTCAATGCATAGCAAAGGCTGACGGAGAATCATGGGTGTTGTGACATCGCCTAGAAATCTTCCTTAAAGTGACACTCCAGTGATCAAATGCACTTTGATGCACATGATAGCTGAGCATTCCCTTTTAATTAATATGTTTACCTCCTTGCAAATACTAAGTGGGACTTATGAGAATCCTCCCAATGCATTTTCTGTCTTTTCTCACCCTCTAAGATCCATGGGTGGATCTCAAGATAAATCCTTCTTATATTTCCTGAAAAAAAACATCATACATATGTAATGTTTTCTTTTCACTAACTTCTGAGTTAAATAATGAGGTGAAGGTTATTTAGCGACTTACGTTACTCACATTAGCCCACATTAGATACAGCCTAGAAATGCAAATTCATCAAATTGCAAAGGGAATTTTGCGCTAAAGAGGGGATAGACAGAATAAAAAAAGCAATCAATGTTACAAAAAAATACAATGGATATGTCTATTTTGAGTAGAAGACAGCTAAAAAACATTTTAGATTTCACACCAAAACAATGCCTAGTATAGTGTTTTTTCTTTTTCTCGTTTTTCTCGTATAGTGTTTTTTCTTTTTAGCTATTCTTGATTAATGTGGCCTTTAATGTAAGCATCTTTATAAACAATAACAAATACTGCTGCACAAACAAAATTACAATGAAATATTTCTGTCAAAACAGTATTGATATTTCCAACTCTATTGATTTGCTTTGAAAGTGGTAAGTATATCTTATTACGCCATTATACAGGCAATCTCATATATGAAAGGTTGTATAAAAGGGGTCATATGTAACTGCATTTGTAAAACGTATCATACATGTGTCCGGTAGGGATCTTTCTTGTCGCTTTCTGTTCCCCTTCTCTTACTATATGAAAAATATAAATGCATGCTTTTTTATTAGCACAGTGAAGTATATACGCCGTACATCTTTATTTCATACCTTCTTAATGCTCTAAATAACAGAGAATAGAATAATGGCAACATGATTGAGAGATTAACATTAAAGTGTGAATATACATCAAAAAGAAAGCGCTACATTTTTCACGAAAACCACATCAAGGACTGCAATATATGAGATTGTGTTATAATCTGCAAATAAATATTGGCGATGCAAATCTGCTTCTGCAGTATGCTGTCCTGCCACATTTACCACTGCCAAACTAAAATATCTTAGGCGGAGAAATGGGCTGAGGGATGGAAAGATAAAAAAAGACTTTGATTTATTTTATCAAATTTTAATATATTTTTCCCAGATCTATTGTGTTTCAGCGAAACCCAAACACACTGGGATGCATGCTAATTATTTTACATGCAAATTATCGATTCAGAGTATTGTAGTTGTACTTAATGTGGTTGTGTGATGTAGGTTTTTTTTAGTGAGAGAGGTAAACTTTAAACCTCTAGCACTGAGGTTTAATGTAATTAGAACATGATACAAATGAATTAAAATATTAGTAAGCACCAAAAACTATAATAATAATAATTAATTATTATAATAAGTAATATTTAAATTCACCTCTAAATCTGACCGTGTGACAGTGTGGCTACACATATATTTCCTGTCTCTCATAACCAATCCAGATACATATATTAAGGTAAGACAAGGCTATTTTAAATAACCAGCCTTAACACATTAGTAAGAACTCTGTTTTAAGGGTGAGCCAGAAAAAAAACTCATGCAATCAGTGAGAAGCCCCAAAGGGCATAGAATGGGTGATTTACAATCATGCCAAACCTGTTATGCAAATTTGTTTCAGAGATGAGTGAAACGAACTGTTATTATTTCACTGATTCCTTTCGTAAGCAGTATTTATTTTTTAACTTTGCTTTTTTTACTCTCCTGGTCTCTACTGAGTATGTTTGGGCCGTATGCATGCACACGTTTAATGTACATATGCATTAGG
>VKOC01000006.1:12125390-12206414 GCA_009364415.1 Spea multiplicata | reverse complement strand
TATATAATTTATTGATGCTGTAAAGTGGCCCCCTGTCCTCCAACTTTGTTTAATTAACGAAATCCTAATTTCCTAATAAAGGAACTTTAGATGAAGATGAGTTTCCCAGTCTATACCTGCAATGTGTCAAGTGCCTATAGAAATGTAGCATATATTTTGCTTATGTTACATACAAGTGTTGATATGATCTGTAATTTTACACATGTGTTCTGTATCACATATTAATTAGATAAATCTTTTAACTCACACCACACTACACTGTGC
Organism: Spea multiplicata; assembly: GCA_009364415.1. Taxonomy (NCBI): domain Eukaryota; kingdom Metazoa; phylum Chordata; class Amphibia; order Anura; family Pelobatidae; genus Spea; species Spea multiplicata. Next base: position 12,206,150 of record VKOC01000006.1, on the reverse strand, counting down.
TCATTAATTAAAAGAAAGGGTCTATGCAAGAGGTATGTATAAGAGTAAGCTGCGCATAGGCGGCTATGAGGTATTTGTATATACAATAGCATGCTTACGTCACTTGAGATAATTGCGTCATATATGTGAATCCAAATCAGAGCTGTCAGTGATCGAAATAACTTTTCTGCATTATAAAACCTATGGTATTTGTAGTGCTTAAAAAGCCGTTGGAGAGAATTACCCTCGTCGCATGCACTACTTACAATACGGCTACAATAACAAACCTCACGGTAGCTGTTTTTGTAAAAAGTGTTTTGGGGTAAAATTAGTAAAAGTTTTGTAATTAATGTTCAATTTGTTGCTACAGTGATTGCACCAATTTGAACCATAGCGCTAGAATTGGTCTGTATGCAGAAGCCCAGTTGTCTAAGCCCGCCAATTACTCCGTCACGTGACTGAACGCTCCCTCAGAGCGTTTCACTGGGTACCCGATGGCCTGTCTGAAAGGGTCAGTGCAGACAAAGCACTAGGTCAGATTACACAACATAAGGAGAATCATAATTTGAAAAGGGATCAATCTAAAAGCAAATATTATGGATCACCCTTGTGGAGAAGTGGTAGCCAAGTCAGGCCACTAAGTGAAAGATGTGTGAGTCCCTGCATTCAGTAGACTCAGGGCAAGGCAGCATGGCTACCTTACACAGTTTAAATTATTAACCCTTGAAGAGAAAATCACAATTTGTTGGCATAAAATTCTGGCCTAGTGACTGCCTATAACACACACACATATATATTTTAATAATATATTATCTATAGATATATCTATATATATAGGATATATCTATAGATATATATCATATATTACTATATATAGATAGTATATATACTTCTGGATCCTGAATAATAAAGTAATTTAGATAAGACTGAGATAAAGAATTTTAAAGCAGGATACCAATATGTAAAGTCAATATTAATCCATATTTACCTGTCATATTGATACTGGCTGAGGGTGTGATCATAGGGGTAATAGGCAGCTGTCTGGGTGATACTGGGGTGAGAAGATCCAGTGGCCTCTTTTGATTCGAATGTATTCTGTAACATAAGGTCAAATGTCATATATATGACAATATTTGCTGTATTTTTGTAGATATGGAATTTGTTTAGGCTGCAACGTCAATCAGTCACATCTGACTCTGTTGAGCCCTTGCTGTTATCAGACTGCACCAGACACTGTGTAATAATTTTAATATAACATACAGTGGTAAATAGAAGAAGAATTTAACTCAAGCTCGTGACAGAATTGTATATTGCTTAGTGCTCCCGCAGATACATAATGAATGGCTGCATTACATATCCACTTCCAAAACTCGTTCTACTATTAATATGTTTATAGATAAGGAAAACAATACATACACATTTAATACATATTCTGCACTACAGAAAGAGATAAACGAACTGACAACATCCATCTACTACTGTCACATTCTGTTTATCTTCTGAAAGGAAAGATAAATTCCCTATGCTAATCTGCAATATTGCTGTAAAACCAACAGATAAATGTACGAATGAGCAAGAACATTTGCTAAAATGTAAAATTACAGAAGTGGTTTCCTTAATATCCTAACCCAATATATATATACATATATAGATATATATATAGATATATATATATAAATAATAATTATTATTATTTATGTTTTCTTACCAAGGAATAAAAAGCAGAGGCGTCAGTCCCATAGGTAACATAGTTGCCATAACCCTGTGTGCCTGTGTAAGGGTTTCCATAGACCCCCAGGGCAGCTGCAGAGTTAAGTTCATGCCTAGCAGTGGCTAGTAGCCTGCTCTCATATACAGGACAGTAAACTGGGGTTTGACCAGAAGCTGCAGCTGTATCTGCCAGAGTTCTCCCACTGGATTCACAGCAGGTTGACAAAGAGTTGGTGGTCATTAAGAACTGTAGGCAAGAGACACACAGAATATTTTAAAAAGGAGAATATCTTTATGACTGAGATCGCATTATTTAAAATTCCTAAATAAATAAATAAACGATTTCAATAAAACGATAGGGAGATTAAAAAAAAGATATATTATCTTTTTTTCAGCCAGGACGAAGCTCATAAATTATTTAAAATAATATTGTTTCAAGATCTTATTCTTAAACCTATTTTATTACTGAGCATTTATTCTGGCGATTACAGATAGCAATATATGTTAAAATGTTGCAAGTCTCCACGATCAGACACTTTTAGTACACTTGTTACAAAGAGTTGATTTTTGACTTAAATACACTCATGGGAGACATAAAACGTATCTATTGGTATTTCCTTCTAAATTTTGTCTAATCCATAAAATTACAGATTGTATTCGGAACATTAACCCAGTATGTGATACTTCCTTTCCTATCTATTATCTAAAGCAAATCTCTTACCTGTGGGGTAGAAGAATACGGGTATCCAAACTGAGGATATGACATGGTACACAGTCTCCTAGTTCCCAAGAAAGCCAGGAGATGTATCTTCTATAGTTTGCCTTCAGTTACTTGGCTGTTCTCTCTTCTCAAAGGATCGATTGGTGATGACCACAGCTCCCAAAATGCTTATAGGAAGAAAAACAGTATCATCTTTAATTTCTTTCTTCTCCATTCTAGGCACTTTTATTCGAACAAACTTATATATTTTGTTATACAAAAAAAATTCGCCAGGTATCTGAAACATATGTAAAAATACATATTTTACACAAAATAACACAAGACAAATAACAACCCATCGCAAAATCTGATCAGGTCAGAGGCAGATAGCTTTAAAAAAGCATTGTGTGTGACGTCAGGTAACCCTTTCTTGATCAGATTGTTCTTTTTTCTCTCCCTAAAATTAGTCGCAATGCATCCAGGGGTGCCAGTTACATAAAACAATTGCTATTATGGATCGTTCGAGTGATCTTACAAGCTAATTATAGGTGTTTCTATAGCTCTTGCGAGAATTCAGTGAATTAATGATTTGATTTCAACAGTCACCGAAACACATTGTAATGATTTTTCCCCCTTACCCACTGAAGGATGGCGAGTACTTTTAATTAGAAATTAATTAATGAGCATCTGTTTCTTCCCAGCTCACACTAAAAATTTGTCTCAATTACAAATGAAAAGGGGGGACTAGAGTAGTCTGGATTCATGGACTTATCACCAACATTTCGACAAAAAAATGTAAGATCTGTATCCTGTGTGGCAAAGAGAATAGGATGTTTTATCATGTGCGAAGGATCATATTGTTTTATATTGGGCTACAAGAACTACCATACATCTATTTATGCATAATCCATCAATCTCATCCCACAGCTCTACTGCTTTAAAACAGGCAAAACACAAACCCGGCACACACTAGGTTAATTGCACATTTGTAATTCCTGATCTACTAGCTTTACTCCACCACGAGCTAGATCATCGAAAGAGTTAAATAAGGTTACCAGCATCAAATAAAACAATTTGTTTTATATCACTTTGGTCTGCCTCTATTATGGGTGAAATTAAATATAAAGTAACGTGTTATTTAAATGATCCACGTTATCATCGCAGCTTTAGTACATACGGTGTACATGTTCTGAGTCTCTCTGACTTTTTTTGCTAAACAGATTTGGTTGGTGCCTTTGTATGAAACAAAAACAATCAGTGGGCTGGAAATACTTACCTTTAAGTTCTGCTCCACATGGTGATATTTAATATCATACAGAGCGTTCCTAGCTCGAATCTCCATACTCTTCTTTCAGTTTTACGATACTTTCTTAACTCTTAAAGATTTGATTACTATATCAATCCCATTGATTTACACATTAACCCATACTACCTTATCATTTAACTCCAATAGTGCATAGCTGCATATCTTTGAGATCAACTCCAGTGAAACAGTAAGCACTTGCATATATCAATAAAAAAACGTGTGATATAATATTATTGTCCTAAACACTGATTTTTGTTTTTAAATCCCCATCTGTGCTTTTTAACCATATTCTTACAATGTTCACGAACATTGCCATTGTTTCCACTGCAGAGCCTCCCGTGGAGGAGAGGGTTAAACCTGGTATGGGATACAAAGTATCTGTGGGAGACTAGAATGTCCTGACAGGAGGGACCATTCCACAGAGGTACAGTACTTCCCTCCTATGCATGGTGTGCTGACTTGCTCAGATAGCTTCCTGGGTTCAGGCATGTGGATAGCCCCAGGGTCACACTCTAATTAATGACGATGTTCTCTCTTTTTCCCCAGCTGGATGAGTGCCTCCCAGAAACGAATCTGCCCACTCTGACAGCTCGATTGAGGGTGATTGATGACTATCTGGAGACCACTGTACATTTAATATAATATATGCTGCGTAATTGCTTTAATATACAGATAACATACTTGCCTTCAAGTTAAGCCAAACCCTAACATTCACGTGAACCAAACTTATAAGAAAATCATGAATATGGACTATGTTTCTAAAGATAATTGAAGCATACCGAAGTATGTTTAATAATCATATTTATTATACAGATTAACAAGTAGAAATTAGAGCAATACATTATTTTATTGTGAATACAATAATTTTGTTGATACTATTTTATATTTTTTTATCTCTACAAAATTGGATATGTGCTTATTTCAGATTGAGTCTAAAGTGAATATAGTCCATTTTAGAAACAAAAATAGTTAGTTATGATGTAATGTTTACTTTTAAAGTGAGTTTATTTGTGCAAATGCTATATCTATGTGTTGAAGTGTGGGACTGTCCCTATCTTTCTATCTATCTATCTATCTATCTATCTATCTATCTATCTATCTATCTATCTATCTATCTATCTATCTATCTATCCATATAATATAATTCCTTGATGGCCACAAAGGATTAACATTTTAAGTGGTGATACAGCATGATATCCTCTTTACAATACCTTGCTGTTAATAGAATCGCCTTTTGATAATAAAACATGTAATCAAAGCAGCTGACAGAATGCCATTTAAATAAGTGTCCTGTCTGACCACTGTCTCATCTCCATAACAAAGCCTGTCTACTAAAAGTCAGCAAGAAGTCACAAGCTCAATAAAATTTACAAAGAGAAATATAGTTTAGTTGTTTTCAAAATCATATATATAAAAACAAAGTCAATATATAGCGTCAGCTGTGCATATTTTTAGAAATAACTGCTTATTGTGATATTATAATAAAAGTGTTTGGATATATTTTTCAAAACAACGAGAATAGTAAATGTGTCGATAAAGTCTTCACACCCAATAACAGAAAACACACAATTATATTAGCGTTGAGTAGATGGTCCTTAATATTGCAGATCCATCAGTTAAAACATTTTAGAAGTGACTGGTAATCTAGAAGAAAGTTTTCACTACTTAAAGCAATAGTTAACCCCTTTACGTCTGCTATTATCAACAGTATTAGAAACTACATGCTCCCTGATCACAACCATAAATGGCACGTTTGTGGAACTAATGGCTGTGGGCCGGTCACTTCTCAGACAGGCAATTTATCAAAATCCGGATAGTCAGGTCGGATACCATAGCCTAACCGGGGCACATATCAGAAACCTCAGAAAATTCAGACCCCCCAATACTTATACCCCAACAATAATGCAAACTACTCTTATATCATAGATTAACATTAGTCCTATGTAACTATAATCCATTGCATTTAGCTTTCAATTAGTGTTCAAGTAAAGTTTCCTTCAAATAATAATAAAAATAAACCAGCAAACAAACCCAAAGAGCAGATTTACCTTACAGCAGATGCAGCATGTGCGTGCTTTGGTTTGACCCAGCCTGACTGATATAACAATTGCGTCTGTCTTCTGATTCTCAAAATAAGTGAAAATTTCATTAGAGTACCTAGGACTTCAAAGACCACACACACAAGGTATTTCTGGCAGCCTCTGTAAACATGCCACAGGCTTTTAACCCTCCATTGACCGATATCTAGCCAAGCTAGCACTGCAAACAATAACCTTCTACCTTTTGCGCACAAGTTACCTACTTGGATACTTGCACACTTACTACCTCGCCCATGACATTAGCATTGGACCCCTACGTAAAATTAGCTCCTTTTATTGGACACAGAAAGTCCACTACATATACATATATATATAAAGCTGCCTTCCCCATAAAACGACTGATGGCTTAAATGATATAGCCCTATAGTTGCTTAAAGTCGCGTATTTTACCTCTGATCGCGGCTGCTTCTCCGCGATGCCTTCCCCAGATGACTAAAGGCTCCCCGTTGCCTGTAAGGTGTCACTTGGTCGAGTGCTGCATCGGACTAATGCAGACATTTCCGTGTGTATCATACCTGACTGGCGTGGAGTTTGAGTCTCAGTCCCCAGGCACCGCAATCACTTCACTATCCCTGTGTGCTGGAGTGACGTTAAAGCGAACAGCTCCACTGAGCACGGGGCTAGCTGATTAACGCTTCTCAGATCCTGCGCAACCAGTCCACCCCTCTAACTTTTGGGTTCAAAACATCACTTAAATATTAGTAAACTCACTGTCCGCGAAACAGCCTCGGGACCGCACAGATACAAGGAAAAGTGCAGAATTAGGGACTGAAATAGTTGCTATCAATTGTTTCATTTTATACAATTATACTTAGACATAGATACCATATCTATAGTGTCTTTCTATCTATCGTTCTATATGTATATATCATCTGTGGTGTGCCTATCTGCCTTTCAATAGTACCTATATATCTCACTATAAATATAATATATGAATGACACCAGACCTGTATTTGTGCTCTATTATTGAGTTTAGCTGCTTTAATACACGCAGTACAACTCCTTAAGAGTGCCTTGCTGGAACACAAAGGGTTAAAAGATGTTTATGTGTTTCTCTATATTATCAGTAAAGCTTGGGTTATGTTTCTGATTGATATGAATCAGTGCTATTTGGAAGCATGAAAATATTATATTGACTGTGCATTGTCTAGCCAGCCAATTTCCCCTTGTGCTTTCCTATGTTTAATAGAGCTGAGATCGTTTCCAGGATCGGGCGGTGTTTAACACAATCATTTATACATTATTAACCATGTCTGCTGGTGATCTGTTCTTTGTATTCACTACTCTAATAGTTAATTTGTGTATCTTGCTGTTTCAACAATCAAAAGCTTGATCTTACGTTTCAGTCGTTTATACCACCTGCTGAGCATGCTTTAGTATTTTATAAATTCCATATATTTCTTGCAAAATCTATAAACCAAACATTTGGAATTTAACCCTTAACTGCCTGTCTGCAACCACAGTATGCATTCATATAATGATTTTGATGGTCTGTACTTATTTACTTAATCATTTCATAAGCAAGAACAGGATCTGCTACACGAATTGTACTATTGTACTAAACGTATTTAAGTACTAAAAATGTATTTATAGACTTGCAGTTACTACAATCACCCTCTCCCCCAGCAAGCAGCTGGTTAATTTAGAATTTTAACTGAAAGTGGAACCGAGGAAGATGCTAGTAACAAAGAAAACATTATATGATAGTTTTGGAAACAAAAAAACAAGAGGGGGGGCATAAATAAACACAGGACATTGGTCAAAAATGAAAGGGAAAGAAATATACACCCAATGTGAGATTGAAATGAACATTAAAGTGATGGAGTTTATAGCATTACATTTTAGATGAGAGCCCAGTTCCTTTAATCCACGTTGAGCGGTAAATGTAATCTCCGAACAGAGATCTTGATGTAGCTACAAAACGTAAGCCTATGTGGCCGAGCCCAGATCATCTATCACCATCACAATCACAAATGATGACAGGCTGACAGGGGGGGGGGGCAAAAATGAATTGAACCCCAGTGCCTGTGTTTGTATAAGCAGCAGCATGCATCAGTACAGTGCACCGCATCATTCCGGGCACACACACACTGTATGCTGTATACCTCCGGTAAATCACCGTGACAAGGAGCTTTTATTGCATTTCTTCCACCCTTTACTTTAATACCTTGTGTGCCCCAGGACATATTTCAGCATCCAGGTAGACTACATGGGGGTCAGCATGCATTGTGCTGTGGGCGACTTAACAATGACTACTCGCAGTGTTACTGGCTACAAGCAGAATGTAAGCAACTCTGATGAACACAGCCACTCACTGAACCTAAGTTTATATTTGCTGTAGCACTGAATATATCTATCTGAAATATAATCAAAGCACTATACATTCTTTCTGCAATTGATGTACAGCGTATCACTGAACACTAGCCAGTGCTGAATGTAACCTATTACTGGCCATGACCCATCGCTCAACACAGCCTAACACTGAACATGACTTATGCTATATATAACTTATCATTGAAGTCTACCTCTGAATAAAGCATGACCTACACACTGTTATCCTGAAGCTTGATTTCAATATTCTTATGTCATCTTGTAAATATACTAATTATATGACGGCTTCATTCCTATACTAAGTATATTTTCCTTCCTTTAAGTGTGCAATTATTTGCCTTTTTATGTACTTTTTCACCCCCTACCCACAAAAGAAGCTCCCAGCAGAGATGACTATTGTGTCTCTCTTAAATATTATAAAACTACAGACCTGGCAGCTATTAAAAAAACCCACATAGATCACTTTACTCGGATTTGAACCATACCTGGGGAGCCGGTATGTAAAAGGTCAGGTTGAATGTTATTTATCAAGAGAGCCCAGCAGGATGGGAACAGTAAATCGATTTAGAGGTGGTGCCCTGGAAGGGTCTCTATAAACTGTATATTTTATATAGTCTCATAAATGGATGGCTACAGGGGCATCTGCTGACTGTCCAGGTACTGGCAATACACAAAACACTTATAAAGGTTTATCTTGTCTCCTGCAGGACGCCTATCTTGAGTCGCACAACCTGATATCTGAAGTAAAGTATTTACAGCTACATGTTCAAGGTCACCTTCCATGCACTTCTTCGGTGTTTAATTGTGCAGCCACTGTATTCTAACCGAAATGATGTTAAGTGCTATGACCCCCGTGTACTATATATTCACTGTATATGAATTACCAATCACTGACAAGGTTAACCCTTTAATGGGTTACTAGCACTGCTATTCAAAGGACTGGTCTATGAAACTATCAACATCATATCGGGACCTAATTAAAAAGAGCAAGTCTTCGAGATGTTCAAGACGAAGCTCACATTTAGCACTTAGAACAGAATTGCTGTTCTATGGAAAAATAGCACATTGTATCTTTTTTTCAGAATCAGGTAACTAACTTTGTAGATTAAAAAAGACACTGCGATATATAACTAGTATGTTTTAATGTATGCATTAATCAAATTCTGTAACATACGTTACACATTCTATCTAAACATTCTATTTAAACTATTTTTTGAGTCCTTACTCGTATTATGTAGTAATAGAAATACAATATATTAAGCACAATTAGACAACCAAAACATTTGAATTTACAATTTCTAACCTGAATCTAGACCAATGCGACCATTAATTGATTTAACGAACACATAGAAAAAGAGAGCCATAGATCCATATAAAAAGGTAATGCATGTAGATTAACCCTTCAGACGCTCGAGCTTGCTTGTTCGCTTCCAGCACTTAAAAAGGTTAAAATTCTCTGATCGTAAGACAGAGCAGATCTAAGTCTTTTACCTATTTTTTTTTCCTCATTGTGATTTACATCACATCGTTCCAAATCCAGACTCATTTTACACTCAGTGATTTTACTCATTCTGCTAGAACTGCTTGATAATCTTTTTCCTGGAAGAAAACAAGCGAACAATCAAAATGATGCCAAGCGATCTGCACTGTGTTGTCACTATTCCTGATACAGTCATATTTTCTTTTATCACCTACGGAATTTACACCCGCATTGATTAATTATCTTTTCGTTTTTCCACGGATTCCCTAAAACTTGGGCTAAAGAGGAAACACTTCCATAAAATACATTCATGGCAAATTTACTTAAAAACATCTTGGTTTGTGATTCATAGGTAATTATCCAATTAATAGCAAACATCGAGTTTTATTATATATATATATATATATATATATATATATATAATCAAGAATGTGAAACACGACTTTACCTTGCATACAATTCTTGCAACTATTTAAACATTAGCTAGAGGCTGAGCATAGTTCTTGCAATGACCAGGGCATGATGCTTCAATTAATTTTACAGTAAATCAGTCAGCAATATCCTTGAAGAATTATATTATTTCCTTAAATAAAAAAAAAACATTTTTCTTTTTTTGTGTGAGAAAATTCAATTAATTGAAAGAACCAGATAAAAGGTACATAGACTTCATGGGTGGAAAGTACCCCTAAGGGTTTTTTTTTTCTAAGACAGCACTATCACTTCAAAGGGTAACAGAGGTGCAGTGTTCTGTTTCCCTTAATACATACACATATCCAAGACCTATTTTTAATGAGCTAAGTACACATAGCATATAAATATCTCTATAACAACCTTTCATTTTGTCCTAGATAATCATAATAAAATAAAGTGCTTATTTTCCACAGTGTCATTCTCAAGACATTTCAATTAGAATGATTCTTTTGTGAATATTTCATAGACCTGTTATTTAGGATTGCAATAGTTCCAATGTAAAATGCTGAGGGAGGAATTAATTTTATTTAATACAGGAAAAGGGAAAAGGGTCATGCCATTTCTACCACCTAAATTGCCCCCTTTTTGAATTAAGACCTCTCTACCTGAGCCTTGGTGAAGAAATTAATCTAGACTTGGAAGATAAACCAAACAACTAATGATCAGCTGCTACATCATTGATTTGAGTTTATCCACATCCTTTTTGGAGCTCAAATGTAGACTACTTGTAAAGAAAGATTTAGAAAATCAACCAATATATTTCAAACTTTATTTCAATGATAGTCTTCCAAATATACAATTTACAGAAAGTAAGGACTCCTTGAAATTTCATTCAGATGTGTTTATCATTTAGTTGGTGGTATTTAGCAAACATGTAAGGTTGGCTAATTGACTGAATGTTTTTAGATGGGGCAGCAAGTTTGATAAAATTTGGAAAATAAACATATAGATGAAGAACTGAGACCAGGCTACCAGACAGCAGGTTGCTGGAGGACAAAAAAATATCTTCTTAAATAAACAACAGCAAGACCTCAAATGTAATGCTGAAAGATTTTCTTTGTAGGTAGAAGCCTCCCAGTACTCTGCAATGGTGTGCAAGGCTTGTAGAATAACATATAGGGCACATAGTAAAATGTGTGCCCATAAAGCTTGTTACTACATACCACTGCAAGGCACACATGAGCTGGGGAACCATTGGTGATGGGTGAGGAAGATGGCTAAAAATAAACAAGCACCTTTACTTACTTAGTGGTAAAACAATCATCAAAAAGCATGTAGCAAAAATTATTCTTAAACAAACAATCAGGGGAACATTGTTCCTTTATGGGCTACTATTTAGAAATATATATTGTAAGCATTGTAAGCACATTTGAGCAGAGTCTTCCTCACTTGTTGTTTTTATAATCAAATGTGTTGTGTGATACACTACCTGCAGAAAGGGACGAGCGGGCCTAAGTGCTACTGGTGTTAGAGTGTGTGTGATAGAGTTAGTGTAAGTTAGTTTGTGTTAGAGGAATTATGTATTAATGTGTGTGTTAGAGTGAGTGTGTGTGGTAGTTATGAGCTACCCAGACTTCATCTGTATTTATGTATAGACTTCTGTCTGCTAACTTCCTCTGCTCTAGTGACAATAGAAGCAGTCAGTGGATTAGGTAGTATGTGATCAGGTTCTCACTTAGATAGGAGGAATAACAAACTTCTTTTGGGAAAAAATGGATATCTACCCTATACCTTAAATATACTTTAAATATTTGACTACGATTTAAAGAACACCTTTTTTTGAACTGCTGAATTTTGTAAATTGGTCCAGGCAGCCTTTGTAAGGGTTGATGAGAAGAAGGCAGAGAACCTCAGGACACAACATAATGAAACTTTTCCCACCGAGTTCCAGCTTCATGTAAAATCTATTATTAATCTTTTGACTTTAAAATGGTCTATAATAACAAACAAATTTATGACTTATATGGATCAATCACCTCTGCAGCCTTTGGAAACCAAATTAAAGGCAACTGTGAACTTGGTTGGCCAATTTGCAGTACACATGTGTCTGTGGTAGTTGTCTTCTAAAGTGAAAAAAACAAATGATAATGACAAAAATAATTACAGGTCAGGTTTAGCCCCCCAAGCTTTCTTGATGGAAACGCTCTTCATGAACTCAGCATTTCAGAGTTGCTATGATTTCCTTCCTGGTAACTTATAGCAATTTCCATTCTTTGGTACTAGCATATATATGTGCAGAAGAGTATCACAAACCATAGCCAAGTTAAGCCAAGTCTTCACATTTACTGTGCATTGGTTGACGATTAGCACCAAGGAACCATAATGGAAACCCATTCTGAATAGAGTTTTCAAACAATTCTAACATCAGACTCTCTGATTTTCACTCTCTATAGACAACAGATGTCAAATATGAATACTTTAGAGCTCATTGGCAGAAAGCAGATGTGTAACATTTAATGCCTTAGGGTTCTGAGCAACCGTAAAACTTAAAGTAACGTCAGGTGATGGTTTATGGTTTTGGGTAATGATCGGTGATTAGCTTCCAGCTAATACATATTGCATGTTGACCTCCTATCTATTGCCACCATTTCATATTAGACAGGAAAAAAGCAATAACGTATTAATGATTTAAGTCCAGGTGTCCTAAAGTAACACTTGTTAGGCTTACAGTGCTAAAAAAGTAGCATTTCAACTTTTTCTTGGATAAAGGAATAAGCCAGGGCAGCTAACAAATCCACTATGATAAAGGAACCTGAACAGTACCCAAAAATGGTGACCTTCATTATCTCAATCTAAAATTGCAGCTGAAAAGTACACATTCCCACAATCAGCACCCTTATTTGATGTAGGCTGGTTTGTTTAACCATAGTTACGTGTCTCTTCTCTGGTTTTCCTTTTGCTTCAAAAAATATTTGCCTCTTATGAACTTGAAAATGGATACCGTAGTTACTTTACATGCATTTCATCAAGATATATCTTATTAATTATATTTTATTAAACACTATGTACAGCTACAGTATATCGTGACAAATGAATATATTGTGAAGAATATATACATTCTTATTTGTGCTTTTTGTCAAGTATGGTTCGTTTTGACAACTAGTTATTCTACGTAATTACCCATTATGTTGTGTTCTCTTGATCATTCTTTATGGATGCTTTTTTTTGCATAATGTATATAATATATGTAGAATGAAATCACATTTAATACATGTGCAAATTTTACCAATACATTTTTGTATACAAGTTCTATAAGACTAGCTCAACCAAGAACAGCCTGCATCTCAGGTTTGGTTCACTCCTAACACCACAAAAAAAAACCTTTCATGTCAGTCTAATCCTACTCACAAGACCAGTCTACAATGCAAGGCAGATTCCTTTGGTAGAAGGAAACAAACACACTCATACAAATGTAATTATTTATACAGTACTGTGCAAAAGTTTTAGGCAGGTGTAAAAATTCTGTAAAGTATGGAAAAAGACTTTAAAAGAGGTAAGCACTAAATGTCTGAGGCAGTCGGCATACACTGCTCCTTGTGTCTTCTTTCTTCGTCAGCTTTTCTGTGGACATGTTCTCCCAATGAACTTTGCGAATTGGCGGAGCCTCCAGCTACACTTTACCTCACAAATGGAGAAAGAACAAGAGAGAGGCTGTCCCCGTAGCTCCGCTCTTTTGTGCACAGAGAAGCCAGATTAAGTTTATCTTTCCCAATCTTCATTCTTTATTATTTTGGCCTTCCGGTGAACTTCTGCAAGGCCGTGTCCATATAAAAAAGATATGAGTTTACCAGATGGTACAATAGACAAAATGTTAAACAAACAAAAACATATTAAACAATGTGAAGATATGTTTCACATTGTCTAAAGGCTACCCTTTATATGTGAAATAAATGATTCAAAGACATGCAATTACAATTTACATGTTGGGTTGTCATGTGGGTCATTTAATATATAAATATAAAAAAAAGATTATATATGTCAACGTATACGCCATTCATTATTTCAGCCCAGGATGAGACCCTAGTACTCTTCCATTTCCTTAGTATGCAGAGATAACTCGCCAATAAAATATCAATATAGATAATCTCTTGATTATTATTAATAAGAGAAATATCCATATGATCCAGGAAAGACTAAGGTAGTAAACTAAGTTCTTTTTTTAAAAAGACTTGACTTTATTTGTCCTAATTCTCTACAAGCCCATCGCATACGATGCACAGTCGCAATTTTCATTTTACAACACCAACATTTACTGTGTCAGAGTTTAAGTGAAGACATTTCTGAACAATTTTGGGACCATGCTCTGAAGTTCATACAGAGTAAGTTAATACAATGTACTGTTTTCCTTGTCAAACACCCGGACTGAAGCCATTCCTCTATGGGAAAGGATTTTTCTATATCAAATTCCCATTTTTTAATTTCTCAATGTCACTAGGTTTTGAGATTAATAGAGATACTCTAGAAATTCATTTACTTTTATATTTTTTTTCTATAAATATATATCCAAAGTAGAGTGGCTCGAGATAGAATTTCATCTCCAAAAGTTTTTTTAATTCTGATATACCGTATGTAAATTTCTCTTTAAATGACGAACCATATTTAGCATGTTAATCTGCACAGGAAAGTAATTGGAAATCTGAAGATGTTTCCAGTGTATAATCATAAGAGTGTAAAATAATACAGTGAGCCAGTAAACAATGGGGGTATCTTAAGGCTAATTGTGCTATAGAGCTCCTAAACCCAATCTGGAATCTGGGCATGTGCTGCAAAAAGTTTCTGTTTGGAGTATACAGAGCAGTTTTGTAGCAATCTCTGTATATATTTTTATGTTATATTTTTGTTTTGCTCTGCAAATATGCTTTTTTAGGTTACAGTACATTGTATGTCTATTAATAATCAGCAGCATGAATAAGGGGTCCTTCATCAACATTTTAGTGTTTTTGAGCTAATACAGTCTTGAAAATGCTAAAAATGCTTAGGTGAAAACAAAAAACAGCTGGTATAGTGGCAACACCACTTTGGAATGCCAACGCTATTTGTTTCCTTTGCAATAAGAGAGTAAAAAACTTCTATGAGCACCAGGAAAATCATATAAAGGGCAATAGATACGTGTGAGGCAAAATGAGTAAGGAGATCTGCATCAGCAGCACACTTGTTATCCTTGGAGAATGATCCTAGAATCTTTCACTAACAAATAAAAACAAGATCAAACCCAACTGTAGTGGAAATGGGTAACACGTGCTTCCAAAAAACTAATGTTTGCCTTTCATATTAAAGAGGAGAAAGCTTAATTAGCATATTATACATTTCCCTTTTATATGGGCAGATCCAAAGCATTTTTTCTGCAGGTGTAAAAAAAAAACACAAATTAGTATGAGACTAGCTAAACTGACAATGGACAACATTATTATGTTTTTCTAGGTCTATATATCTGGAGATTGTCTGAAACAATGAATTCTCAATTGTGCCAATCACACCTCATTCATTTACCTTGCATAGAGCTCTGTCTTATGGCCCCACTTATGTTACACAGGGTCACGTAATATTACATTACCTGACACCCATTGCATTCCCATCTACGTGAGTGTGCAAGTCCAAGTCAGACTGGCCCAATTGCCCCCTTGCATCCATGCTCAGTCCAGCCTGTGCCCATCCAAAAATCCTGTTAAAGTGTGAGGTATATTACATATTGAAAACTGTTATCTGTGTCATGCCCAACTTGTGTAGTCCTATGATGAGCACAATGGACTTAATCACAATCTGTTTCTCTATCAGATAGTTGGGTCTTCAGTAAATTGTTTAGTTGAAGGCAGTGATACTACTAATTATCCCACAGGAGGAGAAATCATCCTCACAGTCTGTCTCCATAGGAACTGCATAAAAACTAGCTCAGATAGTCCTCATCCAGCGAAGTTGGTGGTGGTGACCAAAAGGGCCACACATAGTCTTTGGTGCAAGAAAGCCATGGGTCTCCATTGTAACCATCCCCACTGTATAATATGAAAAAGAAAAACACACTTTACATGGGAAAATTGGAAAACATATGAAGTGGTTTTATTCAAAGATGTTCAAGACTTTTATTAAGAGAATGTAAAACACCAGATGTGGACCCCTTGTTCACCATGGCTATAGAGATAGCTGCCTATCATTTTTATTTTGGATCTGCACAATCTAATATGCCGATGGAGGTTTTCTCTCTGTACGCAATCTATCCAGTCCTGTCCAATACACATTGAATTAGAAGAAATTCATGGAAAACAGTCATGGCAGTACTTTAAAAGCTTTGGCAGTCACAAAGGCTCAGCACAAGTTGTGAGGTGTTTTAATGTGTACACACATACAGTGACAATGTTTTGACCCTTAGAGGTCTTTATCAAACCATCTTGCAAGTAAAACACAAAAAACTGTTGCAAGACCAGGTAGCCCAGTTATAAAAATTGATTGATGTGTAAGTCTTCTGCCATTAATGATTCCAAGTCGAGTTTTTAGTAATATCTAGGACAGCTCATCCAGTGGGGCTACACACTTAGTTCTGATTTTTGACAGGGTCATGCCAGGTTGATAATGATTTATTGACAACAATTGCAGCTGTGGGATATAAATGACTTTCCATGTAACTCTCCTCAGAAACTTATGTATATGCAGCAGACCTTACATACTGGACAGTGAGAAGAAAAAAAAGGGAACATAAACCTGTGTATCACTAAGAGTTTTGTCCTTAAAGTGAGGACTTTGAAGTGACTTTTCAGGGGAGTTGCAGATTCAGCTTACTAACCTTGCAATGCTCAAAGATATACAAACCCCATTGAGCTTCTCCTGCAAGAAGAGCTGCAATGGTCCTGCATAATTATTATTATCTTTTTTTTTATATAGCGCCAACAATTTAAGCAGCGCTTAATACATACCGGTGAGTTATTTTTAAAGAAATCTTTTTTATATAATGTGTTAAACAAATATTTCAAAGGGTACTTCCATCTAAGTTAGAGGCATTTACTATGTTATATATTATGAGTTTATGTAACAGGCTTTAAAAGTATACTATTTTAAGTGTTCTAAACTGATGTAGAAAAATGTTTATTTGGATTCTTGAAATGTGCTATGGAGTAAGTTAAAATGTAGTCAGTATCAAATCCTTTCAAGCTAATTCTACCATACGTCCTGAGAAAGTGAAATAAAACATATTTGTTTAATGCAGAAAAATGCGGTATATATTCCAAATCTAATCTCACAGCAGAGCTTTTAACTGCAAATATCAAAGCATCCTAGGATTAATAATGTTTCTCTGTAGTGTTATGCAGTGTGGTACATTTTCAGTCATTGGTATGTTCAGAATGCTCACTTTAATTTTTGACAGTGGGGAAGTCAATGTTTTTTTCAGATTGCACTGAGCAGCATGTGGTTCAAAGGTTTAAATTATTCATTTTTCCTAAGGATTAAGACAAATGAAAACCTCCAACAAAGAACGTTTAATCAAAGTGCTGTAAACAGGCATCTCTTAAACACTAAAAGAATAAAAGAAACCACTCTTAAACCACACCTCACTATATATATATATATATATATATATATATATATATATATATATATTTAGAGAGAGAGAGAGAGAGAGAGATTATTGAAAATGCACTATTACACTGCTCCATTGGAATATAATAAAATGTACCTAACATTATATATTTGTCCACCTAATTTGTATCTACTCATATATATCTTCCCAGAGTGAGTGACTACCAGCGACTGACAGGCATGACTTAGTGCCCCTTAGGGCACCTTAAGACAATCGGCCGGCCATTGAGGTATACGCTGCAGTGCACCATTTTTATATTCACACAATAAGTGGCCACATATATCCATCTACACACTGCACTGCACATTGCCAGATGACCAGTCCGGGTGTGGTGGCTACAACTGTGATAAGTGCCCACCTCATAAAGTGAATTAACCTCTTGACTAGAAGGCAAGGTGTAAGGGCTCTGATGCTGCCAGTATATGATGTCCATGACTTAAAGGCCAACAGGACCTTTTAAAACAGTTTATGGAGGCTGCGCCGACTCAGCACTGAATCCATAGTGTAAATCGACTGCTTGAAAAGAGATCTCCCTTGTGATTGGTCCACTGAGCAGTGATACATCGCCCAAGAGCATCTGCCCCATAGTTCTGAGACAAGGGGACTACTACCACCCTAGACCTGCTGCCTTAGCCTAGGCCGAAGTATATGGCTGATAGTGGCATCCACAATGTTAGCATCCACCCCTCCCCCCAGCCTTCCAAACCTTTAGGGGTGGTCCCCTCAGATTGTACCTTGGCATTTCTAGCAAGAAAATATTCTTAACATAAACATAATTAAAGATTCATCTTTGGAAGGGTTTAGGCATTCGCTAATAATGATATTTCTAATGATTTTAGTTTCTAAATGTTTCATTTCTAAATATATGTAGTAGGTAGAACAGTTACTATAGTAAGCAAAAAAGTAACAGCCTTGAGTAATGTCATTATACAATACATGTCATTACAAATTCCACAATTCTATATAGGCTGGGGCAGAAACAGCGATCATGCCAAAAAAGCTAATGTTCCTTGGTGTTCCATTTTATATTATTTTGTGTGTTACAAAAATATATCATTAGATCAGTTTTTAATTGCAAGAGTATTGAAATCACCAGATACCAAATTTTAGCATTTGTGGTGGACATGCAAACATTTACAGAGTTCAAGTCATAGACAAGTCACGATCATGATGTTAAATGTCAAAAAGCACTTTAATGATTACAAAAGAAAATACCTGTCACCTCCAAGTTCTCTCAGTCTTTCCAGACCACCAGGACACATACTGGAAGTTATTTTAAAACCCATGGGAGGAAAAAAACTAAATAATTGCTTTAAGGCAAGACTTTCAATTATTAGTATTTTCTTTCTGAAGGGAACTCATAAAAAGATGGTTAAGATGGGGGAAGGTCTCACAGAAAGAAGTTGCTTGCTTAGTTTCTTAAATAAAAGAAAGTGGCCAAAGGTTAATATTATTCCATATGAGGATATCTCTTACATTTTTTTATTTGACTTCTAGAATGACAATACAATACCATAAAGTAGTTCTCCACAAAAAGAAACTATACACCAGAGAAAGTATTACATTTCATGTCATTCTTATTATTTGTGTTTCCCAAGTTCTGAAACATTGTGAAAAGCATCTACTGAAAAATATATTGTTTTGAGGACAAGGCATGGAACAAGTTCACATGAAATGTTAAGCTGTAGAACATGGATTTACAAAACATGTTTGCATGGTGGTAGTAGTAATACTCCTAGACCATTTAAAAGGCACCGATACAGTGCTGTGGAAAAGTATTTGCTCCTTATCGATTTCTTCTGTTTTTGCATATTTGTCACACTAAAATGTTTCAGATCATCAAACTAATTTTAATATTAATAACCAGAGTAAGCACAAAATGCAGTTTTAAATGATGAAAAAGTTCAGGATCAGGGTAGGCGGCAATGGTACAACAATGAGTAAAAAGCCGGGTCAGGACAGGGGAGAAACACGAAGTCCAGAAACAATGACAAAGTCGGGTGCCGGGAAGTCTGTCAAGTAGTGTAGGGTGATCACGGAAGGGACTGGGTCTGAGCAGAGCAAAAGCCAGCTAGAGGGCTCAATAACTAAGCACTTAATAAAGGGTGTGCAGGGTGTGCTATCAAGTAAAGCATCTCCGTCTAGCTTCAGAGTACTCCCGTCCTCTCCTATTGTAATATGCAATTCCCCTACGGGATTGTCAGCTTCTGTCCCTGCCTCCCCCGTCTCTGCCAATGAGATAGGATCCACCAATGTCAGGACACGACTCCCTGCCGTCACCAGCATGGAGGAGCTAGTGGATTGCGGCATGGGGATGCATCCTACCACGCGACGGAGCGGCGGACGATGCCGCAGGTAGGAAGCGTTGGGTAAGCAGGCCCAGGAGCCTGACAAATGGAAATAACAAACAGTAGGTCAATGTTCAGGACTCCACAATAAGAAATAGACTGTGCAAAAATGTTATCCATGGGAGAGCTGCAAGGCGAAAACCACTAGTGACCAAAACCCCCCCACAAAGACTCGTCCAAAAACATCTTCTTTTCATAGTCTTTTCTTGTTCAGACCCTGGAAACTACATTTTCTTCCCTTTTTTCATATTTTGAATAAGCAGTTTTCTTAGTTATTGCAACCTTACACCTTTCAAGGACTCTCAGGATCTGTTAATATTGCTCTAATAAGATATTTTATTGCTGTTGTGCTGCACAGAAATATTTTGAAGGAAAACAGGGGAATTAAAAAGTTTGTATAATCAATGGTTTATATAAGTCTATGTGCATACGTTTTTATGACTTTTTTTTATTTGTTATTAACTCTACAGTAAAACACAATTCAGGTTATGATAGCATATAACTTGCATAAGAGGCAAAGGTCGATACCGCATGCTAGATTCATAAGGCTATGCTTTTAGCACTTTTTTATTTTATGTTTTAATATTCTTGGAGATTTAGTATTATATTAGTAAACTACACTCTTCTCTATAAAATGAGAACCAACTCCCCAAAGACTCATACATTAATTTTTATAAAAATGTGTATCTTTTCTAGTTATCTATCAAGTGGGCAGTTTCCATTTGGACATGTTTTCAAAATACTAGTAGTCCTATCCTCGCTGGATGGCAGCAGACAGTAAAATGTCCAACTTACATGCACTTGCTGTTTAGTGACTACACCACAAAAAACAACTCAACAACTTAGAAAGAATAAGCAGACCTCAAACGTATTTAAAGTAGCTACCAAACTTGATGGCTAACTTGACCAACAAACTCAAAGCAAGGTAGTCAAATGACAGGACATTCACAAACATGAGCCACCTAATATAAGATGTCATCAGAGAGAATGGGTAAAGAGGGATGTGGATAGATAGCAGCTCCCACAAGGGAAGTTGAAGCTTTAAGAGTGAGTGCTACTTTTTTTTTTACTACAAAATTAAGTGTTAACACAATTCCCAAGTAGTTCAATTGACTAAAGGTCAAACTGTCTTTATTCAAAATTACCTGATTAAGTCAGCTAAAACATCTAAAAAGTAATATTTTCACAAAAAGTTGAGCTGCAAATTTGGACAGTGCAATTTTATCTGATGAGCTGGTTTTACTTTCTGCTATTGTAAAGATCTACATGGTCTATCTTTGATTTGATCTATTTTGTTTGGTCAGATTACACTAAATGGTGTAAGTAAATTATGACACTTATACAGAATGTAACTGCATTTTTTAACACAACAAAGTATTTAGACACAGGCGATTCAAACTTTTTAAACATATTAATGTTTATTTTCCGATGATTGTTGCCCTACGTCATGCCTGCTCTATTTGAATATGTTTTCGGTTTCTCCAGAAGAGATCCATTAACAAAGTAGCAGAGTCCAGATAGTTGTAGCAGATGAAATCTTTACTCCTACAAATAAACCATACCAAAAAACCATAGCTCCATGCTCTATGCTTTTATTAATCCTCTTTTTTGTTTTTAACTGAAATAAATGCTACAGTTGAGAACTGTACCATAAAACAGCACATATTTACACTGAGATTATTTTATAGTCTCATTCATGCACACCTTTTATGCACTGGCTCACATATTAAATATTTAACTGTATCAGAATAATATATGTAAAAAGAGACAATGCATCATATTTATTTCAGCAGCTGGTGCATCATACCTAGGCAACTGACCTGAGTTTTCCATTAAGGCTCACAACAAGGTTTAAAGGCTCTCCCTGGTCACAGGTTTAAGATTCTTAATTAAAGCTGAACATATAATGACAATTTCACAGTCTCAAACCTTAACTCCAAGTCAGATTATATTACTATTGAAATGTGACAAGAGGTCTAATGGTTTTTTTGTGTGGTTAGAAATTAAACAATGTTAGTTATACAGTGAGTGCTTAGTGGTTCTTAAGTTTTACTATTTTGTGATAACTTTATTTCTATCTATCTATCTATCTATCTATCTATCTATCTATCTATCCATTCATCCACATATTTACTATCTATTAATCAGTTTATATGTATTTATATACATTTATTTTATGTCATGTGTGAGATATACAGTATCTAACAAGTTTACCCTCACATTTGTGTAAATATTTTATTATATCTTTTCATGTGACAACACTGCAGGAATGACACTCTACTACAATGTAAAGTAGTGCGTGCACAGCCTGTATAACAGTGTAAATTTGCTGTCCCCTCAAAATAACTCAACAGACAGCCATTAATGTCTAACACCTTGGCAACAAAAGTGAGTACACACCTGAGTGGAAATGTCCAAATTGGGCCTAATTAGCCATTTCCCCTCCCAGTGTCATGGGACAAGTGTTACAAGGTCTCAGGTGTGAATGAGGAGCAGGTGTGTTAAATTTGGTGTTATCGCTCTCACACTATCTCATACTGGACACTGGAAGTTCAACATCATGTACCTCATGGCAAAGAACTCTCTGAGGATCTGAAAAAAGAATTGTTGCTCTACATAAAGATGGCCTAGGCTATAAGAAGATTGTCAAGACCCTGAAACTGAGCTGCAGCACGGTGGGCAAGACTATGCAGAGGTTTCACAGGACAGGTTCCACACAGGGAACAGGCCTCGCCACGGTCGACCAAAGACCAGCATGGCTGTCATCCCAGAAGGAAACCTCTATTAAAGATGATGCACAAGAAAGCCCACAAACAGTTTGCTGAAGACAAGCAAACTAAGGACATGGATTACTGGAACCATGTCGTGTGGTTCGATGAGACCAAGATAAACTTATTTGGTTCAGATGGTGTCAAGCGTGTGGTGGCAACCAGGTTTGGAGTATAAAGTGTGTCTTGTCTACAGTCACGCATGGTGGTGGTAGTGTCATGGTCTGGGCCTGCATGAGTGCTGCCGGCACTGGGGAGCTACAGTTCATTGAGGGAACCATGAATGCCAACATGTACTGTGACATACTGAAGCAGAGCATGATCCCTTCCCTTTGGAAGGGCAGTATTCCAACACAACAACCCCAAACACACCTCCAAGATGACCACTGCCTTGCTAAAGAAGCTGAGGGAAAAGGTGATGGACTGACCAAGCATGTCTCCAGACCTAAACCCTATTGTTCTTGAGAGAAGATAAAGAACAATAAGATGCGAGACATGGAAGCAGAGCTGCAAGACATGGAAGTGGACCTGCGAAACACTGAAGTGGAAATGGTCAGTAGAGAAGGGGTCAGTAGAGTGGTCAGTCAGAGAGTGGAAGAGTCCACAAACCAGACAAAAATTCATAGCTTTTTGCTTATTTTTTATTTCGTGGGGGTCTAGCCTCATTTTCGGATATTCGTACGAATTGATGAAATCAGCAAACTTCATTAAATTTGCAATTTGCACATGTCTACTGACCAGAAAAAATATCTAATTAACACAAAGTAAAAAAACCCCTCATCATATCAATTGCAGCCATAAAAAAATATTGTTTGTATAATATAAGCATAATGACACGTGTTAGCTCTTTTTAGGAAACCATATTCTTGTACTGTGGAAAACCAGTGTTCCCGTATGTAATAGTTATTGCTATCATTATCCTCTCTGTTTCAGGTGTGGTGTGAATCTTGCCATTCTAACTGCAAATTAGAAGGTTTTCCATTTACAGCGATATTTAAAGTTTTTCATTGCCATACCCAGGCGTTCTATTACAAAGTTTGCACAATGCTCTATTTTCCACACGAAAGAGCACTCCTAGCTTTGGCTCAGAATTCTAATATTGTGCTGCCCCCGTAGATTTCCTTGCCTCCCAAGTAATGAATAAAAGTGAACTCATTGTTTTTCTTAATGTGACATACAAAGTATTGACTTGTGGTTCACATTCAGTTGTCTAACCTCCCTTGTAAAAAGATAATCACAGACAAGTCAGCGTTTTCTGCAGCAGTGATTACATTTCAAAACAATTTCTATTTATGCCTTTCACATTAAAAAAAAGGTAAACAAGTTGGCATTTTCTTAATTTTTAACACGTTTATAAAACTGTACCTAATGCTCATTTTCTGTGACAATAATTTATGTATCATTCATGAACCTAAATCCTTGGTTAGACCCTCTCTGTGCCCAACATTTGTCAATATTTGTCAGGGGTGGATCAGGCCAACAATGGCCCAGGATGAACACATTTACTCCCACTTATTTTTCACCCAATTTTTCAGCTAATAATTTTCTCTATACAATGAACCCTATTGGCACTTTTCTCTGCTCTTCTTAACTTTCTTCCCTGTGCCTTTGGAAGTCAAGTAAGTTCCTTCCCAAGCCAGGGCCTAGCTAACTTTTGGTTTGCTTATGTCACTCTTTCATTCATCTTCCACTTTACTATTTAATCATTTCCCTATTAATCATCGTTTCACAAATCAATTTAATATTATTTTCACATTTTATTTAACATTTCCATGACCCATCTTCTTATTCAAATCCTCACATATATGAGAGATCTGTTTTGTAATTGAGAACTTTCATTTGTGCCATGTCAACCAGCAGGGATCTTTTCAGGATGTTTAAATGAGGTCTTCTGCTGAAGATCCTGGTCCCCGTTTCATTGATGAAGTGCAACTTGCATCAACACTTCTGGGTTCTACATCAGTCCATGAAACAATAACATCTTGGGCACTCATAATAAGCTTGTTATGTTTCAGGGTAGTTTTTCTTTAAAATATAAAAATGCATTTTCCATTTTATGTCTCTGCTGCCTTAATGCCTTGATATGTGTGATAGACATGAATAAAACATGCAGCCACTTTCAACTGAAAACAGTATAGTTAGTGTCATAGTGTTTTAGCAAACCAACCAAATAATAAGATTTTTGAGATATTTTCCAATGGAAGTCAAGAGATGCCAGGCTAAGAACCGTCAAAGTTACTTGATCTTGACATGACTATTTCCTTCTTTCTTTTGAAAATGTAAGAAATAAATGGAAACGCACAAAGACTATCCTTGTGTTAAATGCACATTATACCTGTACTTTTAATATTTTCAGGTCAGACAAAAAAATATTCATATGCTTTCTCAGCATGTTTGATTGAAGGAATTTGTAATTGGATTTCTAAACACGCTACTTTCATCTTGGGCCAGACAGTATACACTTTGATAATAACACGGCTATGTCATTAGAAGGTAGACCATTTACAATTTTTTGCATAAAATAAGATACTAAAACTGCAATAAAATGCATTCTAACATAATGTACCTTATTTTCATTATATTCAATAGATTGAATATGAATAAGTAATTTCCTAAGTGCATCAGCAATATGCATTCCCTGCTCAGGGGTAGCTTTGGGCTAGGTGGCTGACAGACGCTGTGTGACTACCTCTGACAATATCTTGCACTGATTTAAGCATTTCTAAAGTTTTTCTCTTTGTAAAAGTTGCAATGATTCAATAGAAGCACAAGTACATTTCCTTGTTATTCCAAGTTTAATTCAAAATTTAAAAACAAAACAAAGCAATGGATGGAAGTCAGTTTCTTTTATGCACTGATTTTTAATGAACAATAGATATTTTTAATGGGCTGGGATGGTTAGATTTACGTCAAATAAGCATTAAGCATAACATGTTGGTAAATTTGTGGAAAGTAATATATATATATATATATATATATATATGTGTATATATATATATTACAAGTCATAGACATTTAAATTAAAGGATTAATGATGTTAATAATCCTGCTATTATTCTTGAAAGATTCAAGCTGACTTCAAGTGGGGGGTAAAATATGTACAGAATATCATAATTTCCCATTCTATTTTTTTTACTTATTTCTGTGTAAATAGTGTCCCTATATACAAACACACTGTATGTACTATGTGTATGGTAATATTATTAGTGCATATAAGGAAATAGATGTCATAGATGTTATAGAGTGGTTTAATCACTAAAAAAGATAGGTAACAAGCTTTAACAATCTCCAACTCGTATGGCAACTAGCAAATTTACAATTTAAATATATACGGCAGTAGAGTTGATTTGAATGTCTGTTGAGTACAATTTGAGAAAACAAGACTCATTTAAGACGAAGCAGGATCTTGCGAGCCATCATGTTGCCACGTACTCGTGGCAAAAAGATTCCTGCTATCATGAGCTTGAGAGTCTCAATGCGAGAACTTCTAAGAGTTATTTACGTCACTGATTAGTGACATCTTTTCATGCCGTACCTGTTAAGTCATTGGTCGCAAAGGGATTAAACACTGAAAGCAGAGTTCATATACTTGGGCTGATGGCGGGGTTTAACCCCTTTGGGTCAATAAACTACAATGTTGAGTGATCAGCCCAGCTGAGGATTAACTTGACTGTGCAGTCAAAAATATGTATAAAAATATACATGTTTATATTTGCAACTCAGTTTGCACATTGACTAATATAACTTTTAACTAATTAAAAAATAGGGGTTCGGGGGTAAATTATTTCGCTCCCCTCACCCTTTGGAGAAGCATGGAACCCCTCCCCCCTCTATCCAAGCCCTGCGCTATACTTAAGAGCTGCAAACAATAAATAAAATAAAGTATAATTTAATATTCCCTACCTATCCCCCAGATCTTATTTTTAAGACTGTTCTGTTATTATGATCAAAATTCTGATTCCACATTTTGAAATCACATTTTGACACATTTTTAAATCATAATATTCTATTTTTTTAGATGACTTTTTTAATGGGTCAAAGATGAGTACTCCAGGGAACTGACCATGGGCAACGTACGCCTCTAAGCCCTTTATTGTCACAGGCTGCACCCGTTCCCGGTGGACAGGTAAGGAATACTGACATTATTTATTTTTATTTTCTTTCTTTTAAACATTTTTGTTATGCTTATGCAAATAATCCTCCTCTGACTAACAAGAGAGGGTAAGGAGGCAGGCAGAGAGGAATTGGCATGTTTTGTATCTCTCCAAAAGGTTAACTTGACTTTGTGTTCCCAATGAGGTGTGGGGGTATAAGTTGACCCCTATTTTATTAATCCCTTACACCACTGCATGTGGCATCGAGGTAGAAGGGTAGTAATCATCTGCAAACTTGGAAATATTTTGTTTTTATGTATGTCAATACATTTGCCCTAACTATTCATGGTATATCCTTGTGTGTGTTTTGTCCATTCAGATTACCATATACTGATGTCATTTCTCATGTATGTAATTGCCTGTCTGGGATACATATTATATTAGTCATTGCAAACATCAAACACCTTGATTTTTAATTCTCTACAGACATCTGACATTGACCAACTTGTACTCTTACGCCTTCCCAATCGCATCCCTTTTGGATAGTTTTCATTCAATGAAAATCCTGTCTAATGGAATTAGCATGGCTCATAGAGGGAAATAATTAATTTGGCTCAGGTGCTAACCTGAAAATTGTGAAACTGATTGAATTTGAATCACATAACAATGTTTAACCATCAAACCCATAGTGGTTTCTAACCGTAACATAATACAAAAATACTAAACAAATGTGTCTGTGCATAAAATAAATGATGCAACCTAGGCATGATCCACTGGTACATGATGTTCATCTAATAACACAAAACAATGTTGTTTTTAGATTGCCTCAATTGCAGGTTTCACTCCTTTATCCGGAGAAGAAAAAACATTGTTTTTTTTTTTTATCCAGAGAAAAAAATATATATTTTCAGTTTTCAGTGATTGAGCAAACATACAAATATGCCACATTACTCAAAAGTGGTTAACTGCAGAGCATATTGATTGCTCTTTCTTCATTGGATGCACAATATATTTAGTGCATTCTGTATGCCAGTCTATCTAACAAAAAACAAAATGTGATCTAAGTATTCATTATTACAACTGCCCTACAACTTGGCTAGCTGTTTATGTGTTTGGTAGGCCTCGTATTATACATTTGTATTATTTGAGCCTTAGACTAGCTTAGCGCACCGGCATTTTTTCTTTTAGCTGTTTATGTGAGACAGGCTGGGAGACACAGTTCAAGTCATGTTGGACTCCTTGTAACACACACAGAAACAGATTCATGATGTGCACAAGCTGCTAGGTCAAGACACAAACTATCATTGATCAAGCAATGTGTTGGAAACAAGGCTTGGCTTAAATACCTTCATGTTGAGAGGATTGTCTCTATGACAATGAATATATATATATATATCTGTGTGTGTGTAT
This sequence comes from Spea multiplicata, assembly GCA_009364415.1. Taxonomy (NCBI): domain Eukaryota; kingdom Metazoa; phylum Chordata; class Amphibia; order Anura; family Pelobatidae; genus Spea; species Spea multiplicata. Next base: position 12,177,887 of record VKOC01000006.1, on the reverse strand, counting down.
GTGTGCGACCCACTGTAGCCATGTAAATTGTTTATATGTGTGTGTGATATCCATTGTAGACATGTAAACATTGGCCCATACTGGCCATTGGGCACAAAGAGCAAATGACCGGTGGGCCGCTGCCCACATGCGCCATATTATTATTATTTATTGTTTTATGTAGCACCATCTTATTCCACAGTGCTGTATAATGGGTTAACAGGATATAACAAATAATATATAACATGATTAGACAGAAACAAAAGTTGAAGTGGGCCCTGCGCAAATGAGCTTACAATCTAGAGGCTCCCTTAAAGACGGGAGTAGCAAGGGTATTTTTAAAGGAATGAAGGCAAGGCAAAAAATGGGTAGGCCATGGGGGGACATTCCAGAGGATTGGGGCAGTTCTTAAGAAATCTTGCCAGAGAATCAGAAATCAGAGCACAGGACAAAGATCATCAAATGAGTGGAGAGACTGTGTAGGCATGTACATGGCGATGAGTAGGAGATGTAGAAGAGCTTTAAAAGTAAGAGTCAGGATTTTGAAATGAATTCTGAAGTGCACAGGCAGCCAGTGTAGAGACTGACAAAGGGGAGAGGTATAAGTAAAGCAATGAGTGAAGAAGATAAGTCTGCCAGCAGTGTTTATTGTGGGTTGTAGAGATGAGGGAGACCAGCTAAGACAGGGTTACAATAGTCTGAGCAGTAGCTAATGAGGCCATGATCAAGAGTCATATGCACAAGATCTGCCAGCAACAGATCAGGTGCTGCAGTGTGCGGCCCCCATCTGGATATGCCCAGCCACACCCTACGTGAGCAATAAAATTGAGCATGTACTTGTCTGTCTCCCCTTCCATTTCTACAAAATAAAGATTAAAGATTAAGTAAAATTAATTTTGGTTTTAAACAAAAACATCCCAAGCAGCCACACATCTCATTCCAAACTACATCAATGTCTGATTGTTGTATTTCCGGTATATATCATTCTTAATAACTATGACCACAACTCTTGCTAATAACATTATCTTTTCAAATTATTTACAAGACTAAATAAATTGCTCAAAAGGCACCACAGGGGTCTGAAGTGGGTGTAATTCAGAATAATTAAATATACAGACATAGCAGCAACACAGCATCCTATAAAACCTAATTGATGTGAAATTTATGTTTCTTTTCTAGCATACAACTACTAAGAGTCTTTTGACTGTGTAAAAATAGATTTTTTTATATTGCCTACTTTGATGCCTACAAAAATATTTAAAGTGTCATAGGAAACCTAAAAAGATTATTATAGTAATCTTACAATAAACAGTGTTTATAATGTAATGTCCACATGTATTTAAAGATATTCCAGTTAATTTAAGGGGCCTCTCCGATAATGTGGGAGAGATGAGTCACAGATGTCCCTTGCCCCCTCCAACATACAAAATGTCACACATATGCACACAAATGTACATACACTAACACACATACACATACTGACACTTATATACCATTACTCATACTCACTAACACACACTCTCTCTCGCACCACTCACACATACACATTCATGCTCACACACTTACACGTTCATGCTAACTCTCACTCTCATATCCCTCACACATACAAATTCATGATAACACACAAACACACATTCATACTCACAAACATTTAAACATTTATGTTCACACACATACATACGTTCTCATTTTAACATTCAGATATACATACATTCATACATACTCCCTCCCTTACCCTCTCCCTTACTCTCTATCTCACTCACTCTCTCCTGCTCGCACCCCTAACACATACACATTCATGCACACACATGGACACACACATTTACACAAATGTACACGCTCACACTAACACACATATACATGCTTACACACAGTTACACTAACATACCCTTAGTCATACCCACTAACACACACTCCCTCTCACACCACTTACAAAATTCATGCTCACATGCTTATACATTCATGCTAACATTCTCATATGACTTACAGATACACATCCATGTTAATACATAAACACTTACAGATACACAACCATGTTAACACATAAACACTTACACATATGCATCCATGATAACACGCAAACACTTAAACATACACATGCATGATAACATACAAACACTTACACATACATATATATACATAAACAGCCCAATTAAACATCTTTAGGATAATTTGGAAAGGGAAAAATACACTGTGGCATCTCTACAGACTCTCGGGGATGCTCTAAAGGAGCTGGAAAAATGTGGATTATAAAATTCTGCACAAACTCATAGAATAAATGAAAGACAGAGATGAAGCATCCAATAAGGCAACTGGTGGTCATACTAAATATTGATATTATTTTACTTTTAGTATGTATTAACATATTGTTTCTGTTATTAGTGAAAATTACGTATTTTTTCTTTTTTGAGAAGTGCTAAAATAAAAGCAGATTGCTGTATATTTTTGCACCCTAACATATATATATATATATATATATATATATACACATGCACTACAATTAATATGTCTTGTCACAAATATTGTTTCATGCATGAATTCAGTTATTGCTTTGCCTAAACGCTCACAAATGTTTTGCCATATTCTTTTGGCAAAGAAGGATCTTTAAAAAAAAAGATCTGATACATCAGATGCGCATTAGAGAGCAATTATTCTAAGAAGCCTTTTCACATTTTACACTCTTAATTAATAAGTAATCTAGAAATTATCTTCCTTTGGGGAGCAAGAAAGAAGATTGATTCTTAATTAACCTTGGCTAGTAGGCAATCAGTACTGTAATGTTTCTATAATCATTCCACACATTCTTGAATCCCTGGACAAAAGGTTGTTTGTTTAGGTACAGTATGTTAATCTAACTAAACTGATATTCATCCTTTAATAAAAATTACTTTCAGATGTACAAAGTATTTTCCTGATTATAATAATAATTTTAAGTATTTGTTCAACACTGTCCTCTAATAACTCTTTTCAATGATATCTGGGGAAAAAAACTCCAAGGAATGGTTGATACGATTGTTAAACTGGGCTCCATATTGAACTTGTTTTGCAGTCATTATGAACATGGTTAGAAAAATAAGCCTCCTTGACTTAATTGGTATCTATAGATTTGAATATGATTTATTTATGAAGATTGTAATGCACCCGATGTGCCTTCATCGGGTGATAGAAACTTGACCAGGATGCACTCCTTTACTCCTGATTCACCGACTGAATGCTTGACTCTGTAGCCCACACTATTCTGAGAGAAAATTTTACTTTATAAGGGAATCCCAGAGGAAAAAGCTGTGGACTCTTTGTGCCTTTTCTTCCTTATGGTTGAAAAGACAATCTTCATGCACCATAAAATATGCTGGAATAGACTTGACCAAATGCAGTTTAACTTGCTAACATCCATGTAAGAGGTCTGTTAAACAGGCCCCTCATACATTGTAGGAATTAATAGGAGCCATTTGTATTGCAAAATAAATGTCTTGATATGAGTAATCAAATCTTGCTAAATAATTAATCCTGATTAAGTATTTTGTGCACAGGCATTTAAAATAAAAACATAGTATGCACTAGGTGACACAAAATCCTTTACTACATGAATTCAATGATTCCTAACTTTGTATATGCGATGTGCGTGGTTTAAGGTTGTCATATCACCTATTTTGTCCAGGACACCTTTAAGTTTTACATGTCGCTGACCACTAACTAAAAGTGCTTCCCTGCATAAGGAATGCATTCATTTGATTAAATAATGTTCATGCATCATAAAATATGCCACAGTGGAATGAAGGAATTTGGTTATGAGATTTAGTGTGTAATCTAGAGGGATTTCTATAATTTCATAAGCTTTCCTTAACTCACCACATTTTATCACGATTGTCATCCTTGAATCTAACTTATCGTTCAATCCCCAGTCTGTCTGAAAAAGATGCTTTCATCTTAAAAAACATTCTCGCTTTGTCCCTTCCTAGCACAAGATGCCACTAAGTCATGCCCTAGTTATCTCCTGTCTCGACTAATATAACTCTGTTTTAGCTGGTCACACCTCTACAATCCACCATGAAGGCTGATGCCAGTCTTAACTTCCTCTCCCATTGCTTTACTAACACCTCTCACTTATGTCAGATGCCTGTGCACTTCAGGATTCATTTCAAAATCTTAATTTGGAAGCTCTTCATAGCAGTTCCCCTACTTACATCTCCTCACTCATCTCGAAGTACACTTCTAACCAGTCTCTCCACTCCAATGATCTCTGTCTGTCCTCTCCTCTAATTTCTAGCTCTCATGGACGCTTACAAGACTTCTCAAGGGCAAACAATGGAAGTCAAGGTGAATGTAGAGTTGAATTTAAATTGCTCTTCTTTATTTGATAACAGTGGCACTGATTTTAGCATAGGTTACAAAAGTAAAATCACTTGAATGACTTGCATATTTAACTAATCTACTCAGCATGTGGTTACTTGACTGCTATGACAAACTAGACCAATATACTCAACAAATAGAAACAATGAAATAAAAGCATATCTTTCTGATTTTATTTGGTATCTTTATAATATATTTAATTTCTATTTAAATAAGGATTCCTGGTTATATATTTAAGTTATAGGTTACGCTATGTTTGCACCTTCTGTTTTCTTTTACATGTGTATGATCATCTTTTGACCTGGTTGAATATCCATGAAGAGATTACATATTTACACATATAAGTATATTATTATTGATTATTAACACGTATGGTGATTTGATATATATATATTAAGCATTCATAAGCTCACCTACTCTCACTTTACATTTTTTATCTAGACCAATATACTCGAATGACCAACTATTTCTAGCTCAACTGATAGACTTGACACCAGTTGAGTAGGACTCAACAACATTAATATGAAACTCAATGGTAGTTGAGTTAAACTAGACTCACTCTAAGGAGACTATTAATGTCAAAATTATCCATATCACATCAACTCCACATGATTTCTCATGAATAGACAAGATGTAGTTTGAGTTGGCTTTGTTGAGTACTGCTGTTTGGTTTTGAGCTGAGGCAGTCAAACTACCACTGGAAGGCGAATGCCCCAGCATGTGCAACAGGCCTGTGGTCTTTCTGTCATGTCATGTCTGGCCATGAACTTGGGACCTCATATCTGCAGGCAGGTTCTTTGTTCAGCCTGTAAATAGTCAAGTAATAGCTCTGTTTTTTTTTGCTGCAGTTAATTGGATGCTCACCTGTATTACTGACTACACTCAGGGTAACTTGTATCTGCATCCACTGTGTGTTGGTGAACTGCACATGTTACATATTAAGGGTACTTAAACATGTCTTTGACCCGTGTTCCTTGCTCAGTGATACTTGAGTTAGCTTTTAGAGTTTGCTCCACAACGAAACTGTATTCCTCACTCTTGAATTAGCTTTGTCCACGGGAGACAGTAAGACCACCAGCTCCCTTTGATGCAAGAAACAACAGCAAGGAAAAGCTTTATCTCCAAAAAGAACTATCGTGAAAGTCAAGTTCATATTATATGTACAGTCATTTACAAAACCGGTTAACAGAAGATAACTTAGTTTTGACCTCACCTCACCAAAGACATTTTTGAAAACATGCCCTTTTTTGTTGTGATCAAGACAAAGGCTTCATTTGAGTCTTCAAAAAAATATATATATATATATTGCGCCAAGAATTATTGATAATGCCCATTTAGCATCAGTATAAGAACCCTGCAAAATTTGGTATCCATATTTCAACTTATTGTATGATAAAAATTTACTTTTAAATATAGTCATTAAAATAATTCATAAAATTGTTTCTTGAAAAAAGCTAAAGCAGAAAAAGCAAATAAGTGCAACTCTGCTAAGAAAAAAGCCGTCTTAGAATTTGGCATGACAAATGATTTTGCTGATGCTGGTGGAATAATAATATGTCAGATTAAATAATGGGTTGTCACCAGCTGTGATTAGCCTTCGCCTGTGATCACTGGTTACCCACTGTGTACGATATATACACTTGATAGAATCCCCTTTTGCCTTTTAAGCTTTAACTCTGGGTGGTATATATTTTGTGTTGTTGCTTCAATAAAAATGTCTTCTTTACATTTTAAAAGTGTGTTTTTTTAATAAAAATATTTTGAAAAAAAGCATGTACATTATATAATATACATTTATTTTCATTGAATTGGTTCAGGTTGCATACATCAAACATACAACATTTTGGGGGAATAATTGCTGTAAGTTTCTATGGTTATTAACAGCCAATTGAAAAAATAGTTATTTTTTACCTTGCTGAAGCAGAGTGCTGCTTGGTTTCATTATAACTATAAAACAATGTTAGGTTTGCCCAAGGGTATGGAGGTCAAAGTCAATTAACCCTCTGGAGTGGCATTTTCTTCTCTAATGATATTAAAGAAAGATATAGATTAATTTATGGCAATCTCAACCACCCTTTATCTCTACCTTGTGTCTTTCTACACCCCATCCCCTGTAGTTTTGTCATGTCCTTTGAAGAAGTGCTACGTAAATTGTTGGCGCTATGGCAATACCCAGAGTATACACTCAGAGTAGTGTATTATGCAACATAACATATATATATATATAAGGGGTAGCAGAAGTATTATTAAACACTCATCTACAGACACCAGACAAGCCAGAAGGCTTGTTTTTCCCTCAGAAATCTCATGGTGCTGCCACAACCACAAGGAATTCTGGGTAGGTGCATGGAAATAAGGTTAACAATTACCGCCTTTGCCTCTTTATACATGGATCCCTTGAAGGTTATTGCCCGCTGTACAAGACAACCTTTAGACAAAACTCGGGAAGAGGTGCGATAGCCAGATCACCACTCATGGACAGCTGGATATAGAGGCAAAGGTGATAAAACATGTATAGTTTTGGGTTTCTTTAGTCTGATTTCAGGATGCTTGTCTGTAGATGAGTGTTTAATAATACTTCTACTACCCCGTAAATTTTAATGGAGTGGTTTCCATCACCTTTACCCACCATAAATTATGTATATATATATATATATATATATATATACATATACAGTATATCCACCATTAATTTGAAGCACTCACAGATCTTGTCTCAATAATAAAAACTATTTTATTGACATCATAAAAACTGAAGATGCCCATTTGGCCTGTATTTCAAGTGTCTATTATAACTGGCCCCAGTCATTGTGTAGGCTAGTACCTGTCTATGTGGCAATATTCTGCTACACCATGGGGAAAAATCATTGTGAGATGCTAAAACTCAAAGGCAAACCTTGCTTAAACCTCAAAGGCACTTTAATAGAGATGTCTATTGATCATCGTTGAAGCATGGAAACAATCTCTCCAGCGCTTTCTAGTTAATTATTGTAATTATACCACCATTGTAATGTAGCTTCTGTATGTTCATGTGCAATTAGTCACATGTAATTAGATGTAACATTTTGTTGTGTGTACCATCTACCAAGTTTTACATGTAACTTTACGAACATTAATTTGTGAGGCCAATAATTACTAGAGTTAAAAATGGTTCAGTGCCAATTAGCTATTACTGATACACTATTACTTCTGAACGTTTATACAGACTTAGCTAAAAGTCTAACGAATAGGTAAATAAGATATTAAAGCAGTATGAGTTGCCGGGATAAGATGTACTAAATTATACTCTGTTGTATAAAATAAATGAATGTAGTAATGCTACACTACAGGGCTTGTTCACTATTGACCCATTTATATGTACGAAGTATACCTCTCAGGGGTAGCCATGTGAACAGTTTATGAGATAAAACTGAGAATGGGGTGGGCTGTGTTTTCCTCAGTGTGCATAAATTCAACATACCCCACATCTGTGTCTGAGATGAGGGGTTTTAAACAAAATGTATAAGATTTGCATTATTTTGAAGATCTTCTTTTCTTTAACAACAAGATCCCAGTAGTATTTTAATGTTTGCTATATGACTGCCAAACTTTACTGAGATATGTTTATTTGCGATAACGAAATTTACCAGCTGACTCTGTGTAAGCATATCTTCCACGAATAAGGGTCTCAATAATCGTTTCATGTAAAAACTGCATAAGAGTCTGAGTGTGATCAAAGTTGAATTAATTCATACTCCCATAATAGGCTAAATAAAGGTACTTGAAGCATATGTCGTTATGGTGTGTCTAAACAAACTGCTGCACTTCAGATTCCTTTTCACTAAACTGTAGTGCCTGACATTAAAGTGCTTGCCATGGTTTCGATAAGATTTTGTTGAGAAAGCATTTTGCTTGCTTTTTGCACAGGTAACATATTTATAAATGAACCCCCCTGAACCTGGGATCATTCATGATTTCTGGCTTGTTCAATCAAATTAAGTACATTGTTGTATTATTCATTTTTGGCTTGCTTAATGAACTTTTTTTCTTTCTTTTAAATTCCAGGACTTTTGCCTGATGATTGCTCTGATCTCACCACTTGAGATCTCTACATTTGCTCTATCTGCTTTTGGGAAGGATCTGGAATCAATTGTTGCTCTTTTTTTCTGCTGCAGCCATATGTGCTCCTTTAAGCGGTATACTGCCGTAAGCTCAGTTGCTTTGAGTGTTTCCGGCTTAGATAGAATTTGCAGATATGTATTATTTTAGATGCATACGTATGCATGTGTGACATTCAACAGAATCAAGGTAAGTGACACTTCTTATAAGCATAGTTCCCCAAAACTAGTATAGTTCTCTAATAATTATTCTGGATATAAGGAATCAATTTCCATCTGTATTATTATTATTATCATTATTATTATTTACTCAAATGTTTGTTTTAGATGCATTTGGTCTGTTAACTATTGTCCTTAAAATTGTCATCATTCTTAATATCATGATAAAGCATATTCTATTTGGTTTTGAGGTGACAAGATTATGATAATTCTGTTAGGGGACAAAGGAACCTCAAGGGGCAAATGTTTTTTTTTTGTTTGTTACATACAACTTAAAAGCATATACTGCATATACATCAAGTAAGATGTCAGCAATGGTTGTTCTATACTATTATCATTAGCCATGGCCAGGAGCACTCTAACATTTATTCACTTAAGGACGATTTTAATGCGGGAGTTAATGTTTTAGGATACCTGGGTCTATTCACTAGGAAGTCAAATGGTCTGTCAAGTTAGGGTTAACTCAGCTGAACAGACTTGACTTCAATCTCATGCCCTCATTTGCTAACACACGCAAAACAACATGTAAATTCACCAATCTGCATGTTTTTGCAGCATGTGCTGCAACTTTACATTTTGATTATTATATGTGAGGGCATGCAAGTTCAGTGTTGGAATCTATAATGTAATATACAACAGATATGTTTAAGGTAATTCTAGCCTCTTAATTGAATTCCATAGTTGACCAAACACCTACTCCAGTCATGGTTAGCATAGATAACATAAAGCCTATATACTGTGGAGTTTTGTCTCTATAACAAAACTAAAAACGTGTGGCTAAGAGAAAGATTTAGCTATGCGTTGCATAAAAAGCATCATACTTCAGCAACAGACAGAATCTTGTTTTAGATATATACAGTATCTCAAAAAAGTGAGTACTCGCCTCACATTTTTGTAACTATTTTATTATATCTTTTCATATGACATTGAAGCAATGACACTCTGCTACAATCTAATGTAGTGAGTGTACAGCCTGTATAACAGTGTGAATTTGTTTTTTTTCCATCAAAATAACTCAACACACAGCCATTAACCCTTTCAAGACCGGGACGTACCTGGTACTTCCGGGTCAAGGGTCACCGGCAGACCGGGGCGTACCAGGTACGTCACAGCCTTTACGCAATCCAGCGATCAGTAGCAGCCACCCCCCCTCAATTCCGTGCACGTGATCGCTTTTCAGCGAATCACGATCACGGAATTTAAATATTTAAAAAAATACTGCGGTCTTCAAGTGAAGACGCAGTATTCAAACGCCGGTCCGGAAGGGGTTAATGTCTAAACCTTGGCAACAAACGTAAGTTAAGTGGAAATGTCCAAATTGAGCCCAATTAGCCATTTCCCCTCCCTGGTTTCATGTGACTCGTTACAAGTTCTCAGGTGTGAATGGGGGGCAGGTGTGTTAAATTTGGTTTTATTTCTCTCACACTGGTTACTGGAAGTTTAACATGGCACCTCATGGCAAAGAACTCTGAGGATCTGAAAATAGAATGTTTGCTCTACATAAAGAGACATATTTTTGTATTTGCAACCTGGAAGAAGCCTTTCCTGATATCACTGCGGGATTAACCCTCTACATAAACTCGAAAAAATCTTCACCAGAGCACATGATATGCGGAAGAATGTCAGAGGAATTCTAAGAAATAACCATCACATAAAAAAACTGAAATTATTTTCTCAACACCTGCAGAGGCATAAACCAGATACACTCCGCTACTCTCTATTTTAGCAGGATACAAAATAAAATTTACCCTAATATAGGAGACAGACACATGAAACAAACATTAAGTCTGACTAAAAAGAAGGATCCCTAAATACCAAGTTCTGGTCTCCCTAATTGATTCCTTTTATGAGTAACCAAGGGTTGTCTTGACTTCCCTACACCTCTGTAGGTCACATGACTGTTTTATATGTATTTTAACATTGAATATTCACTACACATGTATGTAATTTGAAATTTTATGTTTAATGTGTTCTGGAGTCATTTGACCATATTAAAACATTTTATGTATAGCCCTTGCCAGTTGCATATATATGTAGAGGAACCACATGTTTTGGGTGTTTTTTGGAGCTTTTTTTTTACCTTGAGAGTCTTTTGTTTCTTTTCCCTTTATTTTATCCTTGATTCTACATAAAGATGTCCTAGGCTATAAGAAGATTTCCAAGACCCTGGAACTGAGCTGCAGCACGGTGGACAAGACCATACAGTGGTTTCACAGGACAGGTTCCACTCAGAACAGGCCTCGCTATGGTTGACCAAAGAAGTTGAGTGCTCATGCTTAGCGTCATATCCAGAGGTTATCTTTGGGAATTAGACATTGGTGTTGAAGGGGGGGGGCTCAGCCTGTCTTACACCGCACACTGTATCAAATTGGTCTGCATGGCTGTCATCCCAGAAGGAAGCCTTTTCTGAAGATGATGCACAAGAAAGTCCGCAAACAGTTTGCTGTAGACAAGCAGACTAAGGACATGGATTACTGGAACCATGTCCTGTGGTCCGATAAGACCAAGATAAACTTATTTGGTTCAGATGGTGTCAAGCGTGTGGCGGCAACCAGGTAAGGAGTACAAAGAACAGAGTGTCTTGCCTACAGGAAAGCATGGTTGTGGGAGTGTCATGGTCTGGGGCTGCATGAGTGCTGCCGGCACTGGGGAGCTACAGTTTATTGAGGGAACTATGAATACCAACATTGTACTGTGAAATACTGAAGCAGAGGATGATGCCTTCCCTTCGGAGACTGGGCCACAGGGCAGTATTCCAACATGATAACGACCCCAAACACCCCCCCAAGTCGAGCACTGCCTTGCTAAACAAGCTGAGGGTAAAGGCGATGGACTGGCCAAGCATGTCTCCAGACCTAAACCCTATTGAGCATCTGTGGGGCATCCTCAAATGGAAGGTGGGGGAGCGCAAGGTCTCTTACCAGCTCCGTGATTTCGTTGTGGAAAAGGACTCCAGTGGCAACCTGTGAAGCTCTGGTGAACTCCATGCTCAAGAGGGTTAAGGCAGTGCTGGAAAATAATGGTGGACACACAAAATATTGACACTTTGGATATTTCCACTTAGAGGTGTACTCACTTTTGTTGTCAAGGTTTAGATATTAATGGCTGTGTGTTAAGTTATTTTGATGGGAAAACCAAATTTACACTGTTATACAGGCTGTACACTCACAACTTTACATTCTAGCATAGTTGTCACATGAACCAATATAATAAAATATTTACAAAAATGTGAGGGGTGTACTCACTTTTGTGAGATACAGTTTATATGTGTATATATATTATATATTGCTATTTTAGTGCATTAAAGCAAAACATTGATTTTTTTTTCCAGGTTGCTTAATGTTAAGACACTAACTTGAACTTTAAACTACACCCATTCTAATCATGTTTATATGCAATCAGCATTTAGATTTAACACAAGACCTTAACATAAGTTTGTTGTTGCATGCCCAGCTTTATTGCGTCTTCTGCACCTGCGAGTTGCCTTAAGCAAACTAACCAATAATTATAGGTCTAGATGCTACTCTTCTGACAGCCTGTCATCATTATTATGAGTTGTTATCTGTTTCACATTGCACTAGATGTGCCTACACCATCTTCATTTATCTATTAAAGAGTTGACTCACTTACTTGATATTCAACATGCTAGCGTTTCGCCAGCAGGTTACACTGTGGGATTGTATATGCAAGCAGCAAAAAGTGATTTTATGAATCACAATTGTAACTCATGTACATCTGTGAACATCAATATGTATCATGATTTATGCATGCAAAACTTAACTAGTGAAGATACTAGTGAAGGACACTTTGCTGTACATTCTGGAGTTCAGAAGTATAAAACTAGTAAAAAAGTATAAATTTTGTTGGTGTCTATTTTGAATTTTTCAATTATACTTTATTAAAAAAATCACAATATCACAGTACTTATAACCAGTGTAATCTTTTTTGAATGAATCTGCAGTCAAGTAAGGGATACCTCCATCACTATCCTAAACCATATTACCCCCAAAACATATTACCCCACTGTTCTCCACATGGTGTTGGCCTTTAAATTTCAACTAATTTCAATAACAGTTCAAGAGTTTGTCTAGAGCTCTACCTACTTGCGATCATTAACCTTGTCCTTTTTATTACTCATAACTATTATTAACTCATGAAGTATCTCTCCTCTAAAGGTAAAGGTCCTTTAAAGTAGTCATGGTCTTCCCTCATTGTTAAAATGTGGTAGACATTGACGGGGGTACAGCATAACACCTATAACTATATACTGAGGCAGACATTGATGGGTACAGCATTACACCTATCACTATATACTGAGGCAGACATTGACAGTGGTACAGCGTAATCCCTATCACTATATACTAAGCCAAACATTGATGTGGTATAGGCCTGCCACTTCAGTGTCTGGCTTAGTAGGGATGTACCAAAATGAAAATTCTGGACCGAAACCAAAAATTCAGCATTTACTTGGCCAAAACCGAAAATGACCCCCCACACCATAAAAAAATCTCACTTTTATTAAAAGTAGGTAACGCATCAAAATTGGACAAAAAAATAAAATAGCAATATTAATATATATAAATGATGTTAACAGCAAGCTATCACGCCCAGGCATACCCAGGTTCTAGCATGTACTGGTTGCCTGGGCATGATAGAGTGTGACTGCTGTTGCAATCATATATATTATATATATGTATATTTGTTCACATGTGAACTCAGCACTGGAGGCATAAAATCAGACAAAAAATCCCGTATTTGCAGGTATACAATAATAATGTACGGAAACATAGCATTGCAGGTATAGATCAACTAGAAATCACATAAAAACTCAGCAATAAAGGTGTAGATAAAAACCCCTAAATTACAGGCATATATCACAGATTGTACACCCCAAAGCCAGCGTCCCACATTGCCCACATAGAACCTGACCAGCACCCAAATTACACACACATAGGACGTGCCATCTTTGCCCCCAAACAGCCCAGCATGAGTCAGCATTGTTCCCAAACAGCCAAGTGTACGCCATCTTTGTCCCATAAATACGCTACCTGTGCCATTTTTGTCCCATAAACACCCTGCTTATACCATCTTTGCCTTTTTGACAAATCAATTATACACCTATGATTAACACAAACACTTTTACAGTCACTCACTAATTCACTTTCATTCACACAATTCATTCACACAATCATTTATTCTTTCACACAAATTATTTACACATATTCATTGATGCATTCTCACAAATTCATTAATTCTCTCACTCATTCACACAATTCATCCACACATTAATCCATTCATTTTCTCTCTCTCATTCTGACTCTTTATTTCAATATTCTTGCTACCCTCCTTCCTCCCTTCTCTCGATCTACCCATTCTCACTCCTTTCTGCCCTATCTATCCCCTTCTGCACCTATCTACCCCTTCTCACTCCCTATCTACCCCCTCCTAACTATCTACCCTCTCCCCCTTTGAAGTTCACTTACCTTTCAGGAGTCCTGTGGTGGGGGTGCAAGGCCTCTGTCTCCCAGCTCTGCCACTGTATGGAACAGTATAGAGTGATGGGAGTTATGATGTACTTTTAGAGCACAATTATATAATGAAAAAGACATTGGAATCCACACATATACCAATCCACATACATACCAATCCACTCTCACCGTCACTCTCACTGAATGCTTTCCTACCTTTCCTCTTTTCTCCTTACAGCCTTCCTCTTTTCTCCTTATAGCATTCAGCTCCTTTTCCTGCTCTTCGCTCCTCTTCTTCTGTCTTCTTCCGGTTCATAGGGCACGGACGGAAGTGAGACCGGCTTCGGTGTTGTGCGCCGGGATCTGACAACAAACCCCGGCACACAGCAGCAATTGCCGCGCGGATTGGAAGGGAGCGGTATCGGAGGTCTGTTAAAGACCTCCGATGCTGCTCTCTTGCGGTCCTGCTCCTCCAGTGGCGGACATTACTGTCTGTCTGTGGAGGGGTGCCGGCAAGTTGCCCCCCCGATGAGCGGCACCCGGTGGGGACCACCCCCCCATCCCCCGCTAGGTACACTACTGCTTTCCTTCCTAATAAAAATGCCACAATAATAAGAAAAAAGACTGTAAATATACAAAAAAAGAATAAAAATATAAAATGTATAGATGTTTCTCTTTTAGAAGTGTGTTTTTTCCCCAAGAGAACTTTGTGTGCTTTATATTTGTGTTTTTTTAAATATTTAGTCTGACATAGAATTGCAAAAGTAAGAGGAGATTACTTTTTTTTAGTTTTGGCGTAGAAGGTATACATGTTAATATTTTAAACACTAACTAAAAGTATTTAAACACGGCAAGAAATAGTGTTGTGATGTGTGGAAAGTGGACTTTAATACCACCCTATTGAATGGTTAATAGAAATATTCCATTGGTTGTAATGATGAAAAGACAAATTCAGTGGGTAAAATACCCTAAACTTGCAAGTTAACATTACGTCCATCAGAACGGAAAGGGTGAGTGAGGTCCTAACCATCATCTTCTGGGCTGTGATGGGTATAGAAAACATACAGCAAATTATATTTACAGATAATGAAAATGCTACTACAGTGGTTAAACAAATATTTAGTCCAAATAGTAACAGGTAGGAAAATCTAAAATAGTCAGATTTTGGAGCAATTCTTAATATAGCAATACAGTAATACTAACTCTCACACCTCGTAGACAATGATCAACTAACCGTGTCTCCAGAAAAAGCATGCACTTCCTTTGGAAATTGAATGATATAAGAGAGCATGACCATATAAGGAGTAAACACATAGTTACATAGTTACATATATATAGTTACATAGTTATATAGGCTGAAAAAAGACCATGCGTCCATCAAGTTCAGCCTTTCCTAATCTGTTAATTTGTTGCTGTTGATCCAAAAGAAGGCAAAAAACCCCGGTTTTGCTCTTTCCAATTTTGCACTAACCAGGGAAAAAATTCCTTCTTGAATGGCAGTCAGATTTCTCCTTGGACCAATAAGCTGTTTCCCATAATTAAAGATTATATCCCTGAATATTATGTTTTTCCAGATATCCATCCAGTCGCAGTTTAAACGTCTGTACAGACTCTGATAAAACTACCTCTGCAGGCAGAGAATTCCACATCCTTATTGTCCTTACTGTAAAAACCCTTTCCTCTGCTTAGACTAAATCTCCTTTCTTCCAGTCTAAAAGCATGACCACGTGTCCTATGCATAGTCCTGTTTATGACTAGATTTCCACACAATGGTTTGTATTGGCCCCGAATATATTTATATATATAATGTTATCATAACATATTTCCCTTTAACACCTCAAGCTTTCTAAAAGCAACTGTCTTGCCCCAAGCTCTAGCCTTCCACCACTCTGTTCATGTCCTGAAACCACTTACTCCTTCTGATAGCTACAACTGCCTCTTTTTATCGCTGTTTTTGTCTCAGATATCTGAATAATTTTAGAACTAACATAAAAATGTATTTATTAAACACAACCATATTTACATTGAACAGCACTGCAGAATGTGTTTAAAAATAGTAATAAATATTGGCCAAAATGGGTTTTCATGTGCAAAAAGGGAGATTCGGCAAATGTCTTCACATCTCACCACTGCCCATGCCTACATGGGGCTGATGTGTTGTTGGTGAACCTATGTGTGATCATTTGCATGTCCCAGGAGAGGACACATGAATGTTCTTATGTCTGCATCTGATAGCCCTGAATGTTGGCAAATGAAATCAGGTGGCTCAGATAGCTATGTGACATTCTCCAGTTTCTTGATTTTTTTTTTTTACATTTTTTTTTTTACCAGTTTCAGGATTTTAAATGTGTACCGAATAGGTTACAGTGAAGGCACATATTGTAGCCTCATTTCCACAACATGCAACAAATATGACTTAAAAAGTTAATTGGTTGTGCTTTGGAATGAATTTAGATTTACTGGTTTATACAGGAGTATCCTACAAATCATTGTGCTTCCAGCGTGCTGTCCCTTATTCTGAGTAATAGCACTGTTATAAAAACAAGTTCAATCAATAGCAAACAGTAATTTATGCCATTTCTCTTTTATTTTTTAATCCAGGTGTGACCGAAGTACTACTCGTGATTAGTCTGTTTTCATGAAAGCTGGTTGCCAGGTGTATGAATAAATCAAAATAATTAATACTTTTATTGCCTTAAGTTAGCTTTAAATGTGGTAAATAGTATAGGGAAATCAAACTTGTCATTTCACAATGAATACAAAACATACTTTTAAAGTATATTGATTTTGAAAGTTGCCTCTTTGTTTATTATTTGTTTATTGATCATTTTCCATTTTTACAAATAATTTAAACTCCTAAGGCTAATTTTTTAAAGACTTGTTTATGATTATGAAAAATGCATAAAAAAGAAATGCTTCCTTCTGATTTAAAAAAACTACATATTTTAAACTCACACAAAATTGTAATAAAAGCCAATTAAATATGCATAGGTATTTTGTTTATTTCTTAGGTAATATGACCATTTCCTAAACTTTGCAACAGAATATTTTTTATACAGAACCCCCAAAGTATTGAGCATGTCAGCAAGAAGAGGCATGATGCACCCCAGGAAACATATGTTGTAAGCACATGAGGTGGGCGGCATTAATACAGATATGTTATTAAATTCAGGACCACATTTAATAATCTCACCATGTTCTTTATGATATATTGATTACTTTAAAGCTCTCAGAGTCAATATAGATTATGTTAAAAATTATGAATTCAGTTTGCATTGGGGAATGCCATTTCAAACTAACATTTTAAGGTACTGTCACATTTAGACTCACTATTAACTATGTGCTCCTACATCAAGAGTAGTAAATATTAGGGAAGTTTGTCATATTATTTTCACTTTATTATGTTACACACATGGAGCATAGAACAATGGGCAGGCCAATTCATTAAGATTCAAGTTAACTCAAAGCCACTCAAACTGCAACTCGAGCAACTTCCATTCAATTCAGGGTAAAGTTGTGATTGAATTTAATTTGACCCTCAAAGCATCTTAATCTTATTTTGATGATAAAGTATTTCTATTAGAATTACTAGTAATTTCTCAATTGCTGTCAGTATTATTTAATATATATTTAAAAGTTGTATTTATATGATGGGTGAAAACCACAAATTAAAACATGTTTACACTGTTTAAAAGTTATCTTTTTTCATTACAACAAATAATGAAAAATAGATATAAGGGGGTGTAACCATGGGGAGGGACTTAATTGAGAAGGCGTGTGGTCAAAATCGGGTATGGCTAAGGGAGGGGCATCACCACAGGGGGCCCATGGCTTTTTGTTGCCAGGGGCCCTGGATGGTCTTAGTCCATCCCTGTCTGCCTGTACATCCAGAAGCCTTTATAGGCCCCCTTAGCACCGCATGTGACATCCTGATCTCTCCAGATTTGCAAAAGTTTCTGAAACTATAAAAACTGATTACGATGACCAATCAAAAATACTCAGGCTGCCCAGGACTGGAATAAAGAAGTGAGGTAGATTATTACAAGGAAATTAGTAAGTATTGTTAAATTTACTCATGCATATGTAAGGCAATGTATCAACTATCCGTTTCTTCATAATATATTTTATTAGCACCTTACATTCATGATATATCACTTTGAAATACTGTGTGATGTTATCTAAACAATTCTTTGAATGTCATAAACACCTAACATGACTTCACAATGTCAAGTGCTCCGGTGATGATCATACAATGCAGACCACTTCACTGCTAATCATTTTGTTACACAGAAGCTTGGAAAAGGCTATTGTGAGCTCACTTTGAATTTGCTAGCACTCGTACCTAATGACAGGCGAAAGAATAACTTGTACATATTTAACCTCTCTTTCTTCTCTATCCATAGCTATCAACTCTTACTGGTATTTCACTATGTTTTAGATATGGATTTATGCATAAGGCTACTTTATGGACCTTTCCTAGCTTCTTAATCCACACATAATGAGAGTTATTGATTTTAGTTCATCATAAACTATTACAGCTCATTTGCTGTGCAGTTCAGGGCAGGTGGATCATGAATAACAATCATTTTTATTGTTTAAATAATATTGGCAAAGCATTAACAGTGAGCCCACCCCTTTCCAAGCTGTAAACTTTAGCCTGTTTTCTATATTGTTTTTCATTCTAAAAAATGGAGGTTTTTTGTTTTAAATGAACTCTGAATTTCTGAAACGCATAATTTCAGCAAACATACATGGCAAAACAAAAGATGAAAATACTATTTTTTTTCAATTGAATGACCTAAAAAACAATAAAAAAATTTATTGTTCGGAGCACAATATTAATCAAACAGAATTTGGATGTCAATAACAAGCAGAAGACCATATAAGGTATCAGCTTAATGGCAGATAGATTCTAGTTTAAAAATACATGCATTAAACAGCCTTACTTCAGGGTAAATGGAGCATATTTGGAGAAATCACTGGTTGTAGAAAAACCATTAGGAAACCAGATATCAAATTAGCAGGAAATACACTATGATTCGTCCTGACCTTCAAACTTTACCCATCAGGCCAGGCAATTTCTACAGACATAAGAAATATACACCAATCAGCCATAACATTATGATGACCTGTCTATTATTGTGTAGGTCCACCTACATCTTTCATTATTGTGTAGGCCCTGAAGCATGAACTACACTAGACCTCAAAATGTGTGCTGTGGTATCTGGTGCCAAGATGTTAGTAGCAGATCCTTTATGTCCTGTTAGTTGCGAGGTGCGGCCTCCATGGATGCCTCTTGGTGCCATATGTTCTCCATACGCAACTGGCCACCCTCTTCTATTGCTCTGTGGTCCAGGTCTTATGCTCACGTGCACATTGTAGGTGCTTTCAGCAGTGGACATGGGTCTGTATGGGCACCCTGATTGGTTGACCCCATACGCAACAAACCGAGATGCACAGCGTATTCTGACACCTTTCTACCAACATTAACTTTTTTAGCAATTTGAGTTACAGTAGCTTGTCTGCTGGATTTGACCCCATGTGCGTCAATGAGCGTTGGCCCTTTCGCTGGTTCACTGATCTTCCTTCCTTGGACCACTTTTGATACTGACCACTGCAGACTGGGAACACCACACAAGAGCTGCAGTTTTGGAGATGCTCTGACCCAGTCGTCTAGCCATCACAATTTGGCCCTTGTAAAAGTCGCTCAGATGCTTACATTTTTCCCGCTTCTAATGCATAAACTTTGAGGATGAAATGTTCACTTGCTGCCTAATATATCCCACCCACTGACAGGTGCCATGATAACATGTGTGTCATAATGTACATTTTAACAGTCCCAATACAAGTTATACAACTAGCCTAGCGAGTGGTGAGGAACGACAATAACACATCATTAACTAAAGATGGCAGCACCTTTGTGCCCTGTAAAACATCAATGATAACATTAAAGAACCCAAAAAGTTTCAGTTTTATGTACATCAGCTCTTCTCCTAAGTTTATATTTTTTTGGTCTATTTAGGTTTGTGCACACACCTTTAATTGAATTTTAGAAGAGAACAATAAAAGTTACGTTTTAGCTATCTTTGAGGTCTTCCAGCTACTCTGTCAAGCATTTAAAACAACTACAAAACTGAAAATTATAAATACACCACATTATTGCTTGGTACTGATTAACCCAGGAATTTTTTTTTATTTTTTTTTATGAGGAACAACAGACATTATCACCTATGAGCAGCTTGCCAAAAGGGGAAAAATTAGCAACAATAGTACGCACCAATGTTCCAGGAATGCAATTTCCGGATTAATAACAACAATATACTGTTCTAGTTCACTTGTTCCTTCAGGACATGTGCTTTTGACCTAAGAAACATATTGTGCCCCTTGGCTCTAGGTTGAACTGTGACTTAACCATGCCTGACTTTTTTAATGTGTGAAGTCTATTAAAACTAGCAGCTTGCTACAGCGCAACCCCAGTGGGTATGAAATGACTCGGTGGAACTCTGATGTCTTAAATATTAAACAGATAGGCTTAAATATTTAAGAACATCTGCATTGTGTTCTGCCTACTAAAAACATAACTTTATTAATTTGTTAAAATATAGATTAGATAAATACACGCCTGAATATAGATGCCTAATTGCATGCTTGCATTTTGGAAATAAAATTACTTTACAAATATATCAAATAACAGATGAAATAAGTATCTTGTGATAATACCTTTTTTATCGGACTAACAGAATTTTGGGGGATTAACCGAGATGAATGGAACCCCACTAATCTTTTTCCATCATACCCAAATGGTGAAGGATTAGAAAATAATTTTATTACAGACATCATCTGATTAGACCCTAGTTAAGTACAAATTTAAACTTATATCACATATGTTTTGGAACACATTAGAAATAGCATGTTTAACACACATTGTCCTACACTATAAAACACTACCTACTTACAAACTTCTCTGGTCAGGTCTGTAACATTTCCTCTGACATAATTCCCCCCTTGCAGCTTCCCCTCTTTGGTTCATCTCTTCTTATCCATAATCTCTCATTGTTCAATCGTTTTTGACACAATTTACATTAGTAAATAACCATAATCTGAATGGCCTGGCTACAGGTTCTTTTGAATTCATTGCTATCCTTGCACTTATAGCTTCAAATTCCTTTTGAAGCTCGGAGGTCAGCTCAGCAGTGAAAAAAGGGGCCGCACTGGCCAAAGATATATGGTGCCCTTTCCTCTGCGGCCAGAAAGCCCGGAGGAGGGCCAGATCCCTGAAAGGGGTTGGACCACTGAAATTTCCAATCGAGAGGGGCGCTCAGAAGAACTACCTTACTCCCTCCTTCACCAGAAAACCTGACACTTTTAGGGGACCCGGCTCACCCACTGGGTTTTTTGTATTAATAAAACATTTCAATAAAAACACCTTTGGTACAAATCCAAAAATTATATACAAAAGTGCTTCATACTGAAACCTCATGCCTTTAGACTTGTCATGCACCACACACCTAGCTTAAAAGGCTGGGGCTACTGATATGTAAAAATAAAGTGGTTGTATAGTTCCAAGGTGCAAAAGGTGAAGAAGTGATGTGTGTAACCTTCACACAAAAACTCTGGTCTGGGGATACCTGGCGACCCATACTTAAGTCCAGAGGTCCATGCTTTCTCTCTCTCACAGGTACTTGATAGTTTCTTTTTTTTTAGACTGACAGTTGTGGTTTTTATACTGTCACATATATTTCTAGATTTTTCTTATTTCCCTAAACTGCTATTTCCAAATGTCATTGTGGTTTACTGAGGACTGATACAATTGTTTTAGTAGTTTCTTTTTTTGTAGAAGGGACTATTGTTTCTCTGTCTTCATCTACTACCAGTGAAAAAAGGTGAAGTAGTGCTCCAGTAGTAGGGCCACAATGGCAACTGAGTCCTCAATCTTCATCTTCGCAAACGTACCCCCACAAGGGAATCTACATCCCTTTCTTCCCTCCCAAGTCTAAGCCAAGGGTGGAAAAGTGGCCAAACAATCCCACTCGACTAAAAGAATGGAATCTTTCAGGGACCCAGCTCCTCTGTTGTATTTTGATGACCAACAAGCACATGTGCACAAAACCCAAAAGGTGCTCTGTGAGCCATGTGGAATGCAATATACTCCCACCACCACCAGAACACCTGGGCATATTAATAAAAATATAAATGTATTTTTTAAATTTCACCTCTAATTCCCAAGAACATATTACTATGAGCCCCACCTTCCCTGAACTTGTATAATAAGATTAAAGGAATAACTAAATGACAAAAGGAATCAAGGGTTCCAAGGACTATTATTAACTGGGATGGGGTGGGTGAGGTGGATGCAGATGGTAATAAGATAAACCTTGAAGGAGAATATAGAGCCCAAGTATACCTCCCCATCCCATCCCTGGTGGCATGACCAGTAACGGTAATAAAAAAAAAACAACTTTTGAGAACATTTGGGCATGGAGAGTTAAAACCTCCTTTCATCACTGCCATGTGGAATGGACAGACCAGAGAAGTAACCAAATGCAAAAAAAACCCTACCTACAGCCACTATTTTCATGCCCCCCAGGTGTGTGTGTGAGTGAAACCTATATATGCAGATTTTTTTTAAATAAAATGTCCCCAGCTGAAAAAAATGGACGTGGGCTAATTCCTTGTTCAGTTTTGCATAAAAAAGCAGAGGCAAAAAAGGGAGGGACATCCCTGACCCCCTTATTTATTTTTTATATTTATTGACCTTACATGTCCTCGCCCAAAACTTGCAAAATGAAAAGTTGAATGCAGTAAAAAACAACAAAAACTAAATATTAGTGAATATCTGATTTGTTTTGTTGTGTTAGCATGCAAAGGCAATTTTAGATGCACAGATATAATACATTTTGTTAAAATAAAAAATAAACGTTTCTGGTGCAACGTTTGAAAATTGGTGTCATGAGCAGCCTATAGAATGCTTCTGCTTTCCACCCTACCAACTCCACTATGCAATCCAATTTATTATTAAGTTGCGTTAACTTCTTCCCAACAGACGTCTACTTGAAGTTGATCGCTGTCAAGATAGGCAAGTTCCCTGTCTGGTTTGGCAGATGAGTTGGCTGTTTAGCTGGCAGTAGAATTTACTGAGACTGTGACTAGTTCTAGGTCAACGCTCCCAAAGGAGAAGAGTTAATTTTATTAAATTTGAGCCCTTTTTTTAACTTGATTGCCAACTTAACTTGATCTTAGATTTCAATTGGCGTTCACTTAAATTGGTACTAATGATTTCCATTGCAACTCAAGGTTGACTTGGAGTTGTAATCGCCCAGTTAAAAAAGAAAAAGACTCCATTAAAAAGAAAAACACTAGCAAGATTAAATGTCTATGTTTAAATCACTTTTAAAACGGCACTAAAACTCAAATACCAGATTTCAAATACATAAAGGAAAATGCTTTCTTAAGCTTAATAATAAATATTTTGCAGCATCTATGCACCTGTATTTGATAAACTTTTACTGCCATACGTGTTTTCTCCTGCCTTACCCAATAATGTTAACACAATTTTTAAATGCTGGAATACATGTTTTACTTTTGTATACAATAAATCAAAGATAATTTATTCTTGTCCTTTTCTGTTCCTACACGCAGACTAATTGCACCTAGCTAATCATAAACATATATTTTGAATATGTGTTTGTGCTTTCCTTGTGGGCTTGCAATCATTCAGTTCAGCTACTTAATTAGCCAATTAAAGCAATAAAGGTTTACAGACCTTAGGTTGAGATCCACACCATGTTTATTTGAAATACAGTGTAAGCAATGTGAAGAAACATAAAGAAAATTATTTAATAAGCCTGGTGAGAAAATGAAATGACACCTTTATCCCCTGTGGTATATTTTATAATAATGCATGCATACATGTTTTGTTTAATTAAAGTATCGTTCATTTTCCAGGAAGGATCCCTTTCATCCTTTCATAAGTTTTGCTATCGTTTAAATCTAATCTTGGCCTCACACGGAGACATTTATTTCCAGGTATTGCAAAAAGCAGTAATGGGTGCCAAAAAAATCTTAAAAACACCTTAAAGAAACATTTTTCCCTCTGGTGATGATTTAACCACAAAGTAAAACAAAACAGAAAAAAACCCTTTAAGGTATTTGGAAAAACAACAAAAGGGAGAATAGAATTAAATGCAGCATCTGACATATACTGGTATCTCCAGTTCAATGTTAGTATAGTATTTTTTGGATCACTAATTGTTGTAGATCATTATTTATTTATTTTTAAATTAGTTTTCCTTTGTAGGATGTGTTCAAACAAGATCAAAATATAAGGCCATCACAAATTTAATGATAGCATGTTCGGCTGTGTAAACGGCACTTTGGCATACTCTATGAGAAATAGATTTTCTACAGAACCAAATTATACATCAATCATAGCCTGTATTTAATGTGGCCCAATAACAGAACAAGTACTTTACTGCCTAACATTTTAGGAAAGGAAGATGTTTCAAGTCTTTCTTGAGATTTTAAGATTTGTCTAAGAAACATTCCAAGTCATTCTCTTTGTAAATACAGTTTTTTTTCTCTTTTGGCCACTGATTAGCTCACCTTTACTGTCGGACATCTACAGCTGGTTATACCCCACTATGAACATGTCTACTGGTTGATTTTCAAGTTGACATGGTTGGTGCTTTTGGCATAGTAGCCTGGGAGATAGAACAAACAAGTTTAATCATTTTTCTGGCAGGGCTGGTCGACCGAGGAGCTGGGCCACCAGCCGTTCCGCCTCAAGAGGCTCCCTGGGCTTTCACCAAGCTGCCGTCCAGCCCAACTACCAGTTCTGGGCTCCGTTTCCATCTACCAGAGCTTACGCCAGGCCAAGAGACACCAGAGGCCCCTACCGGGGGAGACCTGGAAATGGTGAGTTTTATTCTTTCAAATCTTTATTCCCCTATAGAGGTGGAGGGCAGATTATCACGTTTTTCCCTCAATTGGTCCAATGTCTCCCTAGATCCGTGGGTACTACAGACGGTTCAGGGCTTTCGCCCCAGTTCGTTTCAGCACCACAAACACAGCCTTGGTACAGGAGAAACTCCTCAAATTGTGACAGAAAGGGGCAATAGAACCTGCCATAGGACCCCCGAGGTTCATCAGCAACATCTTCCTGGTCTGCAAAATGTCTGGAGAGTTCAGCCCGATTATCAACCTCAGGGCTCTCAATGCGTTCATGGTCTACCGGCACTTCAAGATGGAGGGGATCCATCTTCTTCGGGACCTCCTCCTGGAAGGAGACTGGTTCACCAGTCTGGACCTCAAGGATGCTTACCTCACGGTACCAAGCCACATCACCCACCACCAGCTCCTTCAGTTCTTCTAGCAGGACACCCTTTGGCAGTTCGCTTGTCTCCTGTTCGGGCTCAGCTCCGCCCCATGGTGCTTTACCAAGATCATGAAGCCCCTCATGGTATTCTTCCGGGCACTTGGGATTCGCTCCATCATCTACCTGGATGACATACTCCTTTTTCCTCAGGACCCAGCACTTCTGCACCAGCAAACAATGTTTCGTACCTTGGCTCCGAGATTTGGGCTTCGTGATCCACGCCTCGAAATCGGATCTGCATTCTTCTCAACTGGTCCAGTTCCTGGGCTTCGAGGTCAACTCGATCTCCACAGTCCTAAAGTTGGTTAAGAATTGTTAAAATAACAGAGGATAGGATCAACTGGACAAGTGGATAGGCAATCTCATCTTCAGTGAGTAGAGAGAACTGGCCCAGTGTAAAAGAAAGAGAACAGAAGGTATGTGAAAAAGCAATGTCAAAGAGAGGATGGCAACAGAGATTTGGCATTTAATTGTGTTATTTTTACCTTAAAAGTAAGTTGGAAAATCGGGAGCTATAAGGCTAGTGGAAGGGGTGGTTGTAACTGGGCATAATAGAGAAAATACACTATGGAAGAGGCATTTAAGGTCATAAGTAAGCAAGACAAAATGAATTTTCTTGGCGAGCAATATAGCAAAACAACTGGAATTTAACATGACTTTATAGTGCAGATAATCTGACACAGATTGAGCCTTTGTTCAGATATGATTATCAGTACAGGAGGAATGTTAAATATGTCTGGTTGGTGCTGTGTGGAAGGGTTGGAAACATGAGTGTTGTGAAGAGTGTGTAGTGGCTGTGCTCCTTAATCAAAGTAGGTAGGTTTGAGCAGACAAAGTAAGAGATGGGAGAGAAGAGTACAATAGATGGAAGGTGGAAAATTGGCTGGGAGAGCGAAGGATGGATAAGGTTGTTGGGAGGCAGAATGAGAAACAAAGATAAAAAGTAGTGGTTAGAGAGAGGGAAGAAGTAACATTTGAGACTGAGCACAGGCTAGGAAAATAAGGTCTACCATTAGTATACTGTGTAAGATTGTAGGATAATGTAATAGAAAGGAATTTAGAGGCCACAATGACCACCAAGGATAAAAGAGGCATGTCAGAAGAGAAGAAGTGTGGAAGTTATACCAAGAAGTTATTAAGAAAGACATTAGATATCTAGTGAAGAAGCTTTGGCGAAAAACATTGACGTTAGCACTTAGGAAGTTAAAGGAGGAGTCAAGGAGAACCCAGGAAGAAACAACCAAGACGTTCATTGTTTTTTAATGGACCAAGACAGTAAGTTAAAAGACGAGAGGCACAGATAGATTTGAAGGACACTCACTTTTTCGCTCTTTTTTTTTTTTGCTCCAATTTTGAATGTAATCAGATACCACGTTTTACAGTAAACTTGACTACTGAATAATATCGCTATCACACAGAACCGTAGAAACAAAATATAAAGGTGGAAAGCTCCAATATACAACTGCCAACTGAGAGCCTAGTTATATGAGGCTCCTTTTTTGTGAGTGCATAAATAGGAGGGGTTTCAAAATAATACATTCCCCCAAAGAATTATAATATATACTACACTATATATAGTGTAAAGAGAAAATTGAGTAAGTGCAAATGAACATCATCAATAGATTGATTAAGATGAGCAAAAGTCAAAAACTAGATGATAATGATACACACGCGCGACCATCACACCTGTATAAGCTTGTTGGACATCACGTTCCAAAACCATGGAGTCCAGTAGGAATTTTTGCCCATTCAGCCAAAATGGTCAGGTCAGGCACAGATGTATTCTGGAATAATAGAACCTAGCTCACACCCAAAACAGCCCCATACCATTATCCCTCCTTCATCAAACTTTACAGATGATATTATACATTTCAGTGGATAGCGTTCTCCTGGCATCCCAACACCCAGATTCATCCATCAGTCTCCTAGAAAGTGAACTCCAGAAAACACGTTTCCACTTATTCAGAGTTAAGTGGTGGCGTGCTTTAAACCATTACAGCCGACGCTTTGCATTGTACAAAGTGATATTCTGCTTGCATGCCTGGTCATGGAAACCTATTTTACAGTGCTTGTGCTGATGTTGCTACCAGTGGCAGCTTGGAACTCTTCTAGTGAGTGATGCTACATGCTTCAGCACTCGGCAGCCCCTCTCTGTGAGCGGTCTACTGCTTTTCATCTGAGCTGTTATAAGCTCAACATGTCCATTTAACAAAATATTCTGTGTTCTCAAACTATATTATGGATGTATTAACGACTGGCATCTAATTATGATTTTGTTCCATGATTTTAATTATTGTATTAAATTACATGTATGGAATACAATACGGCAGTTGAACATCAAAAATGTACTTCATTGGCATGGATGTTTTGTGTTTTTTTGTGTTTGGGAACTATGACAGAGAAAGCAATATATTACATATGTAGACCAGACTAAGTATTATAACATTCTTGGGAAGCTCGAAAACACAACTCAAAGGTATAATGTTCCTTTGTCTTTTTTTCCTAATGTCAACACAGGAAATAGGTGTCTGTTTAGATAATAGCATTACTAATTCTTTTACTTGAACATCCTGCTTGGCAAAGATACTACGCTTAAATATAAAACTGCCATATAAATTAGGTAAGCATGTTAATAAAATAAGTGAATGAATAGCTAGTTAGACTATAGAAAAATATTAGAAATAATACTGACGTATGTCTACTCTTAAGCATAGCCAATAACATTTTATTATTGGTAGAGATGCTGCTAGTAATAATAATAAGGAAAAGAAAGATCTCTTGAATTTGTCCTTTCCCCACATAAGACCCTAACTCAATTCTAATTCAACCTCTTATAATACCCTGTTTGCCCACCAACACCTTTCACTACTCCATACTATCCTTAACAATCCTTAATTCTAATAAACTTCCAGAATTAAATTCCAACTTTTGACCCTGACTTACACAGCTCTATTTTGACTTTGGCTAAGTCAGTCAAGGCTTGTTAAAAACGAATCGCAAAAGCTTTTCTCATCAAGAGTTGGGGTAGCCAATATTGTGAAATAACCTTTAACAGAAGCTCTTTCCTGTCAACTGTATTGGTTCTATTTTTTGACTTGTCTTACGTTAGACCCTGTAAGCGCTGATGCCGGCTAAACTGTTCTTTTTCAGATACCATTATACCAAAATACCATTGAATTAGACTTAAATAATTGAGTAAACATTTATTCTTTTGTGTATTGAACCGTAATATTCATGGTTATTGGTGCACCTAAACATGCAAACTATTGTGATTGACAAAAATACTAATGTTGCAATGACATACTCTGCTGCATCAAGAAATTAACTAATAATATATATGTTCTGCTACATAAAGTATTCTCAATCTTTTAGCAGTCTGACAACAACTTAATTTATACAGTCACAAGCACAAGAAATTCCAGCATGACTTAAGACTGAGCCGGAGAACAGCCCATAGATTATACTTTTTCATCTCTGGATGTACGTTGATGATTTTGAAGGACTCACTTTGGACTTCAGGTAGGGAGGACTGAAATAGCAACATCAGTGAGTCAAATGTTATCAGTGTTTAACTAGCAGGAAATACACTGTGAATCAAGAGCTACATTTTTCCCCTAAGGTATGCTTTTGAGATTCACCTGCTGTGAAGTCAATAGAAGCTCAATTAAAGATTGCAAATCGTGGGTTTGCTGAACACTTCCAACTTGTGAATTTTTGTGTGGCAACTGCTTGGTGCAGCATAAAATGTTATGGTCAAACAGTTTTGTGGGTTCTTGCTAAATAAACTGTCCAGTTGCTGATCTCCATCTTCATTTCCTTCATCTTATAGAGACTGACCATCTTTTTTTGGCTTCCATTAACCAAATAAGTGCTGGACAATAGGGTGATATGTTAGATTTTAACATGTACAATGTACTTACCCAACTAGTCTGTCTCAGAAAAAAATAATTTAACCCCACCCCCCCAAAAAATGCTCATGTATATACATGGATCCCTTGAAAGTAATTGCCCGCTGTACAGGACAGCGTTAAGACAAAACTCGGGAAGAGGTAGCCAGATCACCACTCATGGACAGCTGTTATGTCCTTAATGGGACTTGTCAGCATGAGGTTGTGATACTGGCTTAATACTTGAGGTTTGGGGTAATCAAGAAATACCATTACATAAGTTATAGTGGATAAAGGTGATGAAAAACCCTTTCACTAAAATTTAGGGGTATGTAGAAGCATTATTAAACACTCATCTACAGACACCAGACAAGCCAGAAGGCTTGTTGTTCCCTCTCATGGTGCTGCCACAACCACAAGGGATTCTGGGTAGGAATATGCAAATAAGGTTAACAATTATCACTTTTTGCCTCTATATCCACTTTATACATGGATCCCTTGAAAGCAGTTGCCCGCTGTACAGGACAGCCTTTAGACAAACTCGGGAAGAGGTGCAATATGGTGATCTGGCCTTCTGAGTGTTTAATAAGGGTTTTCCATCACCTTTACCCACCATAACTTATGTAATGGTGTGTGTATATATATATATACACTCTCAAAGGATGGTCAGTACGCCAGGTCTTCAAGTTAACAACTTCTCTTTATTCAAAGTCGACGTTTCAGTCATTGCTGACTTTCATCAGGACATATATATACATACACTCAAATATATGGTATATATACGGTATATTCCATGTGTGACGGGACCGACCTTACCCCGACTGGGTACTCCCGCCTTACGCTGCTTCCTCCTGCCGGGACACCAACAAGTAACCCCTTCAGCGCCGGGCAGAACCAGCGTTGTAGATAGAAGGAGGGACGTCGCTGCACCGAAGCCGCATTGGCACTGTGGCTATCCGAAGCTTAGCTACACAGTGTGGCTATAACCCACCCCAAACATCAGGCAACACTCATGTTGAGGTGAAAGCAGGACTCATTTATTAAAGCCAAATACAGAGGTATATATACACAGAAGTAGAAAAGGGGCAATACACATATCACATGATCTAATTACCATGGCAGGAAGGAAGTAATTAGATCAAATCCTGCAACACAATATCCGGGGGAAGGACAGGATGTCACGAGACATAAATAATTACATTAACTGGGGACATAGACGTGGAATGACGATAGACATATAATTGGCTTAAGACAGACAATGGCCAAGACACAGGGATAACAGGAGCTCACAGGATTAACAGCTACCTGTTATGTAATTGATAATTCGGTATGCAGCAGTGACACCTAGTCATACCTACAGAGGGTCTTAAGACAAGGGCTAACTCACACAATAACAGGGGAAACACTTCACACCTATACAATTAACAATGCAAAGACAATCAGCCTTCTTCCTACCACAGGATGTCCAGCAGACGTTACAGTTCTGAGACTTTGAGTGCTAAAACATGGGGTACATCAGCAGACTGAACCCCTGTATCCACACACAGAAGTCTCTACAAGGCCTGGGCCCATAGTCGATAGGGAGGAGGCTGGCTCTCAGGCCTCTCCAGGGACCCCAGTGATGGAGGGTTCTGTCACACCATGAAACTGTGTAAACTATAAAAAAGTATTTAATTTAAAAAATTATAATTAAGGCACATTTTTTTTTTAATACTGTAACTTTTACGATGCAGACATACAGGTTACATTTTCAGTGTTAACCTGTGTTTTGACTCTTCTGAGCATGTGCTGTGTGTTTGTTTTTCTTTTCACGGTGTGTTAAGTTACTTTACACCAGTCTTAAAATTTCTAGATCTACGTTTGTTCATCTATAAAATCTGACTTAAAATTTTGCACACCACAACTGCATCAGCTATGTGAGTTTGTTTCCTATTAATCTAACCTGCTTTACCATCCATAGTTTTCATTTAAGAAGTGCAAACACAAGTTTAGACAGGTAATTGAATGCCTTTTTAACTGCTGTTAACAACAATTAACATTTAGATGGGTCACAGAATCTGGCCCCTTGCAGTAAGTGCTATATTTACTTATACAATGTGAGATGAAATAAAGAAATAAAGTCCTTCTCATTTAATAAAAGCTCTATAATTACATAAACTTGATTTTAATTACAAGTGTTGAAAATATCTTGTAAACTTTTAATAAGTGGAACGCAATTAACCACATTATCAGATTTGATTTCAGCAAGTGTTGAAAGGTTACATCTTATACAAACCCACATCTTTATCTTTTTCCAAGCCATACAATAACCAGGTATGATGCCTGCACATTACATGCCTCTGTTTCTTGTTTATTTGTTTCCATTTTATTTATATTTTTAGGAATGACATTTTGTTTTTACCGTGTCTTTTTTACCGTGATTTCTAGGCCAAGCCATGTTTGCACGCATAGCACAATTAGCAAACTATTGTTATTCACAATATTTTTTTGTTATTTTGGCACCATATATATGCCCTTTCATTACTCTCTATTTACAAAAACACACCTTGATGTGAGACTCCAGATCCAAACAAAGGATGTCCTGTCTTCAGATATAAACGCAGAGAGAAGGAAGATCTCATTTGTTTCATAGAGACACCTATTATGCTCTCGTGTACACAGGTGATGTCATGTTATTTTCTTCCATTTATTACCCAGATCAAAAATGCAGAATACGGGGGACCAATGTATTAATATTTCCTAACAATATACCAATGCAGTTACAGTCTAATCTCATAAGGATGTAGTAGATAGTTTCAATCTTTATTATGATATTAAAAAAAAAATGTTTGGTAGTCAGTAATGTCAATCTGGGACACCAGAGTATGTCTCTCACTATCCCATACAGTTTTCATGTGCTTAACCTCTCTGTGGTCTTACAGTCTTTCTTTCTTCTTGTTTACTCTATATAAAAGACCATGCATGTGTTTATCCACCTCCAGTGATCTCACAAGCAATTCAATATGCTTGTTGAATGCAAAATCTTAGTTCAGTCTCTGCATGGATGGGGCAATCCGTGGTGTGCTGGGTTATGTTGGGCCTTTTGGTTGCAGGTTAGTCTTGGAAAGTGTTGCATGGTATGTTGGGCTGTCATTTTATTGTAGGTTACTGTGTTTTTGTCTCTTAAATATCTGTTAAAGTAGATGAACCTTTGTGATATATTTTTATATTTGGTTTAACACCACACAATGCTTCAGCAAAGGAGCCTGGGAGCAACCCTGGTTATAAGGGTTGATCTCAGGTGTGTCAGGAAGCAACGACAAACTGGATAGAGACACACAAGAGACAGGAATCCTAGGTAGCCGCAGAGCCTCCTGGTAGGTGCACGGTCTGCCATGCTCATGGACCACATATAGAAAATGGGAAAAAATTCAAAATCTGTCTTGGAGAATACAGTTGTCTTGTTATCATGCCATTAATTACAAGCAGTTAGCGTTTCAACACAAAGTGCCTCTGTCTAGCTTAGCCTTTTAAGTATACATGATTATGCTTATAAAATGATTAGATGGTCAACTGTCTACTCAATACTAAATTACCAAACTAAAGAGAGTGAACATACTTTTGATTACAGCTGAGATGATTAGAGCTGACTTAGTTTCAAAAATATTAGATCAAAACACCAATTTGTTAACTTAATTCTGACATTGCTTCCAAAAAATGTCATGCTAATTTATTGAAAGGTTGTGGTAGGATACATTTTCAAGTTAAGGTTTACAGACTCTGGGAGTTGGGGGTTACAGTTACAGTTGTAGTGTAAAAATATAGATTGTCTAAGCATTTTGTATAAATGTCTTATGCCAAGAATGGAGTAAAAAGGAAAATGTTTATACACAAAAAGTTAATCAAAATTATTACAAAATAGTAGACAGATATGTTTTATGCAAAAAGAAGAAAGATGTGCATCCCTGACTTCTTTTAATTTTTAATGTATTGTTTTTATTGAAGATTATTTTATGTGATATTAAAACAATACACCAAATCTTGAGTAAAATCTTTATAGCTTTGTTTATAAAAATATTGTTGCAATTTATAAACCCTTACATTTGGAAATCGTAGTTTTACATCATTCAGATTATGTTTTGTCCAATTTAATATTGTGATATAGGTTTCTTATATGCAAACTCAACACAGCGTTATTTTAACTCTATTGTATGATGTAGCTGTGTTAGTCTGTGAGATGCTTTTTCAACTCTCAAGTTCCAGTATTTTGGAACTTTCACATTGACAACATTGCAACTACTTAGTATTAAAGAAGTTTGGATGGCAGTTGATAATTATTATAAATACTAATGATTAATTTACCAATAATACTACTGTATATACAGCTATAGTCACCTTAAACCATTTAACATACAATGGTACTGGTGAAGTCCATTGAAAGTCATGTAAAGGTTCCGGAATTGTCTTTATGAAAGCAAATGCGTAAGATTTCTGGAGTGGGTTTGTTCATTAAATACGTCAGTTTAGATAAGGGTTTTTAATTTATATGTATCAATTTAAATCACAAATCTAGATTAAAAGATTGTGTTTTTTGTCCTTGTGCCACTGGACAGCTAAACAATGTCTAAACATGTTCAACAGTGCATTTTTCAGCCTCTATGAACATTATTCTGTATATCTGTGATTTTTTAATTTGACTAAAACGTATATACTTGGTGTTGAAGCTTTAGTTTTTATGCATAGCAAAGTGAAAAAATGTTCATAGTTGTTTTTCTAAAAATATTTTTGCAATTTTTACTGCTTGAAGTAAAATGTTCTGAAATTATAATTTAAAATTATGTTTTGTCTTATTAAATATTGTAGTGTAGCTTTACAATATATAAGAAATAAAAAATCTTTACTGTGATAAAAAGCATTACCTAAATAAATTGAGTGTGAATGGTAAATTTTCATTTTCGATATAGTCATTAGGTCATTTGAAAAACAAATGTTATTTTTAGAATCTGCAGAAGCAGACTTGATAAGTTATATGCAATTAGTGATTAACTCCAACAGGTGGCACAAATGTATTTAAGTTTTGAAATACATGAATTTGTAATATTTAAACTGTGTTTCTTTACATCACTGTTATTAGCTATGGATTTTGAAAGTAATATTCAGTGTGTAGAAATATTAAAAGTAGCAACTGTTCATGAGTATAGTATGATTTTTAATCATGTTGATCTATGGAATCTATATTAGTATAACAAAGTATCATTACAAACTTGATTCAGAAAAACTCCTTACGCATGAAATAATTTTGTGAGCAATTTTGTATGTTTCAACTTTTTTTAAAATAATGTTTTTTAGTTAATTGTAAGATTTGTTTTACTCATGGTGCCCTTCTTTATAGAATAAGTAATGCTAAGTATACAAACAAAATATTAATTGCTAAATACAAAAGCAATGGTTATTATATTCTAGTTTTTTTTCAAAATAATCCAAAATGGTTCTTAAAATTAGATTTTTTAATAAATATATATTTTTTAACAAAATAAACCAATATAAAACAGCATATACTATAAATAAAAATACAAAATAAAGACAGGAAAAAAGGATACATGTTTTATTCTTAAACTGTATAGAATACAGACCTAGATTAATAAACCATATTTCACATTAGATTAGTTCTCTTAAGTTTGACCACTGTCTTTGGAACGATAATGTAACATTACGTCACTAGTCATAGAAAGTGGATATAGCCTTTTTTCCCCTTTTCTCATTAAAACAATGTTAAAATATTTTTTTTTTGTTTGGGACACAGGGTCCTGTTTAAACTTTCAAAGTGCTCTAGGTTATTCTTGGGTTAAAATACAGTTTGCTTGAGTTTCTTTTTCGAGCTGAGCATACGCCCTCTGCTGTCAAATTTCCAGATTGTGACATTAAAAAATGCATAAGCAGTGCTGCGGACAGACTAGCTGAGAACTGGAAAAGTGAGTGTGTTTTCATAGTCATGAGCCAAAGATTTTGATATTTTTTGTTTGAACCGTATGCTTTAGGTATTGTGTTTTAACTTAATTAATGTTCCAGTAGAATATGTACATATAAAATTGATCCATAGTTGCATACTTCAAATACACAATGATTATTTTAAAATGATGTTGCGGATAGGAACACATTAACATATGCAATTAAATGAAAATAGTTCTATAAATATTTCTGTGACTAGTGACAAGGGTTGAAACTGTATTATTATACATAAAGCAAATTGTCTACAATGCAACCGTTTTACCATCTTTTGCACATTCAGAATTGTTTTTAACAAGTAATGAGCTGTTCTGTAATCTGCATCAGGTACATATTACTTCTGGTAGGGCCAAGGGGCAAAATCAACTTGATATCAATAGTTTATTGGATTTGATTTGCCATGAACGCTTTTATTATTAAAAATTATATAATGGCAACTAACAATATAAGGATATATGGCTGGAAATACTAATTTTCCACTGGTACCTGGGAGGGAAAAGGTTGAGAAACAAAAATTATAAATCTCAGAATGTATTTTATAATAGAATGTGATGGCATATTATGTCCTAATATATATATGTGCTAACAGCAGGCTTTATCAATCTGTCTGTACCACCTCTTTCTTGTTCTGCACATTTTGTAGTGCTAAGTACATCTGTTGGTGCTTATATGTACACATATACACACACATACACACACTAGAAAAACACACTGAATTTTGTTTCATGCCCGTTCGGTTCCGACGTATATCTGAAGTTTTTTTACATTCAGAAACTAACTTGGTTGTTACTATAAAATTGTGGATAAATAGTGCGCTAACATTTTCCCCAGCCGATCCCTACTTGTCGGCATCTGCTCCACATTTAAAGGCGCGCTGTGTCTTTAAACCATGGAATGCTGGGATAGGGCATCACTTCCTGGCACTCTGTGTTTTAAAGGCATGCAACGCCTTGTAATGCAGTCTATGGATTCTGTACTGAGTCGGCACAGCCGCTGTAGTGTAAATAGGCCAATTGCAAGGTAGACCGAAGAAGTATTTTTCAGGGCTGGACTGACGATGACGAGGGAGCCCTAGCATTTTGGGTTGTTGGTTCCCTCATGCAGAGGAAATTTGCCTTGGACCTTGTTTCAAGGTTGCCCTTGTGGGCAACATCAGACTGATATGTTGATGGAGATTTTTCCTCTGCAATAGCAGAAATGGGTTAAAATTTGAGACTCTCCCAAGTGTCTGTTCTCGTTTGAGCTAGCCTTATGCCTCTTTGTGCAGATTGACTATTATTTAATTCTGTAACAAAGTATTTCAGAGTATTTTCCAGTTTGTTCTTTGTTTTTATTTTATATTATATAAAAATATACATCTTAGTTTCTTAGTATAGACAGTCTACTATAAACAATTTACATGGGCTCTTCTTAAGTAGTATATACAAGGCCATTCTTCCTATTCCTTTTCATTTTTGTATAGCAATATAAATGATAGGTTGCATGACACAATGATTGATGTTTTCCTAAAATGACTGACAGTTGCAAAAGCACTTACATTAAAGAATCCATATGGAATACTGCACAGTTGGTCCCTCACAAAGACCTCTATTCATTTCATTAATGTATTTAAATGAGCAGCATGTTCTGGTGGTAATTTTTGTTTGCAAGTCTGAGTTTACTTTTACAGATGCTACAGAAATATATTAAAGGGTCATGTTTGAACAAGCAGGTTTGCCCCAAACAAAATGATTTAAAGGTTCCTGACAACCAAATGTTATAAGTTCAGTACAATTTTACAGTACAAGAATACCATGTAATTAGCTGGGATCAATCATTTAGCTGCAGTCAAGCAGAACTCACACCAGTGGTAAAACTTTTACCATGAAAATTGGAAAAATGAGATGCAATATTAAAAGGTCCTTTCTAAATCAAAACACAGGTTTCACAAAGTAAAATCATAAAATTGTTGTCTTAAATACACTCAAAGTTAACCATTGGCATTTGGCTGTTCACCATACGGTAGAGTCTTAATTGGAGAGTTTTTAAATGATAGCAAGACACATACATTAAAACAATTCAAAACTTTACAAAATAAAAATACATTTATAACTTACTAGAAACATAAACACTATTATAAAAAAATATTGTGTACTTGACATTTACCATACTTACTAATAATGCGTGTTTTATTTATATTATAAAATAGCTGTGCATCATGAAAGACAAAGTCTATAAAATAGGCCTTAAATACTATGATGTTACAAAAAAAAGATGTAATCTATAAGTATACATTGAATACCTGGCCCTTTACAAAATACCTATGCTTAGGTGTGTCATATTATTTTGTGTAGTATTTTCCATATAGAGATAAGGTTCCCTTGTTTATTTATGGATTTTCACGTACTGTGTTTATTAATATGAAGCCACTGTCAAGGCATAATATAAAATTATGCTCATATAGCCCTCTCCAGTAGTAGGTTTGCTGAACTTGTAAATAAGAGTGTGAATGTGTAATAAGAAGTGCATTTTATGTTATCAGAATAGATTTTTTTAACGTTCTCCTACATCGATCATCCAATAGTAAAGAGAAAATTTCTCACAGCTTTCATGGGATCTGTTGCCAAGGACTGACTCAAGGCATTGTGCTTTCTGGGTCCAAGAGTGAAACACTGCCCCCCAAACCACACCCACAAAAACATACACATCCATGATTAATAAATTCACTCTCTCATGCCCATTCACACAAGGCCCCCATCAGGGGGTACAACTATTACAGTTGTAAGGGGCTTGGTTGGCCTGGATGGGCTCAATTAGAGAGGGCTGAAGGAGGAGCCTGTTGCTAGTCTCCCTCAATGCCTTAATTATGTCTGCATGCTGGGATTTAACATAATTTTCAACGTGATTGTAAAATTCTGGTGCATTCTGAAAAAAAATACAGTGCCATCTTTGTCCCTAAACAGCTTTTATGATTCTCTGTGCCAGACAAATTTGCCAGGAAATAGCTTGCCAGTACCCCAACCAGCCTGCCTGTGCAATATCCTCCCCCAAACAGCCTGTCTGTGCCATCCTTGCCACTAAAAACGATGAGTAGGAGAAAAAATTCTGGTGGAGTGGGGGGAGTTATCTGGGAGGGGCTTCACAATTTCTAATGGTGGTCTTGCTCTCACACCCTCACTCACTCTTTCTCTCATGCTTGCTGCCCCTGCCAAAGTGTCACTAGGGTGTCACCCATATAAAGTGGAGTCAAGATGACAGCAAGAAAATGCTCAAAGTTGATAGCAACTCAGACATTGTCAACAAAAAGAATTTGTTAACTTGGGGCAGTTTAATAAAAAAAAAAACCAAAGAGGGCCATTAAAATGAGTGATGTCTGCAATTAAATGAGGTATAAGTTCATCACATTGTATGTAAAGGGGAACTTTACATACATACATAACAACTAAAGCATTGAGTTAACTTGGCAGGTATAAAGCACAACTTAACAGCAGTTACCGTATATTCCGGCGTATCAGACGACTGGGCATATAAGAAGACCCCCAACTTTTACAGTCCAAATATAGAGTTTGGACTATACTCGCCGTATAAGACTACTCCTCTACCCAGCGTACAACAACCAGCCAATCACGGCAAGCAATGTACCTTACCGGTGATTTGCTGGTTGATTTGCTGACATATACATACATGCACTGCCCTTACACACACACACACATATATCATATATATATATATCTACACATATGCCTGTCCATACATACACATTTATACACTGCCCTCACCACACACCCCTGCCTTTACACACACGTATGTATATATGTATATATATATATACACAACACCACCACACACAGTGTGATGTGTATATATATATATATATATATATATAACACACACACCAGTATATATAATATATACACACGTGGTGTGTGTGATGTTATATATATATATATAAATATACACACACCAGTGTGTGTGTGTATATATAGAATATATATATAATTTCTCCCCCCTTTCTCCCCATCTCTTACCTTATCTTCTGTCTTCTTTCTTCCATCCAGTTGTGGGAGCCCGAGGTCTGGCACTTCAGACCTCGGCTTCCCTGCTCCCTCATCACTACGCGCCGGCAATCGATGGCGAGCGCCGGGACATGACGGCATCCCTGCGCTCGGCATCAATAGCCGGCGCCTAGTGATTAGAGAGCAGGGAAGCCGAGGTCTGAAGTGCCAGACCTCGGGCTTCCCTGCTCCCTCATCACTACGCGCCGGCAATTGATGCTGGGCACCGGGACGTGACAGCATCCCTGCGCTCGGCATCAATAGCCGGCGCGTAGTGATTAGAGAGATTAGTGGCTTCGTGGGAACCTCCGGCTTGGTAAGTACCCGGCGTATAAGACGACCCCCCACTTTTAAGAAGATTTTTTGGGGTTAAAAAGTCGCCTTATACGCCGGAATATACGGTAAGCTAAATTCCACAGAAGGTAACTTGAACAGCAAGTCAACAAAACATAGTTTTTGCGTTAGCTTAGTAGAGTTATGTCAACTGGGTAAGGCAAGTCAATCCTCTGTTACTTGAAAGACAACTCAGACTTTCTAAGAAATTAAGTGGTATAAATGAATACAGTGAACAGTGTGGGGATTTAAATGCACAGGAGGGGCATAAAGCTATGAATTCAAGATGAGACCAAGGATATCAGGAAAAATGGACACACGATACAGGCCAACTTGTTCTTATCTGCTGTCAATTTCTATGTGTCTATGAATAGGCGCCTCTGTTACATAATTTCACCTACCTAGACAGATAAGATTATAAATGAATATCGCATTGAGATACACATTCAACTTTATATATTATTCAGCGGAGTCATGCTGTTTAAGGAGGGCTTCATTAAATATTTGAAATTACAAACATAGCTGTCCCCAGCTCTAGTGATACTTATGTAAAATACTTTGGTAAACTAAGCCTAATGCAATTTAAATTCTAGAAAACCTAGCATGGTGAAATGTAGCTTGGAATCAAAAGGTATTCTATTCATTTAAGTATATTTAATTCATTATTTTAACATCATTGAGATCTGATAAGGGTTTTGTAATCAGAACAGAATAAGAAAGGGGAGGAAGGAAAGTAATGCTTAAAATGCTTAACTAGCCAATGTTAAGAATCGTATTATTTGTCTGTAGATTGCTGTGATAAGAACTAGTTTGTACAGTGCACATATCCATAATTTACTATCAAGATCAAGAAGGTTGCAGCATCCATTGTTCCAGATACTTTACACTTGTTCACCCATAAAATGGATACACTTGTTATGACATGTACTGTAAACCATGGGCAGATCCAAGGGAAATGGGGCACTGAAAAAGCTCCTTCACAAACAGGGATAAAGAGGAATGTCCTGAGTGCTTACAACTTTATGCCATTAGTTTCAAGGAGAAGACAGAGTTGAGCGGGGTCTGGTAACGTCACATTGAGTGACCTTGTGGGAGTGGTGGAGCAGTGAGGAGCATGGAAGTCATTGTAAGCGGTTACATGGTAAGTGAGATGCATTGCCTGGATTTGTGTGTCTGCCTGGATTTGTGTGTCTGGGTATGTTAGCATGTTTGCCCGGGTATGTGTATGAGTGTGTCTGTTTGGGGGTGTGTGTATGGATTTGTGTGTGTCTAGTTATGTGCGTGTGCCTGGGTTTGCATGTGTACGTCTGTCTGTGTATGTTAGCATATTTGTCTATGTCTGTTTGAATGTGTGTGTCGGGGAATATTAACATGTGTGTCTGAGGATGTTTGTGTCTGTCTGGGTATGTGTGAGTCTGTGTGTCTGGGTATGTGTCTGGGTATGTTAATGTGTGTATCTGGGCATGTTTGTGTGTGTCTGAGAATGTTAGCCTTTGTCTGTATGTGTCTGGGTAAGTGTGTGCTAATTTAAGTGGTTGTGTTAGTTTGGGTTTCTGGTTATGTTAATGTGAGTGTCATTGTGCGTGTGTTAGTGTGTATAGTTGTGTTAGTGTTTTTGTTAGCGTTTGGATGTTCCTGTTAT
Organism: Spea multiplicata; assembly: GCA_009364415.1. Lineage (NCBI taxonomy): Eukaryota > Metazoa > Chordata > Amphibia > Anura > Pelobatidae > Spea > Spea multiplicata. The sequence goes on along the minus strand of VKOC01000006.1, from coordinate 12,136,519 downwards.
GGATGTTAGTGTGAGTGTCTGGATGTGTAAAAGTATGTTAGTGTTGGGTGTCTGGTTGGGTTAGTGTGAATGTCTGGTTATGTTAAATCTGGTTATGTTAATGATTAGATGTGTGTGTGCGAAACTAGAAACCACAGGGACCTGGTGCGAAAATGTTCCCAGTTCCCCCCAACTTCGCCAAGCAATATGTCCCACAGTCCCACTTTTGTCTCGAGCAGCTTATCAATGCCATCCAAACTCCCAAACAGCCTGTTTGGGCCATCTTTGCCCCAGTGTGTCAGTGCCCTCAAACAGCCTATCTATGCCATCATTACCCTCAAACAGCTTGTCTGTGCCTTCTTTGCCCCTTGCCCCCCTTTCCCACATATAGTCTGGGAATGATGAAAACACACTTACACAAATCATATTCACACACTGTGCAAGGAGCCTCAGTTTCACCGCAGGTCAATTCTAAACAATTTGAACTGGTACATGACCCCCCTCGGTATGCTACAGTGTGTGTTAGTATAAGTGTTTGTTACTGTGTGTTAGTGTTGAGTGTCTAGTTGTTGTTAGTGATTTGATATTTGTGCAAGTGTTGAGTGTCTTTGTGTTAGTGTAATGTTTATACATGTGTGTTTAAGTGTGAGTGTCTGGGTGTTTTAGTGTAAGTGTCACTCCCAAGGCTAGGCTCTGGATCCACCCTTGCTGTAAACACCTTTCAGTTATGATTGATGTTCAACGGGTTTATTCACCAAGAAGTAGTGTCAGTCTAGTTAAGCATAGACTCAACAGACAATGCTTAGCTGAGGTTGTATGCTCTTTTGGTGCATACTAAAAGTAAGTGAATCTGTGAGTTGTTTGGCAGGGAAATTTTGTAATTAACATTCAAGGGTTACTTCACCTGCAACCTAAAACTCACTTTCTTACGAAACAATATTTAAAAAATAAAAATAATACATTTTAAAAATAGGAGTCCCCAGAACCACCGAATAACTAAGGATCTGACAATTACCCCCTTGCACAGTGGAGTGGGGGTAATTAACTAAACCTGGGGGAAGTATTTGGCCCATCACACTCCCTCTGCAATTCCATGATAATGAAGATGGTGGGGCTAAAAAATATATAAGAACAATTAGTTGTAGCTTCCTGGACACCAAACTGCCCCTCCCCCTCATTAGTGGGGTGAGAGTTTAATGTTTCTAATCCGAGCACCACATGTGGAAATTGCTACCCCCTTGAGTCAGCCCTTCCATGCTGTCTAGAGCAGCTCTAATTACCGGTAATAAATGTTTACTGATTTTATTCATCACATGGTGGGCTAGAACTGGTAAATGGCAAAAAAGAGAATATTTCAATGTATGCTAATTGACATATAGACTTTTTTTCCTGATAATAATGGTAAAAATGGTCATACAGAATTTTCTTGCATTTAAATTTTACACCTTGACAGTTGTAATCTTATGGTTTTCCTTAAATAAATTGATTCTTCAACACACTCAATTATACAATTACATTAGTCCCTATATAGGACCGTAGGACCATTTAGCCGTGCCAATATTACATGTACGCATTATTTTTTATTTTACATAATGATGCAAATAAAAACCTCCATTCTTAATGTAATGGAATCTCCTGTGAAATACTAAAATATGGTCATAATGCTGAATTTGCATATTACAAAGGGATCAAAGATGTATAATGTTTCAGCATTTGATGGTGACCATCATGTACTTGCAGCTTGTTAGCACATGTCTCTAGGTGACCTTTATGCATCATTTTACTTCATGTGTCCTATGTATGAATCATGTGACTTCTCTGCAGAAGCCTTCATAATGAGGAAAACCAAGCCATTTGGCCTGTGCTCATGGAATCTACGGGTGAAAAAAAGTAGCTGACATTTATTCTTTGGGTTAATGTGGAAATAGTTGAAAAACCAAAGAGCATGACCTTTTCGGTTTCCTTTCAGGTATGCATTATATTACTCATGCTGATGTTATGCACTAATTAATGTGAAAGATGCTGTTTTTACATAAAAGATCATATTTAATTATTTTTATTTTTCTGCATACATCTATGAGATTACTGGAAAGGTAACCAAAAATGCAGTGATATACAAATGCAAGTTGTACCTAAATCTTAAATTCAGTTTTAAAAATATATATATGCCCATGCCATGTTTGTTTAATTTTAACATTTATAAACATTATTTTATTCATTACTGTGCTATGTACAATTGGTGTTTTTTAGAAACGAAAACTAGAAAATACCGGTATGTGAGGCGTGATGGTTGTTGTAGCATAGCAGTTGAGACGTTGGAGGTATATTCATATTTTTCTTATGTCAAAGCAATGTAAATAAAATATTATGAAATAACTATTAAATCGTTTAATTATCTTTAAAATACTGTAGTTGTTAGTAAGAAAATTTAAGGGTAACAAAGCTTGATGTCAAAAAAACCTATATTGCAACATGTGTGTGGTCCACTACACAAAAAGGGCAAAAACACAAAATACTTATTAAATAACACTTTAACACCTGCAAGTTAATATAAATTACAGTCCCAAATATTTTCCTAAAATGGGGGTCCAGCATCTGTTACAGTCTCATTTCCTTACTCCTTAATCTAATTGAGGTTTTGAATACTAAGTAAATTGCAGATGGCTTATATCAAAATAGCATTGATCCAAAAATATCAGAAATAACATTTGTAAAGCTACTGATTCTCTTATTTCAATGAAGAAGCCCAAGGTAAATATGAGAACATTGTGTGCAGAGTTGTCTGGAAGATCTTTCCATTTTCCCGTGACATGTGGTGGTAAGAAGACACCATTGAATTTCTGGGCAAACAAACGGTTATAGTGGGAATTTAACGGTATAGATGTTTCGAAATGATAAAGCTGTAGCATAAATACTGTGATACCATTTTTACCATGTTGTCAAATTTTCTTTAAATAAAAATGTGTTGCAGAAAACTAAACATCTTTTAAACCTCCTCTTGTTGCGTTTTTATCGAGATGGCTGCGCAACGTCAAGTGCCATAAATGCTGTATGGTTTAAAAAACCAATGTTCAATGCAAAATAGCATATATAGCTAGATGGCAGACTCAGCAAAGGCATTTTTTGAAGTTCTTTACAAAACCTTCCTAGTCTTTCTAGGAAGGACTAAATGATGTCAGTGATATACATATCACTCCAACTCATTTCTGTTGTCCATTTCATGCTGGTGTCCTTCAACAGTGGTTAGGCTACAAGACACATCTAAAATTGGTTGCATTATAGTCATTGTTTTTCTAACATATATAGCAACTAGTCATCATGAAAGTTTAAAATGTGAAAACAAGAAGCATCTTTTACAGGCATAAGAATCCTATCCAAAAAACATTCAACACATATATCTTTAATCATATGTAGTATTTGCATAGTTAACTAAGTTTCCATAATTGTTTTATGAATCGGCATTGCCAGGGTTTTTTCGGCATCATCTGTCCCTGTATGTGGCCTGTTGGAAATGTATTACCAAATATATTAAATAAGTTATGTGATAATTGTTCCTATATCCATAACGATAATGTGTTCTATGTACTCAGATCCATTAAGTTTAAATGTACATTGAACCTTCGTCTCACTATGGCCTATTTAGAAATAATCACTAATGCATTACAATTTTATACACAGAACTAATAGCATACGTGCCATCTGGGCGAGACTGCAATCGATGATGAAATGAGTAGGGCCCCAATTACACATATTTCAGCATGTCATCCCTGAGAACCTTCATGGGAATTAATAGCCATAACAAGTAACGGTTCATGATGCATTTGAAAGGAGCCTTTTCTCTAGTGACTTATAAGAGCTTCATTGAGCCTGCGATTGGCTGAAACTTGTGAAACCAGGCACTGAAACAGATTGTCCACTAAGGGATGAAATCCCCAAGTTGCTCTTTAGATTTCAAATTCAATTTTGCTGATGTATAGATCTCAAACTAATGAATTTCCACTTTTAGGTGTTTTCTTACAGAAGCCCACATATTAAGGTGATATGAACCTTCCTTTGTGAACAAAACTCTGATGGTAGAAAAGTCTATTTCTCATGAAACAATTATATTATGCAGCGATCTTAATAATATTTTACTATGAATATAAAAATCTACAATCAATATTTCTGCGTGGTTTACAGTACTAAGATATTTTATTATGACTATTTTTGGTAATTTATGATTTACTATTTCCTTATTTACTTTAGTAGGTTAGATGACACTTTTAGTTTGGCATTAAATGTCATTGTGGTAAATGTTACTTAAAAAATACTACATGTCTTTAGTATGCTACTCATGGCCCTATTATATCCTTTAGACAACTACATTTTTTAGCGTATTTTAATAATATAATTTGTGTACGTAAAATTGTATGCTAGTAATTACATTTGATTACATATTAACCATGCAACCAAAATGTAAACCATTATCATCTTGTTGGCTGTACAACAAGGCTGGTCTTATTACCAAGCATCCCAGGCTGCTGCCTGTGGTCCCTGAATCATGGGTTTGCCAGGTGGTGGCATATGCTTCTTAGGGAGAAAAGTGATGGTAGCCTCCTGGCCTGACTTGCCCTTGCCTTTCAGATTACCCTTGTGCTCCTGCAACCCAGTTCTCCTGACCCTCAGCTCGTTAATATTGTTCCTGAAATACCTGTATCCTGCAGTTGGTATCCTGCATCCAGCTCTTAGACAAGACAGTACCAATGTACATCTGTAGGTCACTATGCGTGAGTCACTGCAGCTTGTGGTCACTACTACATATGGGGGGCAGATCAGTTGGGGGCGTCTCCTCTGCAGCAGACTGGACACCCCACCATTGAGGAAGCAGGACTGGTTGGGGAGATCATACAGCAGTCAACAGTTAGATTGAAGCCATGATTGGAGGCCTGCAAGTAAAAGACTTCAGGATGGTAAGTGATTGAGAACTATAAAAGAGAAAGAGAGGTAGAGAGAAAAGAGAAAGACAATGGGAGATGAGCAGGGGAGAGACAGGGAGAAAGGGGAGAGGGAAACACGAGGAGAAATAAAGAGAAAGGTTGATGAGATAAAGAGAACAAAGAAAAATAAAAGGAAAGTGAGAGATAGAAATGAGAGCTAAAGAGAATGAGGATGAGATATAATGAGAAGGTGGATCAAATGTGTGAGAAGTAAAAAGAAAAAGTAGAGAAATAAGGAAGGTAAAGAGAAAGACAAGGAGCGATAGCAAGAAGGGGATCAAAGAGAAGGGGAGAGAGATAAAGGAGGGCAATGAGAAATGGGAGAGATGGGCAGAAAATGGAGATAAATGAGAAATTAGGTGTGACTAAGGGATACTGAGAGGAGACAGGCTCTGAGATGAGACCACTGCGGGTGCAATCTGGGTGTTGGGGAATTCTTATGTGTGCAATCTGGGTACTAGGGCAAGTCCTTATATATATATATATTTTATAATATTAAAATAAATTCAAGCAGCAATATTTACCGAACTTGCAACTTTGTAAATGGTGCCTCCATTGCTTTCCTTTTTTCTTTTTGAACTGAACGCTAAATCATCCACAGAAGACTTTTACTTTATTCTTCATTTTATTTATCTCAGATTACCCTTTTCCCCACAGTAAAATGTCTATTAAAATGAAATTTTCATTTTTTACAACACATGTTTAGAATAACTACAAATATCATATGGAAATGGTAATTATATTATATTCAGCCCTTTTCTCTTCTGGTCAAAGCAAAGAATTATTTCTGGCAATTACTTTTCTCACACAGTATGCACCTAAATGGCCTGTGTAGTTTATATTGTAAATTGAAAATTTCACACAGGTAATGAAGAGTTATGGGTTTTTCTCCCATGAGTAAAACTCCAATCCCATTTTAACAGCCTAATGTGTTCCATATTAGGAATGATATGTCATGGATACCAAGGTGGCTGATTATGCAGAATATACGAAGTTTATGTATGTTATTTGACTTAGAGCTTTGTAACATTTCATCCAGTATTTTAGCAGCAGACTTTTTAAATCAGCAACAATATATTTTTCATTGCTTGCATTTAAAAAAAACGAATTATCATTTTTTGTACTATTTTAAAAGGGGAACTATTTTAGGAAATTAAAATGTAGCTTTGCATATTGTATGTAACACAGCATATTATACATTTTAATTTGTTTAATATATATATATATATATATATATATATATCTGATTCCTTTTAAAGGCATATAATAGCCCGCTGTCCTCCCCCAAACTGTCCAAAAAACAATTAATTAAAAGTGCCTATTCTGCTGAATTAACATTGTAGCTAAATGCAACCTTATAAGCTAGACATGTGCAAACGGGCCAAATTCTTTGGCTCATTTCTGACCCATTTGTTTCGGGCAATAAATTTTATTTCCTGTCCATTCGGTTCGGCCAAAAATTTGGGGGCATTTTTTATTTGTTGCACTCTCCCTCGCTCTCCCTTTCTCACACTATCATTTCTCAAGCTCTCTATATGTTTCCCTACCTGCTTCTGCGGACCCCTTTGCACCACTATGTCCATGGAGATGAAGACAGAATAGAGAAGAAAAGATACACTTAGAGAGCATGAGCGTAAACAAGAATGTGAGAGTGTGAGTGAATGTAGACCCACAAATTTCCGTTGAAACTTCTGAGCTTTTTGCTTTGCTTTTGTCCTATTCGTGTGGGGTCTGGCCTCGTTTTCGGGGCATCGTACAAAATGCAGTTTACCAAAATTAGGTAAATTTGCAATTCATATGGATCCTAATGCATAAGTCTATTAGAAATATTATTCTTGTTAGTGTTAAATGTCCAGATCCTTCACAATCATAATACCATTAATCATGTGACGTTTTATGTAATTTATAACTTTTCCCAGGAACATTTGTCAGGCGCTGATAGGTTGCTGCCAAAGTATTAGAAAAAGCTTCTTAAACATTTCTGTGTCATTTTATGCAATTTAACGTTCAGATAGATGTATACATTGCTTGCTTAACACACTAGAGAATGTGTTCACCTTTAATACCTTTAATAACAGACAGTACTGGATTCATGGTGGAGTACATGGAGCAATTGCTCCAGGGCCAGACATTCTGAAGGGTTCATACCTCTCATCTGTTCCACGAAGCTGCGATTCAATCAGGTCACACAATGTGAGGCAATCATCCTCCCTCATTGTTACTGCAATTTAAAAAAGGGATGTCATTTCCAGCACACACAGCACAGTGAGGGTGCCAAAGGCCACAAGAAGCATACAGGAAGTGGAGGATGCAGTAACTACTGGGCATATCTTTATATATGTGTTTATATATAAGTGTATGTACATATGCGTAAAGAAAGAAAGTTCAAAGAAGATGCCCTTCCAATGTAATTGCTTTAGGGCCCAGGGCTCCTTCATCTGGTCTTAATCACAGGGCCAGACTGGCGATGGTCAAGCAGTCCCGCCACTTTAACATTGGCAGAGTCAATGAAGCCAACAGCTGAATTGGCTGCACGCTGCTTTTTTTCCCCTCTCACCCCATTCAACATGGCTAACCCAGCCCCATGCAAAGATACTACCTCAAATAGGGAAAGCCATAGCCTGAAAGCTGCCAGGTACGACCATTAATTGGATCCATATCATTGAAATTAACCTTGCAGCTGCATTAGTCTCCCCTGCCCCACATAAAGTGAATTTGAATGATATATAATTCACCTAATTATGAATGCCACATGTTTAACTGAATGAAAAGTTAACAAAAAGTCAACCAACTTCGGAGATGCTACATTTATAGTTTTTTTTTTTATAGCCCTTTCAGTGAAACATTATATAATAACATGGTATATAACAAAAATTAATACAAATTTTACTTTTTTTAATTATTTTATTTTACTTAAGCGAAGTGCTTAAATTCTAGCCCAAGAACAACTATAAATACATAATGAGAGAAAATCATCTTGCACTGAAAAATAAGAAAACATATTCAAAACTCAAAAAGAGAAAAAGACAAAAAGAAATCTTAGGCCAAATCTTTTTGTTCACGAGTTACCACGGAACAATCTATAGCTCTTTTTAATGTAAGGTCAGACATGACAAGCCAAATTTAATTTGCTTTGACTGTAAGCTAAACCATCCCAGGTGAAATCTACACCACCTTCTGCTTCAGCCTTTTGGGATTTAACTTCCTTGGCGTTTCAGCAATAATCTAAGACCATCTACTGAAAACATTATCTAAATTTGATACACATATTTAAAAAATAAAGTAGCACACCAAAAGCTTATCTCATTAAGAGATGTACAGACTCAAGTAAATGAATATGTTGTGCTTAAAGAGGTATTAACTGGAAGAGAGACTAAGAAAATAACAATATCAGTAATTTAAAGTGACCCTTTTAATGCAATGAGATTGTTTTTTTAAAAAAAACCCTATAGTCATCCTAGAATCATCATGTTCTGTGTAGATATTATTTCATTTCAGATATAACTGGTACTGAATTTTAGCAGTCTCAAAAAGGATTATATATCACAACAAAAAATAAAATTCAAAGATGCATAAAAACGGCTGGTGTATATAGAGTATGTTGTTTATAGAGTGCTATGATTAACTTAAGCTGTCAATTCTATAGGAAAAGCACTTTACAGGGAACGATTATGCTGATTTTGATTACTTCTCTGTAATCAATATCAATTTATGTCACATAGCACATAGAGTGTCCTCTTTTAGTAAAAATTGAGTTAATCAATACAGTGTATGCATTACAGTATGTATTTGTCATGCTCTGATTACTACACTTGTATGTACTGAAATCCCACTACTTATAGACACGATAAAAAATATTATTATTATTACCGTATTATTGCCTTAATTCCTTCATTCTGTTTGCTATAACAGTGCTTTATATAAGACCACTGGACATGCGAGTGTATGTAAGCAGCTTCAGTCTGCTAGCTACCTGCAACTTTGAATTTGAACTTTTGTGCCAACTTCACTTTGCACACCCAACAATATTCCAGTTAGATGAAACATTTAATTTTTTAACCTCTCTTAAAGAGGTAATCCCTAATAAAAAAAACTCGATAACCCAAAATGATGTCAATCCTAACATAGTAACACGGTTCCTAGGGTTGGCAGTTCCTCAACATCAGATCAAGCAGCAGAGAGAGGCTGGGAAGGAGTGCAGCCCGTTAAGAAGAGAAGGGAATCTGATGCCCACCGTAACCTTCTAACGTCATACCCAGGGAGGCAGGAACAGAGCAGTGTCAAGTAACATGAGGTCACATGACGCAGTGGTAAGAGCTGCTCACACAGTGTATGCACAGTGTATGCACAGTGTATGCATGTATGTGTAAGTCTGTGTGAGCATATATGTGTGTGAGCACAGGTGTATGTGTAACTGTGTGTTACCATGCATGTGTATGTGTGTTTGTGATCATTGGTATGTATGTATACTGTCACAACCAGCCGCACAATGGCACTCACCGCAGGAGTTATTCTGCCCAGTCCTCTGATGCCAAGAGAGGGACCCTTAGTAGCAGAGAACCGGGACTTAGAGGATCCCAACAGCAAGGAGGCCAAGTGCGGGCAGGTAGATATAGGTACTGAGTAAATAAGGTGAAGGAATCTCCAGACGAACCCCACAGGTAGAATAGAGCAGAAGGGGTACACACGGATCAGGTAGTCGTACAAGCCAGAGGGTCGAGACACGGAGCGAGAAGTCAGACAAGCCAAACTGGTACACGGATATCTGGGCAGAGGTACGGAGTCAAAATCCAAAGAGTAGTCAGGCAAGCAAAGTGTCAATGGCAACGAAGATCAGTAACACAGCAGCAAAACGAAGTATAGGACCACAACAGGGTGCAGGAGAAACGGATTTCCGGCTTTTTAAAGCCGGCGCCAGTCTAAAACCCCGCCTACATGGTGACGTCACGACCGAACCTCCAGCCGTCCATCACCACCCTGATACTAGCCACGCGGCTTAGCGGCGCCCCCAGAGTTCCTGTAGGCGACGGGAGCCGAGACATTGGATACCCGACATCTGCGGACGGCAGTCCGCTCACTGACGCCAGTTGCTGGAACCGTGACATATACGTGTGAGAACATGGATGTGTATGTGTTTGTGAGCATGGATGTGCATGTGTAAGTGTGTATGGATATGTAAGTGTGTGAGCATGGATGTGTATGTGTGAGAGCATGCATGTTTATCTGCAAGTGTGTGCACGTGTATATGTTTATGTGAGCATAAATGTGTATGTGTCTGTGGACATGGGTGTGTAAATGCTTTTGTGTGAGTCTGTATGTGAATTTGTAAGGGTGTCTAAGCGTACATGTGTGTGAGCATGAATGTGCATGTTAGTGAATGTGTCCATGTGTCTTGGTGTGGGTCTGTAAGTCTGTGCCAATGTGAGAGAAAATTCAGTTCTGCACCAAAAGGTGTGTGCCTTTCAGCTAGTGTCTGCCCAGACCACATGCTTTATTACCACTGCTTCTACTTTATCTCCTTTCTTACTCAATTATTATTATTATTCAATTCTTTAAATTTTTTGAATCTTGGGGAAATTCAGGCCTGCACCACGTAGCTGATGTGTCTGTCTGTGTCTGCCTCTGTTACTGTTGTGGATCAATCTCCTTCCTTACTATAAGGGACCAGTTCCTTTATTGTTTTGAATATTGTGTGGGGTGAATATCGGTGGATAGTGGTATGCACAAGCATGCACCCCATTACTTTCTTTATGACGTTCTATGCTTAGAATTTTTTTTTAACTAGAAGAAGCTGAAGTAAATGACTTTTTCTTTCTAAAACAGTTGGGTTTCTATATATTATATTCTATAATCGGGGTCATTTTATAATCTATAAACTATGAGACTAAGATCCAGATCGCCCGCAGCGATGCAGGGGACCTGGATCCTCCTGCCCCCCCCACTTACCGGTACTTCTGAGTCCCCGGTGCTTAGTCTGGGCAGCGTGTAAAGCGTATACAACTTCCGCTGCAGCCCGGAGGAGGTGCGGTTAGCAGCAGGGGTTGTCTGCGTCCATCGAGCAGACCTTCCCCAGCTGTCAAAGATCAGAGCTCCCCGTAATCTCTGCATGCTGCCCGGACTACGCACCGGGGACTCAGAAGCTCCGATAAGTTTGGAGGGGGGGGGGGGGGGTTA
>VKOC01000006.1:12106836-12121625 GCA_009364415.1 Spea multiplicata | reverse complement strand
CTGCTGGACAGGGCTAGATTATGAGGATCATTGGCCTAGTACTGAGGATTTTGATGGGCCTATTAAATTGCAATGCCTATAATTCACATACACCCCTAATAAAAAATAAATAAATTATACGCTCGCATTTATATATATATATAAATTTCTTTAACGCCCCCCCGCCTCAGGCCTTACGTGCTGCGTGGGTCATAATGAGTGGGACAACATATACATTCACACCCATTATCCAGATACACACACCAGCATTACAAGCCTCCAAAGAAAAAAATCACGCCTCACCACAATCCCCTCAGCACAATCCCCTCAGCACAATCCTCTCACGACTACCTGAATTCCAATATGCCCAAAGCCCCTATACTATTCCACTATAGTCCCATAATATCAGGCCACCAAAACACATTGTTTCTGTATCCCCTGCCCCCCCCAAAAAAAGTTTTAAAAAAAACATATAAATACCTAATAGTATGGTGCACACACCAGGAAATTCTACAAGAACTGGAACACAGACAAGCATACAAGCAAGAGGACAGCCCATCAGGGTCCTTCCAATGCTTTTCACATGCTGAGCCACAGTACATATTTTGTGTAACTGGTGGGATATATCCCCATTCCCCCCCACACACATAATATCCTGGTGTCCATAAGTCCCTGGTATCCTCCCCCAAAAGAAAACAAAAAAGCATATGCATACCTAATAGTTTAGTGCACTCACACCAGCTCCCTGTGGGTGGACTGAACACTGCTTTTCAGGAAGGGAGGGAAGAAAATGCAAACTGAGGACAGCCCATTGGAGAATTTGTTCCTATGCTCTTTGCCTGGTTACAGGAACCGCGGGAGGGGGAATAGAAGGGAGAAAGACTTCATTGGCTGTGCTGAAGGGAAGATTAGTAACTGTCTGCTTATTGGAAAGTGTGTTCCCGCTGGACTGGGGAGAAAGTTTTATTGGCTGGGAGCTGAATTTTACCCTGACAACTAGTGTCAGATTGCTGGTGTTCTGTAAGGATATTTGTCCTTAATGCTGCATGTATGTATGTTAAGGCATCACACAAAGTAAAAAATTGTGCTTCCATATTTTGTATGTATAATTATTTCCAAACACTATATTAAATATATTATATCTTGAATTTATCTTTAGAGAAGAAACAAGTGTTATTCCAAGTAAGCCACTCCCCTTAATTATAATTTATATATTATAGTTCAGATTTTAGGGCTCATTTTTTAAATTTGTTAAAATATCAGTGCATAAAACATTATTATGTATTATCATGAATTAATTCTCCTCTAAAAAAAAAAAACGTAATTGGTATGGTATAGGTAACTTTTATATGAAAGCTATGTAATGACCATATAGCAGTAAATAGAACAGTGTGTGTTAGGGGTGTTATTCAATAAAGGGTTAATGGTAGTGGAATGTCAGAATTCCAAGAATTGCAAAATCTAGGAAAAAATAGCCAAGCTGCTTTATCAGTCACTGAGCCGGTGGAGAGATCAGGAAGATCTCTCTGTGACACCGGTCCAGTGCTGCTGAGTGCTGCCTATAGTCAGAGAAGAGACAAGCACAGTGAGCTTGTTAATCATGGACCCACTAGTAAGGGGGGGAGAATGGACATGAAATAGGGGGTGGACATGAAACTTTATTTACATTTAGTATCTACTGTATACTACCTGTTACATGTACAATATATGTACACTGCAACACTTTGTCCCCTATACGTCTATAAAACTGAGTTTTATTGTTGCGGAGCCCGTGATTCACTCATTCACTGCATATTACTGTGAGTTATATTGCCGCGGACATAAATATATATCTCTATCTCTCTCTCTATATAATATATATATATACACGCGCACGTTTGTATGTCAGTAATGGGAGTTGTATTCTGGCACATATAAATATATAGTATAAGGCATTTCGGGAGGCAGAGTGGCACATAGGGGGTCAAAAGGCATATCATGGGACACAGTGGCATATAGATGGTTAAAAGGCATATCATGGGGCACAGTGGCATATAGGGGGTATAATGCATTTCTGGGGCAGAGTAACAAGCCCGGTTGGAAAAAAAAGGAAATAAAAACAAAATATTTTTCTCAATCATAGCTTTTATTAAAAAAAAATAGTTCACATAGTTTACATGAATTAACACTTACTGATATAGGATACTTTTTCCTATAGGATCGTCTTATATTCAGGCTTTTTCTTTTTTTCATAAATTAATATTCAGATTTTGGGGGGTCGTCTTATAATCAGGGTTGTCTTATAATTGAGCAAATGCAGTAATGGGGATGTCCCCCAGTCCCCATGGAATCTGGGGGTATTCCCTTCCCTAAATCACCCTCACGGGGGTGTCGGGGGTGATTTAAGTGAAATTACCCTGCTCAGGGCTACTAAAAGAATAGGGTCATCACTCCGGGGTGTCCCCATTCTTAAATCATCAACCCGCAGTATATAAAATGTAAAAAACAATATTTCTTAAACATTGAGGGGGTCTTCGTAACAAGGGGGACACACCAATTGGGGACTATGACCCGCCCACAGACCTATGCCCCCCATATTTAACATATTTAGGGGGGGTTGGAGGCATTAAAGTAATATATATACTGTTTATACTTCATTATACTGCAAACCTACAGTTGTACTTCAATGTACTGCAGTTTTAGTATGTTTCTACTTCAATGTACCGCAGTTTTACTTCAATATATTGCAAACCTAGAGTTGTACTTCAATGTACTGCAGTTTTACTGCATTTGTACTTGAATGTACTGCAGTTTTACTTCAATATATTGCAAACCTAAAGTTGTACTTCAATGTACTGCAGTTTTACTGCATTTGTACTTCAATTTACTGCAGTTTTACTGCAGTTTTACTGCAGTTACTGCAGTTTTTTTTTGTAAGGGACAATACATTGAGGGACATACAGGCTGCATTGAGTTTGGAGGAGGCTACCTGGAGGTGGCAAGTACTGGCTATAGCTTCTGTGACCATGGATGTGGATGTGAAAGTATAAGTGTGTGTGTCAGTGTAGATGTGTATGTGCAAGTGCTTGTATGTGAGCATGTGTGACGTGAGAGTATGTGTTAGAATGAGTGTGTACATGTGAGTTAGTAAGTATGAGTAAGTTTGTATGTCAGCAAGTGGCAAGGATGGCACAGACAAGTTATTTAGGGGCAAACATGGCACAGATTTGGGGCTGTTTGGGGCACTGACGCTGGAGAAAAGATAAGCTTTATGTGCATTGATAAGCTGCTTGGGTTCAAACGTGGTAGCCACAACCTGTTTGGGGGCAAAGGAGGTGCTTGGAAGCTGTTTTGGGGCAAAGGTGGTACTATGGGACATGTTGCTTGCTGAAGTTGGGGGCCCAGGGCAATTTTCACACCGGGGCTCTGTGGTTTCTAGTTATGCCCCTAGTTGGAAGCATAGGGTTGTCCAAAATGTCCCATTCGGCCTTCTCATCCAACGTCAGTGCCCAACCTCACAAATGCTCTACTGAAGAGTGGAAGCTGTTATAGCTGCAAAGGGGGGAACCAACTACATATTAATGTCAATGTATTTAGAATGGGATGTCATAAAAGTCCCTGTTGGTGTAATGGTCAGGTGTCCCAATACTTTTGTCCATATAGTGTATCTTACATGTAGGTCAGGATGTATGCCATATACAATTTGCATCACGTATGTTCTCTGTAGTGGTAAGCACCAACAGCCACTTTTTTGGACTTTTCATGGAGGCCTCAATGAACCCCACAAAGTCTGCCACAGCCACTGGTGTTGAGTCATGGCGAATTTGACTACCTGTGTGTGTGTGTGTGTGTACTTCTTTGTAATCATACACAGTCCCTACTGTTCACATTACTAATATAGATTACGTTTGTGGTAGATGTGTAGCATCACAGACTTGTGTATTTAAAAAGAGTGTTTATGGAGCATGGCATCATCATGAAAACACTTGGCCAGAACATGGCTTTTCTGGCAGGTTGAGAGGAATTCTGGTTAAGGATTTAATTATTGGAATAATAGAGTTACTAGTTACTACCTGGATAGAGAATGCGACAACGCAATGGTTCAG
Source organism: Spea multiplicata (assembly GCA_009364415.1). Lineage (NCBI taxonomy): Eukaryota > Metazoa > Chordata > Amphibia > Anura > Pelobatidae > Spea > Spea multiplicata. Next base: position 12,117,561 of record VKOC01000006.1, on the reverse strand, counting down.
TAGCAAAGGCAAGTCATCTGTTTGCCTTGGAGCAGTGACTGAGATCTGAAGAGGCATTTACATGTTATCATCATCCCAGGGAGAGCTGCTCCGGGAACGGAAATGCTAATCATCAATCTCCCTCCGCATGCAATGTCTCTGTTTAATAGCTGATAGAGCGTCTCCAAAGGGTTTTCCTTGCTCTTTGTTTAAAATGACATATAATGGGCCTGGCCTTATCAGTGTCTCTAAATGTATTTTCTGCGCTTTATCCTCACTTGGGGATTTAGTCCATTCTAATGAATGTGTGCAGGATTGATTTTGAGCTTGGTATAATTTAATCCATCAATTTAGCATTAAATGAATATGCAAGAGGGCCTTTTGTGGATGAAAAACAGAGGGAGAACATTCTTATTAATTTAACTGGAATTGAAAAATGGAAACAAGCTCCCGCTATTAGTATCTGACAGTGGGTTCAGTGGTAGGGCTTTTGTGACTACTGTTTTCCTTTAAACAAGTCCACAACCTTCACTGGTCTCTGAAGAATTGCAGGCTTGGAACTCAGACAAATGTTACAAGCACGTATTGTTTGGAGGTTGGGTGTGAGACAAATGCTATTGAATTACTGTTTTATAAGTATGTTGGTTAAGAAAATGTTACATAAAATAGCTTGTTTTAGTTAAATATTTCCAGAATAGGTATGGAATAAAATGTAGTTCTACTTGTAAACTGGTCTCACCACAGAACACCCTTACCCCGTTAGTAACCTCTGAAGCAACCTATCCATATTGGCATACCCTATTATTCTTCCCTGCTATCACTGAGAACTAATTTCATAGGTACCACTTTCCATGCCAGAACATCATTTTATTATTTTCAAGAATTATTTGAGAAAATGAAACATCTATAACATACCTCAGTGTCATTTCAATACATCTCATCTCCAATATTTAAATCAGAACCTGGGTAACGTTACCTTCTTATTGTGATAATATAGAAACTACAATGCTCTTCGACCCAGCAATGACTAATACATCGATTGTTCTGTTACACCTTCAAAAGTGGAAGATGACATCCCGAAGATCGATTAGTAATACATGAGTAGGGAATTTACTAAGATATCTTTTCTCAACAAAATTTCAGTAAAAGAACTTAAAATAAGGAACTTTCACTTTTTTGAGATAGTTGGAGATACCTGTCTCCCAGCAGAATTGGTATAGGCTACAGTGAGGGAATTTCAACATGCACGTGATAGGCATAGGGACTGCGTACGGTCCTTTACATCAGGAAAAAATGAGGAGACAAGATGGGCTGAATGAGTGTCCACCATAACAAGGCACACAATAAATAAATAATAAAAAGAAGGAAATAGAAAGATTGGAAATGTTAAGCTTTCCAACAGTGTCAATAGAAATATTACCTTTACGCTATATCACAGCAAATTTTACGCTGATTTTCCTTTTAAATACGGTGTACTGTGTACACATTTTTAAATCACACACACTACACAATTAATTTCTCTGAGGACTCATTCCAGTTAACTATTTCCAGTGAATACACAAAACCCTTTCGTTCATCTGAGCTTTTTAGCAATGTTAGAAGATTATTCAGACTGAAAATCCGGGGTTGAACATATCATATTCATACGTGGTTGATAACCCTTGGGAAATCTTTTGTTGTGATTTCAATCTAAAAACTTTGATGAAAACAAAGTGAAACAGCAAAGCGAATAGAGAGGAATGGAAGTCCTTGAACTAGAATCCAGCTGGCTGGCTTTGGGTTTCACTTTGTTGATAAGTAGACTTTTCAACAAGTTAGTAAATGTGAGACAGCTGAGACATACTTCTTCACAATATTTTTATGGTGATTTTGTTCTCCCCCTGCTGTAAATGCAACTTCCGTTTTGATTGCTTCTTTATTCAGGAAGCTCTCATCAGCATAGTTAAAACCATTTTGCTATATTCGTTTTTTTTTTTGCCAAAACATGAGGTCTGGGATGGGTATGAAAAACTGATGATTGAGACGTTAGGTTATGGCTGGATACAAAAAGATAACTATTATGAGGCTACAAATGTTAAAAAAGGGAGCAATTCGACAACATTGACATCTGTTTGTACAAATTAGATACTCTAACAATGTACTCAGTGCTTACTCAAATAACATAATTAGATTGTAAGCTTGAAAGATCAGGTTCTTATTTCTTGTCTGTACCAGTATGTCCCATACTGTTTGTGCACACTATTTTAAATTTTGTATTCTAATCATATTGTAATAGCGCTACGTTATCTGCTGGCCTTGTAAAAAAATAAAATGTAATTATGATAATTGGCTGAACTGCACACCACCTCATATGAATATTGTGTTATAATAATGAACACAAATTTTGTTTATTGTGTATTGATATATTATTAATTCATAATAAGAAAGAACTAAAAATCTGTTAAATCTGTTGCTATATTATTCAAGTGTAGAAAATGTCATACTATGTTACATACTAATACAGACTTTTAGTCATACATTAATATGCATGTACAATAATTTGTACACTTATATATATATATATATATATATATATATATATATATACACATACCACATTACCCATAATGCTGACCTTGCCACAGTATACAATCAGTTTCCATAAGAAAAAAAAATTGGATGTCTACCTTAAGAAGCATAATCATTCAAATTATGGGTTCCTGCTGAAATGTACATACAACAAACACTACTTCAAAGCACTTATCTGAAGCATAAATATTGGGGATTCACACTATATGGCCATATATTGCTTACCCTGCCACTATGTCAAAGTATTTTGGTAAGTCCTATCTACTCCTAACATGGTATATTGTTTAGCATGGAGTTCAATCTGTTGGACTGATTTTCTTTCAACCCACTGAGACTCTCCTGCAATTAACAGATTTAAAAAACAAAAAGTAAAATAACATTCTATGTAAGTAAATTGCAGAGAAAATATAATCTCTGCACAATTGCATTGAAACCATTTAACAATATCCACGTTATCTGGATTGACTACTCTGTCTTTGTACTAATTATTTGAAATTTACCAAACAATATATCAATAATCAATCCTCATATATTCATGAAATTCCAGAACTATGAATGAACCATTGTATTTGCCACTGGAAACTATATGGTGTTTTCATATATATGCCGTTGAGTTATGCTTGCCCACAATAATAACAAATACAAGCCACGTGAAAATTTAGATGCTGTGTTACACCAATTGGCAAGCACCGTCTGACAGTAGATAATTTATCATCCGTGGCATGTTAAGTATTGTGTTACTGTGCTTTGAAAAGAACCATATGAATGGAAAAATTGACAACTTAATGCTGCTTTGCATTACTGTAATACAGACAGGATAATGACAATAGCATAAAACACAAATTGAACATTCATTAATCATTATACATTTACCATTAATTCATTTTATAAAGAAGGTTCCAGTGAACACTGTACACTCAAAAAGAATGTGATGGTGCTAACAGTTTTAAAAAACAAATATATATTTATAAAAACACACATTTATCTATATCTGGGGAAAAACCCAGATCTCAGCTATGCATGATGATGTTGACCCATTAACTTATATTTGCCTTGTTATTAAGCTGTTTTTTGCTGTTCATTGGTAGGGGCAGCATTTGTTAGGAAAAAGGAAATGACTTCAGCACAGGAAATTGAATAATACTGATTCTGCCACATATTGTCTGCAATCTCAGCTTCCATGACCTGGATCTTGGATTTACACCTCAAGCAATTGGGTCCAACCCATCGCTGAGTTCAGATTATGCAGCTAAATCAGCTACTAAGATGCAGCAAATGATTTTCAAGCCTATGACAAATACAAGAAAGGTGGATGGTGATAGAAAAGGTTCCAAAATTAAAGTTTGCCTTGAACAATAATTGTCTTTGGCAGGAATGAACTGGGGCATAAAAAGGCCTAAGCTGAAGTAGGTGGACCATGGATAGGATCTTGGCTGAACTAGGTGGACTATGGATCCGCTGCCTGGAGCCTCTGGGTCAAACCAAGAGGTTCCCAGGTATACCTACAAAAAAAAAGAAGAAATTGTTACGAAAAAAAATGCATACAATCATTTAAAATTAATATTTATAAACTTAAACTTATTTTAAACTTATAAAATAATAAAATTGTATATGAAAAAACATTACATCTGATACACATACACAGGTAGGATTATACAGTAGACTACTCCAGTATATTATGGTTAATCTGTTGTCCAAAGGCCTTTAATGAATGAAACATTAAATATTTAGGAGGGGAGAGAGAGGGAACATAGCATAAATCTATTTGTTAAAAATAACTCCAAATCATAAAATAAGATGCTTAGTATAATACATCAACGCTGTTATCTGCAAAGTAAAAATACTAAAAGGGTCTCTTAGCAAAAGAAAGTCCCACATGCCCTAACCTTATCAGAATCATCTAATAATATTAAAATAAGATGCTTTGGTGAATGGGCTATGATTGTTTGTGCAGAGGCAAAATATACAGCACATTTTCCTCTTTGATTTTGGCCAGTAAACTAATATTGGAAATAAAATACAGTAGATTTATTCTTCTGTTAAGAGCTGTGTCCTGTTATTAATGAGTTGTACTAAACAAATGTAAATAAACCCTTACCATTAGTAATGTTGTAGTCTGCTATGCACCCCAAATTACAAAAAAGTATTGTCGTACAGTTGTGTTTCCATTAATTATGTAGGATTGCTCCCTTAGTGGATTAATGACAAAACATTTGATGCATTTGATTACCCAGACTGTAGCGTTTCAAATAATTTTAGAATAAACATAAAATAGTGTAGCACTTACTAATAACTCATAGTGATTTATCTTCTGAAATAACTAATGGATTTTTGCGTAATTACATTAAAAGATGTATTTTACCGTTGCTATTATTGTTATGTCATATTCTAATTTAAAACAGCAATTTACTGCAAACCATTTGTCTACCACAATCCTTCCCATTCTATATTGCATACTAATCTTTGTCTCTTCTCTAATAACTAGAGCAATTGAATCGCTGATCTGCAGAAATTACAGCAATTATTTTTTTTTGTTCATGGAACACGCAGTTTTTTTATCGGCTACTGTTTGGCTTAGATTATTAGAAATATGTAAATAGAAGATATGGAATAACCATCTATGTAAAAGAGTCACACATATACAACAAAATGACAAGTATAAATGATCACACACATTTATCATGCTTCTGTATGGTTCTGTTAAGGAGATTTCATTTCTCAACATATGAGAACTTATCAAGTAAATAGGGATTGTGTAATAGTTCTATTTAACAAATATATTTACATTTATTGTTTATTATCGGGCAGTTTGTCATCAGGTTACTGCTGGTGAGAGCCAGACTGGCAATCACGAGGTGGCCCTGGCACTTTAAGGCCAGTGGCTGCCCGATGATGTAAGTGCACCCAACAGCTGCATATGCACATTCACAAACGTGTTTATGCTCATGTAGCATGCAGCCAAGTATATCCAATTGATGTCCATGCTTACATCATCAGGCAGTAAGGTAAGGTGGCCAGTGAGGCCCTGGTTGTGGTTTTAGCTCCCTTTCTTCACCATTGATTATGAAGGTCCATCGCTCAGAGGTTTCTCTAACAATAAAGATAGCGCTGGCCCTTTAATTGATTTGACAGGGCCAGCCAAAGTCTTCCTGCAGCAGAAGCTCACATTTAAGATTAAAATCCTTCAAAGTTCTTCTTCATAAGGTGGCAAGCTGTCCCTGCTTAATACATAGTTAAACTGCTGAGTAGAATTATTTCAACTGACCTATAGACTAATGGTTTATTGAACGAATCCTTCTAGTCCTAGCAGAAGATATTTGGTCATACAGGCTGTACAGATGTCCCAAAGATGATGAGGATGGCCACTTAAATACATACGGTCTTAAAGCAGATGCCTGATACGCATTTCTTTAAGATTTATTATAGACAATAAGGAGGTGCGTAAAATGTACATTTAAACCTGTGGCCATAAAGTGTTTGTCAACAGATGAAACAAAAACAGCTAATGGTATGATAATATGCATGACCGGTCAGTTAACTTACATGGTTACTTACTATTTAGAAGGGACAGCGTAAATAGAAAAAAGAAAGGATTTGTTTTTATGTGAACCCTAAATTAAAGCCTAGTATTAAGGAAGATGTGCATGACAATGTGGAGACAACATTGGTGGAGATTAGCATTGACATTAAAAAGGGTCGCAGTTAGGTATATGCTACAAGCAGCCAAACATTAGCATTGATGAGGAAGATCAGATTTTTTTGCAAATTGAAAAGGTTACAAATCTGGGTGAAGTTTTAATCATTGGAGATTTGAATTACCCAGATATAGATTGGAATTGTGGAAGAACTAATTCTGCAAATAGTGACCATAAAATGATTTTATTTTAGATCATTTCCAAAAAAGTATCGGTAACTACTCCACCAAAACACTTAATTTTCATAGGGCCAGCTTTGACAGGCTAAGGGCATTTATTGAACACTGGGATGGACTGTTTTCAGGACAAAACACAGAAGACAAGCGCACATAACAAAATTACGCATATCAATGCATACCTTTTGGGAAACAAATGCAAAAGAAATCCCCAAAAATTATTTAAATTGAATACCGTATTTCCCCATGTATAAGACACACCTTTTTTAGAAAAAAATGGGGTCTAAAAATTGGGTGCGTCTTATACAGCGGTGGTAGATATTATATAATTTATTTTTTTTTAAACTAACTGCTGCTTACATTCATCTGCCGTGGCTGCACAGGAACCCGGTGGAGTCACGTGAATGCACATCGCATCACATGGCTCCGCTCAGTTCCTGTGCAGCCGCATCGAGCAAGGCAGAGAGGAAACAGCTCCCCCCCACGTAAGTCAGCGAGCGGCAGCAGAAGATCTACAGTTCAGGTAAGGTTGGGGAGTAAATTGTATGTATGTATGTATGTTAGCATGGATCCGTGTGTAGGGGGCACAAGGAGGCTGAAAGTGATGTGCATGTACTGGCTGCCTGAGCATGATAGGAGTGCGATTGCTCACAGTTTCTAGCAGCCAACATCAATCACACTCATATCATATACAAGGGAGCATCCTATACTTGGGGAAATACGGTAATTTGAAGGCAGAAAATGTTGGCCCTTTTTTATCTGAAATTGGTAATTTGGTTAGTAAGGGCAGAAGTAAGCATATCATTTTCTCTGGGCTTTACAATTTATATGTTCTAAGGAGGTTACAATGTAGGGTTTGACAGTCAAGTAGTTAAACGCTGATGTCAGTTCAATTCAAACCCTTTGGAATCACCTGTTGATGGTCAGTAGAGTGTTGCACACAGCAGGGATTCAGGTAGCAAAGGACAAGGTAATACAGATTACAGAAGATATCCTCTCTGCTTCAAGGTTTTCAGGGTTTTAGGTTACCAAATGCTTGACCTGGCTGGTTATATAAAAACCAGTATAAATGTGACATTTTGTATACAAAATATAAAAAAATCTACACACAAAAAATAATACAATCATAATACACATATATAAAAACAAAAATATCCACTCCATATGAAGACAATTATTAATACCACAATTACTATTTCAGCCTTTTTCACTATTGACTTTGTCATTGATTTATGCTGAATAAGAATAAATAATGCATGCACAAAATAAAGAATAGATAATATACATTAAGGAGAACTATGCCATCAAAAGATTATACTGTTATCTGTGCTTGCTGGTTGCTTTGATTTATCAATATAGAAAAAGCTGTTCTGCATAATTCAGTTCTAACCCAAGAACAAAGCAAAGGAGTGGAATCATTGTGTTTACGCTAAACATTGTATGGTAAAATCCAGCAATGTTCTGCTTTTAAATGTCTAATGAAATGACTTGCAAGAGGAATCTATAATAATTTTAAGGATGGTCCCCAATTGTTTATTTAGATGAGACACTGATAACTGTAAAACTCGAAAAACCAAGAGGCAGATAAGCAGGTTTATTAATGACCTGTCACATTGTCCATGACTGGATAATTAAAGTTTATTCTCCACCCCAGAAGGAATAGAGTGGACAAATTCTTTGATAGCTTGATAACCGTGGGACACTGGTTGAAACTTATTGATGGCAATCAGAGCTCATTCGATTTGCTCTGGACAGCCACTCCTATCAGCTAATTTCACCTGTGAATAGTTAATTATCCACTGAATGCATATGGAAGAGCCATTAATAAAATTTGACTACAGCCTGTCATTTTTTTTCTTTAGCCAGACTTGTGCACTTTATCACGGTAGGTATCGGCTTACACATCCTTAGGTGTAAAGCACAACGGTTTAGCCAACGTGTGCAGGCTAGCATTAAATCTAAGGGAGCATTAAACACTACAGGGAGCATGTCTTACTCTTGTATTTTTGAAGCTTCTTGTATAAAGAACATTTTAAAAACAGTCAATGTGCTAATCGTTTATGATATTTTTTCTTATTATATATTCTTTTTACACTTTTAACAATTATCTTGTTAAAATAGAATTTACTTAGATAAATTTCCTAGTTACATTAATCTATCTATCTATCCCTCTATCTATCTATCCCTCTATCTATCTATCTCATATTCTTTAGAAAACGATTAAATAAGAATTGGTTATGGCTTTATTGTAACGGGAATCTGCTTTGTTCTATATAGTTGAATATAACAAAATTAGTTGAATACTACATCTTGTTCTAAAACTGGCACGTAAAATATATTCACGTTTGATTAAATGAAGTTATGTCACTTCTTTTTGTCTGTTCCTGTTAATAAAATCAGTTTGCCTGGCCTCATTTTGTTCCATGTGCCGTTTGTGTGTGAAACAGGCCAGTATTACAAGTATAGGAAGGGAGTGTCCTTGATTCAATACTGAATGCAAATGCATTGGGAGAGCACAAATGTGTGCAGTAGCCTTTTGGATGTATCAATGAATACAAATAATACTTGTGTAAAGAAATGAAAGTCATTACTGAGACAAACACATGACAGAGTGTCCCTGTAAGAAGTAGTGGAGTATGATGAATGTGATGGAAAATTTAAAAAGGGAGACTTAATACTGGAGTAGGATACCACAAATATGTGCCACATGGTGATGGCACCTGGTCTTCAGTTATGTCTCGAGCTGCTTTTTTATTTCCAGTCCTACACTGCATACACGATATACACATTAGTTACATACAAATGGCCAAAGAAAGGGGTTTAGGTTTAGGTAAACCATTATCAAGACTTTTTACGCGCCACTATGAGGCATTTCTAAGAAGGGGAGGAGTAGTTGAATGAAAACTGGAGAGGGAAAGAGTGAACGTGTGTGCCTGTAGGTATGTGTAAGTGTATGGTGTTAAAGTGTGCGTGTTAGTATATGGTGTCGGAGAAGGAGCCTGTGGTGCAACATTGAGTGTTAACGTATGGTGTTGGATAGTGTGTATGGGTGTATGGCGGTAGTGTTACTGTATGGTGTTAGCAAGTGCGTCAGAGTGTGTGGTGTAAGCTTGAGTGTGTATTGCTATTGATATGAATGAGTGTGTATGTTTTAGTGTGTGCTAATATATGGTGTTAGTATGTGTGAGTATATGCCATTAACATGCATGTGTGTGTTAGTGTATGGTGTTTGTGTGACAAAGTATGATGCTAGGGTAGTTTAATATGCATCGTTTACCTGCATACCCCACAAAGCAAAGTCCACACAGGCTTGTGGTAAGTACCCATGCATGCACAATAGAAGACAAAGAGTTTGGCGTGGGGTAACAGCCAATGGATAGGGAGGATTAAAATGCATACAAAACACAGGTAAAATGTAATGTGATAATTAGTTATCGTATGCATGAAGGTGAGCATAGAATGAACTCCACCAAGTTTTTTTATTGCCCCCTGCTATTTTTCTATTTATGCACTGATTTATTTGCTTTAGATTTAATTATTCATTTTTAATGTAGTTACATATATTGTGAAGGATTTTTGGTTTTGCCAGTTTGCGGCTAGCACATGCAATCAAGTTTTCATGCCTTTGTCTGCAACTAAACAAATTTAGTCCCATATAAGCAAATAAGTGAATCCCTCCAATTTTGAATTCTCACATATTCTTGATCTTCTTGGAATGAGGAGGAGGCCCTGGCACTTTCAGGCCAGCGACCACCTGATAGCATAAGTGCAGCTGATTTCTGGATATGTGTGGCTCCATGCTACGTTTTCATGCTCACTGAGCTCACGGCCGGGCATATCCAACTGGTGGCCGCACAGTACAGCACTTGATCTTCTACTTGAGTCGCGGATCGTGTTATTGTAGGGGCGCAGATGGCAAATGGCCCACTGGTGTGGCTTGGACTCTTTGCCTATGCATTTGTGACTTTCACAGATCTTCATCTAAAGTTATTGCCTTGAGTTCTCTGTTTCCCGTATTGAAATGTATCACAATGAAACGTATTACACAAATCAATGCAACAAACAACAAGATAATAAATATATTACACAGAGTATTTCTGAAGATTTCACATCTTGTTGCAGAAAAGCTATTTCCTTCACATAAAGTACCGTATTTGCTCGATTATAAGACGACCCTGATTATAAGAGGAAAAAACAAAAAGCCTGAATATAAGACTACCCTATAGGAAAAGTTTTACTAGTAAATATTAATTCCTGTAAACTATTTTTTCATATTTAATAAAAGCTATGATTGAGGAAAAATATAT